>CM039679.1:14361990-14537981 GCA_022537955.1 Schmidtea mediterranea
GACAAGGATCTCTTAAAAAGTGGGACGAATGCAACCAATACAATGGGAAACAAGTCATTGAGAAAGGACTTCTTTGTCAAAACAGTTTTTTTGCCAACAATTACAATTTTAAAAAGGTCTTGGTGGCCATTGTACCGACAGAGCCATTTATTAAAATTGATGTGACCTCAAAGGCTTTCATCAACATCGAATCTGAAACTCCGGATTGTGGACATAATGTCGTTTGTTATGACTTGCCAGAGAATGATGGGAAATATTTCGATATTTATAACCATATCAATCAGCTTCAGAAAAACACAAATTTATCTAAATCGAGAAATTTTGTCCGTTGCTGTTACGGATTTTCAATAACAATTTTGCAAAAGCTCGCAATGGATTTGAAATACGATTTAACGTATTACATCGTCAGTAACTCTTCGTACGGATCCTTTATTAACAACGAATGGAATGGTATGGTTAGAAATATCATGGACGGAATCGCACATATTGGTGCTGGGGCCTTCAGCATTACAGTTGACCGAACGAAAGTAATTGACATGTCCGATCCGTTTTATACCAGTGACATTGAAATATTAAGCATGATTAAAGACAGGGACAGCTTGTTAGGGGTGGTTTATAAACCTTTCACGCTAGAATTGTGGTTATTTATATGCATAATAGCGACTGTCTGTGCAGTTGCCATGGGCATTTTTGAATGGAATAGCCCATTTGGATTGAGTCCTTGGGGGAGGATGCGTCACAAAAATTACACATTGGCATCGGCATTGAATTCAGTTTATGCTGTAATGTTTGGGCATACAATTAAAACAAAAGCCCCGAAATCGTGGCCAGTAAAATGGGTACAAAATTGCTGGGCATTTGCATGCATAGTCATTGCTGCTATGTATACTGCTAATTTGACTGTATTTATTGCTGGTGTTGCTCACCTATCTAACACAAACAGCGAACTGAATGTAATGAAATTTTTTTTGTTTTATTTAAACAAGATATTTTTCAAGGTTGGCAACACTCAAATTGGCATCATCAAAGATTCAAATATCATCCAGACTCTCATAGATTTAGATGACAAACGATATCCCGTTGTCAAGTGGAATGTACGCTATTTGGATAGTTCGAAAGATGCTGAAGAACTTTTTTTGTAATTACTTTTATATTGTATGAAAATTATTTAAAATAGCGCCGGAATATTTTTTTAATTATACATATATTTAAAGAAAAACTAATCTCATAAATATTGATTTTTTTCAGTTGCCTGGATACAAAATGAATATTTTCACTAATATTATCGCTTAGTAACAATAATTTATTTGGTTACAAACGAAATTTTAAAAGGTAAATTTACATAATTAATTGTTTTATTCAGGAACAAAACATTGGACATCATTCTGGATGAAAGTTTAGTTATCAGGAATCTGAAAGCTAAAGGCTCTTTGTGCAGGCTGCATACTCGTACACTGAATATTGGACCCATTGGCTATGGATTCGGATTCGCAAAGGATTCTTGGATAAAAGTTTATTATTATTATTATTATTATTATTATTATTATTATTATTATTATTATTATTATTATTATTATTATTATTATTATTATTATTATTATTATTATTATTATTATTAAACTGTGATTTCTTGATAGCAGCATAAATTAAAATTTTAAAAAAGTAAATAATAAAATAAGCCGTTGCTGCAAAGTATATATTAAATGGATGAAAACAGTTTTCGATTATAAGATAATCCTTTTCAATTTCTTAGAAATTAGCCGTTCCGAATTTCAATTGCTATTTGGTCTTCATTTAAAATTAATTTTCTGTTTCTGATTGGGTTAAACTATTTTAAAAATCTTCTTTTAATAAAATATGTTACACTTTCAACAAATTTAAAAATTTTCAAAACAATTATTTTTAAAATTTAATAATTTAAACAGAAAATTAATCAAATATAAATATAAAATCGAAGTAAAAGAAAATTAACTTATTTTTTTCTTTTTTATCTTAAGTTAAATTTAATGGAATTATAAGTTTTCTTACGGATTTTTATATATTTTTTAATCTTGATATCAACAGATCAGACCATCAATTTTACTGATTTTTTCTTTCTAGTGTTAATTGTTGAATGTTTATCTGAAAGCATTTGAAAATTGAAACATCTTATTGCCAAGAAATTGTAAAGAATAATTTTATAATCATTATTATTATTATTAATATTATTAATATTATTAATATTATTATTATTATTATTATTATTATTATTATTATTATTATTATTATTATTTTTATTATTATTTTTTATAGCAAAAATTGTTATGGTTTAGAATTAATCAAAATTATTAAAATTATTTTTATTAATTTGGAGAGCAGCTGTGTACGGACAATTTCCTGTTGCTATCACAATGAAATGAAATTAAGTTATAATAATAAAATTTCCCATCAAAATCTATTACAAGAATAAAATTTCATCCTGAAATATTAAATTATAAATTCCTCTATTTATTAACATTTGTATATTTGAAATATATTCAAGTTATTTATGTTTTGTATGTGTAATTTTGTAAATTTATCTGAAATTTAAAGAGTATACCTACGTTTAAAAAAACAAGAATTAAAATTATTGAATCTTTAAATAAATTTTTACAAAATGTCTATCATTAATATGCTTTTCTTTTCATAATTATATTAATTTATGTGATTTTGTTTAAATATTGTTATGTATTGAATATTGTTAAATGCTAGAGAACGTCGGTAGTAGTGGGATATGAGCCATTTAGAACAGTCACTTCTGATTGGCTAAAAAAATGTATGACTTATAAGGGTGATAACTCATTCTATGCATCATTCTTCGGTGGATATTTCTGTATGAGTCATACGTGTGTGTGATGAATCACAGAGATATAACAAAGACAATAAGTCATTAAAAACCTTATTTTCCTTGTCAAAAAAATTTCTTATGATCGTAATCGCCTAATTTTATTTTGTCTTTTTTTAGAAAACCGACTTTTTTCCAAAATTTTTCTAAGTGTGGAAATTTTATTCAAAATTGAATATTCGAAATTTTGTGTGTGTATATATATTTTCATTAATTTATTTTATGCCAATCGTCTTAATTTTTAATTTTTTATCTGATCCCATCTGATGAACATATCACAAAATATAAAATGTTATTAATACTCATAGCTAGTGCATCTGTTTTTTAGGTTGTATTAGAGTTAACCGTAAATTTTAATAATTGTATCAAATTCTTGGTTATTCTTTTAATAAAAACTAAATTTTTAAGATTTATTGATGTTCTTTTATTATATTTTTTGCAGCATGATCAATACAATTCATAAAATCGTTGCATATAGGCTCGTCTTTATCTACTTTTATCTTATCTACTTTATCTTCTTTACCCAACGCTTCACAAAGCGTCAAAATATCTCGTATTTTTACACCAGTTATTTCATCTAGTTTATCGAACAAAAAGCTGAATAAATATTCTAAACGAAAAATTAATTGATTATTTAATATGATATATTTTACCTTTTTCAGACATAATTATTATTAAAAACAATTTTAAACCTAATTATTACTTTGTTTATAGAAAGTCTTTGTTAAAGTTGCATTTTTATTGTCT
Source organism: Schmidtea mediterranea (assembly GCA_022537955.1). NCBI lineage: Eukaryota > Metazoa > Platyhelminthes > Tricladida > Dugesiidae > Schmidtea > Schmidtea mediterranea. Next base: position 14,365,601 of record CM039679.1, read on the forward strand.
ATAGGTTGTACTGTCTTTGTTAAAATTATAATTACTATTATTAATTAAAACAAACTTGCATTAAAACCTATTAAATGTCTAAGTTATATTTGCAACTGTATGGACATGTCTTTAATAAAGTTACACTGTATTGCAATTTCCTTTGTCAATCATATATTTTCTACTCCCACTCTGTATGCAAGCATGTGTGTAAGGATCATTTTATAAGAGTTTTCCATTTAACAAAATGCAATTATTATTTTCAAATAATTGCAAATAATAGCTTGTCACTAAATTACTGCCAGCAATCTGAGGGCAGTTTGGAAACATATTTTGTGGCATTGTGCAAATGATTTCGTAGGCTTTGAGACTCATTTTGCTGAGTTCACTCATGACATAGTAGAAATTGGAAGAGACCTAGGTTTTAGTGAAATTGATTCTGCCAATGTGATAGAGTGCATCAATTCAAATACAAATGAATTTGACAATGAAACTCTTCTTAATATGGACAAACAACGATCATTCGAAGAAAGGGACAGTGACTTAGATAACGCAGTTGCAGTTGATACGCCAACAAAGGAATTATCAACTGAAGAACTTTCAAAAATTATTAACATGGCCGATAAGCTTTCAGAACATATCATGGAAGTTGATCTTTATTTTGAACGCAGCATTCATGTTCGCCGAAACATTGGCAGTTTAATTCGTTGCTACAGAGAGTTGTTTGAAAAATACAAAATAAAGAAGATAAGTAAACAAACATCGATCCTACAATTTTTGGAAACTAAAAAATAAAATATTTTTTTAGCTCGAATTATCGAGTGCTTCTGTACTGTAACGCATAATAAATACTTTTAAATTATTTATTTGGTTTTATTTCATTCATATCGTAATATTAATAATTCGTGACCTTTTTTTTATTTATTTTGAACTTGAAAACATTAATAATATATCGATATGTATAAAAAATTTGGAACCAATTAACCGCACTAAGCGAGGTATTGCCGTAATAATAATAACAACAATATTATTTAATAATAATAATAATAATAATAATAATAATAATAATAATAATAATAATAATAATAATAATAATAATAATAATAATAATAATAATAGTAATAATAGTAATAATAATAATGATAATAATAATGATAATTTAACAATTTCAAAAAATAATTGTAAAGAAGACTTGTAAAACTCAGAATCTATGGAGACAAACTCAGAAACTATAGATGTTAATAATTATAATAATTAAAATAATAAAAATATAAGTTACCATATCATTGACTGCAGAAACTTTAGCGGAGAGGCATTAGCGGAAAGACATTCACGGTAGAATTTGTTTACGGATTATTATTATTATTATTAGAACCAGTATTTATTAAATAGTTCCCATATGCCAAACTCTTATTATGATCAACCCAGACCCTCTTATCATCGTTATTTGTTAGATCAATTTTGATGTTTATAAATGTATAAATTTGGTGGTTCCGAGTGCCGATTGATTTTTGATGCATCGGAGGTATTGTCATACCGCGATAATAGTCGATATACGTTTAATGACATATACCGGTATCTGACAGTTTCACACCTTTTGCTTTATTGACAGATTCATCATTTTTATTTAATAGCATATACTATTTTGGTATATTTGAAAAATGTTATGACTTAACCGATATTTGGAAATTTATAAAGTCATAAGTAGGACGGACCCTTACACTTTTCCAAAAAGAAGAAGATTGGCGTTAAAATCCTTTCTATATTTTGAAATTTGAGAGAATTAGAGGGAGGAAAAGGGGTCTGCGAACATTTTTTTAGAGATCCGTAAACTTTTTCAGAATTTTTAAGATGTGTTCAAATAAAGAATTAAAAATTAGGACGATTGGCATGAAATAAATTAATGAAAATATATACACACACACAAAATTTCGAAAATTCAATTTTGAATAAAAATTCCACACACAGAAAAATTTTGGAAAAGTCAGTTTTCTAAAAAAAGCCAAAATAAAAATAAGCAATTACGATCACAAAAATTTTTTTTTGTTACAAATTCAATCACATTAAAACAAAAATAATACAAATAAGTCAAAATTTTCAATAATATTTATAAAGTGGAAAATTTATCTGTAATTATTGCTTTTAATCTTCTATTTTTGAAATTATAAATAGTAATAAAATGTTGTTGTTTTAATCATAAATCTTTCTGCAAAGGACGGCTTAACCAACTGACGTTTTTTTTTCAAATTTTTATATTAATTTATTCGAAATAGCGGCAAATTTATTAGCAATTTCATATTCTCCAATTTAAATAGAATTTATTTTTATTTTTTATACATAGATAAATAAATATATAAGAAAAATAAGAAAATTTCACGATTCAATTTACTGGCTCGTGAGATTTGATAAGAATTTTTTTATTTATTCAATCATTCAAAAAAATAACCATTTCTGATATTTCAACGATAAAAAAATTTTCTTTGGGATAGAATTAAAAAATGTGTAGAATAAATAAACTTTTTATTATTTTTTAAAGATATTTTTAACTTTGCACTTTTTTAATCTTTTTATTATTATAATTATAATTATAATTACAATTATTATCATTATCATTATCATTATTATCATTATTATTATTATTATTATTATTATTATTATTATTATTATTATTATTATTATTATTATTATTATTATTATTATTATTATTATTATTATTATTATTATTATTATTATTATTATTATTATTATTATTATTATTATTATTATTATTATTATTATTATTATTATTATTATTATTATTATTATTATTATTATTATTATTATTATTATTATTATTATTATTATTATGCTCTTTATGATCATTATTTTTATTATTTAAGAAAGAAGAAAGACGTCAACTAAATACATTGGATAACATCTTGTTATATATTTCTTCACACTATAAATAACATTTACAATAAATAAATGAAAATAATGAATATATAAACAAATTAACTAATAATAATCGTAATCAAATTGTATTCAGATAAAAACTTTTTAATTTTTAAAAACACAAAAATTATTGTCATTCTCTCAAACAGATTTTATATAGAATATTAAAATTTGAAATAAAATTTATATTTAAAATGAACAAAGAACAACCGTATACCAAACACTTGTTGGGCTAGAAGCCACAATTTAAACAAAAAATGGATTTTAATAATTAAATATTTTTCCGAATTATGAGAATGGCTGGAGATAAACATATACACGCACCGCAAGCAGAAATCAAAAATAAAATAAAAACATCAATTAAAACAAATTAAGAAATAACATAATTAATTAAAAACAAATATTAATAAATTTCGCATACAAGTGCATACAGAAACATAACGTAAAACATAAAACCTCCCAAAACCTTGCAAGATAAGGCGAAAGTGGCGACCAGAATAAAAGAACTAAATGAGTAACACTCAGCGAGAATAAAAATGTAAATTTAAAGAAAATAATATTAAAAAATAGAGAAAAATAAATAGAAAAACATAAAAATATTAAAATAAATAAAAACTATTAAAAATCCAAAAAAATCACCAAAAAATATATTTTGTTGCCATTTTTCTATTCTTAGTTTTATTATTAAAAATGTAATTGAAATAAATAACAATATAAGTCAATTTCCGCAGTGTTTATTCATAAAATAAAATTTGTAATATTTCTAAAAAAAATAGGTTCTGATCACTTCAAAACAAAATTTAACAAGTCTTTCGCCCTATGTTTCTTCTTTGAACTTTTAAAGAAGTTATTTTAAAGTTTATTATATTTTTTTTATTATTAATTTATTTTTATTTTATTATTATTATTATTATTATTATTATTATTATTATTATTATTATTATTATTATTATTATTATTATTATTATTATTATTATTAATATTAATATTAATATTTGTATTATTATTATTATTATTGTTATAAATAATTAAAATAGAAAATTTCAATAAAAAATGTGCAAAATTTTCGTTAAAGAAATCATCCATAATAATTTCTTACAATTAATATTTTACATAAATACGAAATTTTCGCAATTTGACTCATTTTCTACTTTTCCGTGAATAATATATTTCACTATTGTCAGAGTTAGTTAAAAATTCCCAATAACAAAATTACTGAAACTCCCTTTTTCCTTATAAATCTAGACAAAATTTACAAAAAAATTATCTATTATTATTTAATTGTTTGTTTAAACGTTGTTATTAAGTGATTCATTAATTTTACAAGTCGAGTTGTCGCAAATATTTTCTCCAATTACCGTGGATAAGTTATCATCAAAATTTCATAAAAATTAAAAGTATTTAAATTTAATAAAAAATAAATAATCATTTTTATTAGGTGCAAATATTTTATTTTTGTTTTTCTACTCATCAAGCTATTAATAAAAATTTATTCTCATTAGTTAAAATACTTTTTAAAAATTATTTTAAAATCAAAAATAATGTTCTGATATTGATGCGATACATATTTTAATAAAATGATTAAGTTAAATAAATAATTCATTTTTAAAAGTTTCCTTTATGCAAAGTTCTGTAGTAATGCCTGAAAAACGTTTTCTGGGATTTTCTCACACAACCGAACCGACAATACAGAGCCCCCCCTTCCACCAAACTTACCGCTAACACGAATTGAATGTGATTAATTGAAATATCGGGATTTTTTATGACTTTTATATGTCTAAACTAAATTTTTATTGTTAATAATTAAACTCCATCGCATAAAATTTCAGACAACACAATTACTGCCTAAATTATTTTGTCAAGTAGTCAACTTTCTTTTAAAAAATCAACTTGTAAATGTAATTATTTAAAATATGCCTGATACGTTTCAAGTCCACTAAGTTTGTGAGAAATCACTTGTCAAAAAAAACTTAATATATTTCGAAAATTTCTTATTTATGTAAAATATTAATTGTAAGAAATTATTATGGATGATTTCTTTAACAAAAATTTTGGACATTTTTTTATTGAAATTTTCTATTTTTAATTATTTATAACAACAATAATAATAATAATAATAATAATAATAATAATAATAATAATAATAATAATAATAAAATAAAAATAAATTAATAATAAAAAAATATAATAAACTTTAAAATAACTTCTTTAAAAGTTCAAAGAAGAAACATAAGGCGAAAGACTTGTTAAAAGACAACGCACACACAAATGCACAAAAACCACAGTCATTTGACCGAAACAGTATTGTCTTTAAAAAGGTACCCTAATAAGAAAAAAAAATTAAAATCGTAAATTAATAAAAATATATAAAAATCGAAAATTAAAATTTTTTGATGGAATTTTATTTGTTAATGAAAATTGGAACAGTTGTGATTTTGTAGTAAGAGTAAAGATTATTGAGTTAAGATTTTTTTTCTGATTGAGACAAGAAAAGTTGAATTACATAAGCTCTGACTTACCAAATAGTAATATTAATATTAAAGCTCTAATTGAAAATCCCGAACTTTTAAATGGAATTTATTTAAGCGAAAATATTTCTTTCCCTCAGCCGGTTAAGTCGAAAAATGTAAAATTTAAAAGTTATGTTTTTTTATATTTGTTTTTTTTTATTTGCACAAATTCAATGAGAAAATAAAACATTTTTGTCGCGACTTTTTTTGTCAGCAATCTGGCCACCTTATTTATAAATTTCCAAAAGAATTTAAAAATTAAAATAATTTATTTAAAAAAATTTTTATAAGCATTTTTTAAAAATTTTTATCACTCTTTTATTATTATAAAATTTAAAATATTTTATATTTAACAAAATTTGACTCATTTTCTACTTTTCCGTGAATAATATATTTCCCTATTGTCAGAATTAGTTAAAAATTCCCAATAACAAAATTACTGAAACGCCCTTTTTCCTTATAAACCTAGACAAAATCTACATGAAAATTATCGAAATTAGGAAAAATAGTTGTTGAAAAATATAATTTTAAATATTTTTTCATTTGTTTGTTTAAACGTTAATTTTACAAGTTGAGTTGTCGCAAATCATTTCTCCAATTACCGTGGATAAGTTATTATTAAAATTTCATAAAATTAGTAAGTTTTCTTTCAAAAATTAAATGCATTTGTTTTAAATTGTGAATTATTTTATAGTAAAGGATGTTGAATATCAAAGTACGGAATTTGGTTACGTAAAGCTTCTAAACTTTTAGACCGGTGGAAAATTTTCCTTCCATTATATGTACAAATTTTTCTTATTAAGTTGTTCTAATTTATCGTTACTGACTTTAAATCTGTAAATAAAATAAACAAATCGAACAATTTAATTTATTAATGTTGTCTAAGAACGATTTTTAAAAATGATAATTGATGCTACCGGGTTGTGGATTGGCTAGAATCTAGCCGCTAGATTGTGAAGTTTTGATTCGATCCCGATGCAGATCAAGTTGCTGATGTAGTACTGATAATAACTAAATAACCTTAAACTAGTCAGTCATTAGAAATGTCGTCGAATATCACTTTAAAACTTATTTTATAAAATCTTTTGAAAACAATAATTTTAACAACAATTTAATTAATAATATATTTTCCATTATCATTTAAGACCTGTTTCCACCTATTGACCAACTTATTGATGCTGTCTTAGCAAAATCTTCTGATTGTATGTTGAAGAAGTAGGTGAGCTAGTTTTTGAGGTTTTCATCGTTAGTAAAGGTTACTCCATCTTTGGTTCGATATGGAGTGGGAAATTGGAGAATCCATTTGTGCGTGTTCCAAAATAACCCTCATTCGAGATCATTCAAAGTTTATCTAACGATGTTTGCGGTGTTCGTGGGCATGTATTGCCTTGAAGAAGGGTGACTTGTCCACTTCAATCGGGTCTTTTCTACTGAATTGCTTCGTTCACGCGATGAAGATATGCAAGATAACGTTCGTTGTCGACAGATTTGTTCTTCATATCTTCGCAGCCCCACTCGACGAAGATCATTGTTTTTTACACTTTAGTGTGTCTCCTAGTGCCATCCACTATTTTCCTTATAACATTCTTTCTTATCCCAGGTGACAATACTGTATGACAATCGTTATTTTGAGCTGTTTTTTAACAAAGTTTTCCCTTGCTACAATCACTCACTTTGTGTGTCACTCAAAATCCATGATTTTGGTAAAGCTCATGGAATAAAGATGTTTAACGATGGACTTGAGTGCACAGTCCAATATTTGTTGCCAACTCTCGTGCTGTTTGACGACCATCTTTCTTCAGAAATGTCTTTAGACAATCTTCGTGAAAATCTGAAGGTCGACCGGAGCAACATACCTTGCCAAAATTCAAATCACCATTTCTAAACTTGTAAAACCAATCTTGAGTTATAGCATCTACTTCATAGACATCAAAGATGTAGTGATCTACTTCTATAGGTTTTGACCCCAACTAAAGATGAAAAACAGCAGATGTCGAAAATAAAAAATTTTTATCTTTTCAAACTTCAAATTATAAGCCTGAAATTTTATTAAAATTAATTAATTCTTTATTAACTTTAATATATACTCTGCCCTACAAAACTCAAAATTGCTGGGAAAGAACAAAATACAAATTATACGAGAATTTATTGCTTTTTGATTAAAAATCAAATTTATTTATTTGGTTTTATTTCAAAATTGAAAATAAAATCTAGTACTTTTCAGAAGTTTTAGTAGTAGCATTAATTAAATAATTAATAAATCATATAATAAATTTTGCAGCATAACTTAAGTTAGATTAACAATATAATTGAGAATTTTCGTCAATGAAATAGTCCTATTCAATCTGCTTTAGAAAATAACTGAAATGTTCGAATTTTTTTCTCTTTTCATTGATTATCTGTATTTTGATTGGATAATAATTGGATTTATAAATGAAAGTTTTTGAAATTTTCTGAGTATTTTCCAAGTTGTTTTAAATTTTCATTAATTTAATTTAAAATCCAAATCAATGAGTAAATTATTTTATTTTTAGAATGAAATTCAAAGTCGACTAAGAATATACAGTGATTTTGGATTTTTCGATTTACTTGAGAAAAGCATCAGCGATTCAAATTATCTTTGCCAAAAATCAAAGATTTTAAGCAGTGATAATAAGGTGAATTCTTAAATGATTAAAACAAATTATTATTTTATATAGACAGACAAAAAAGGTTATAAAATAGAAAACCTAGTTGGATTGTTTGTCGCACTATCAGTTGGGCTTATCGTAGCCTTTTTAATATTATTTTTGGAACATATGCTTTATTGGTGGATTATTCCACGTTGGCATAACATGCCGAAGGAGAGTTGTTGGAAAAGTATTCATGTTATGTTTATTAGTCAAGTATAGTTTTTTATAAACATTGAATTATTGTATTAATTCTAAATAGAGGCTATATCGCATAGTTCATAGTGAAAGATTAATACGTCCCAAGGAAACAACTAAGGAAATGATTGAGATTGTAAAAAACCGAGAATTCGGAAAGGTTTTCTTCAAGGAAAATATAGTGAGTTAATTTAAATATTTATTAAATTAGTCTTTTTTGTTTATAAAACGATTTTAATAACAATAAACCAATTAAAACAGATATTAAATATTTTACATAAATACATTCTTACAAATCTAAAAATGAAAATTTGTTCATTTTGAATACTGTTCCAAGCACTTTGAACCCATTGAGCTCCTAACCCACCCCTTTCAATAAGTGTTATCATTATAATAATAATTTCTCTGGAAGTTAAGATTAATAAGATAAATTTTTCACTCATTTAATGTTTTACTTAGAAATAATAAAAAAAATTAATTTAAAATAATTTAATTTAGCAAAAACCTATAGCATCCAGAAAAGCCTCACCGACAAAAATGAGCGTTTTCGATATAAGTTCAGAAATGGTTAAGTAAGTCATAATAATAATGATGATGATGATGATAATAATAATGATAATAATAATAATAATGATAATAATAATAATAATAATAATAATAATAATAATGATAATAATAATAATAATAATAATAATAATAATAATAATAATAATAATAATTATAATAATAATATAGTTTGGTAATATATTTTCCTGCGTATAATTTTTAAAAAAATCATATTTGATATTTTTTTCCGAAGTTTCTATTTTAAAAATTTTGTTGATTTCTATGATCAACTTACGTAATATTATTAGTATAAGCAGGGATTGCAAACCGGCGCTCCGCGATAATGTTACAAGTGCTCTGTCAAAGCCATGTTCGTACACAATTTATTGTTAAATTTGAGTTTTTATGATTTTGTGTTCCAAAAACGTTTTTATAATCAAAAGTGCTTCATAACTTCAAAAAAAACAATTGATAAAATAATCTTTCATTTCAATATTTACAGTGTTGAAATTCTCATCAAAGATTTATTTAATCATTATTTTTTCTGATTTCACGAATCCATCACTTTCTACTTTTGAATGTCTCTAGCCAGACTCAAACCTTGGAATTACAGAATTTAGCTAGAATCAGTGAGAAAATTTCATATTTTATGAATAAACATTGTGGATATTGGCTTACACAGTTATTTATTAAATTATATTATTATTATTATTATTATTATTATTATTATTATTATTATTATTATTATTATTATTATTATTATTATTATTATTACTAGTATAAAACGGTAATTCCTTGGTAGCAGCATAAATTAAAATATCAGATAAATAAATATTTAAATAAATCCTTGCTGCAAATTAATTATATTAACGAAAAATTTATTTTGCAGCAAGGGCTTATTTTATTATTTACATATCTCATATTATTTTTACTATATTTATTTTTATAAAATTCGTGAATATCAAAAAACAGATTTGTTAAAGATTCATAATTCCAAAAAATATTTTAAAGTCATTGGAAAATAAAAATTAATTTTAGGTGAAAACCAAATTAAGTTTTTTTAATAAAATTTTATATTACTATTATTATTATTAATACTATTATTATTATTATTATTATTATTATTATTATTATTATTATTATTATTATTATTATTATTATTATTATTATTATTAATATTATTATTATTATTTACAAAAAATCGTCATTCAGACAATATAATTACCTTGACAACAACTGTTATCACATGAGACATATTTAACACTTGTGCACATAGATTCTCGAGGTGAAAAAAACAATGGCAAATGAACATTTCAAAACCTTTTATGTGATAGAAAATTAATGTAACAGCAACAAAACTTTTTCCAACCATTGAAAGGACCCCTTTTATTATGATAATTACGAGATTTTTCATATATATCTGAAATTGCGAGCAATTTATTGCAGCATCCTTAATATCTCTTTCGTCGGTAGTACCTTTCAAACTCACATGTTCGAGTAGTTCTTCAGTAATATTTATTTAACACCTCTAATAAAAATAGCAAGTTGAACAGTATCATTAATATCTGACGTTTCATTCAAATCCAGTGAAAAATATGTGAAGTTTTTTGTAATTGTGTTTAAATATTGTGCACAAATCTCACTCGAAATGGCAGACTAATTTGAGTAAAAAGATTCACTTTTTCTCGACAGATTACTTTAACTGTGACAATTAAATACTTTTATACGTGGTTGGTTCATTAAGTGATCGGCATGACATAGAAATAGTCGTCTAAAATTAACGAATTTTTGACTATATATGGCAACATAAGAATAGATAAATATAAAGATTTGGTTTTCATACAATTCTTTGAAAAATCATGGAAGCTATTGAATACAGAATTATAATAAAATATTTAGTATACAAGAGAGAAATCGACAAAGAAATTTTCAAGGAATTAAAAGATACATATGGTTAGAATGCCCCATCATATAGCACTGTTAAATATTGAATGTGTGAATTCCAAGGTGGCCGAAAGTCCATTTTTTCTGAAAAAATATTCGGTGGACCAGTTGAATTTCTCGAAAAAAATACAAAAATTAGTAAAACTCGTATAGGAAGAACGCAAAATTACTGTAAAGTCATAATCCAAGAGACTCAATATTAGTGATGGTAAAGTTCACACTTTTATGAAAGGTCTTGGGTTTCGAAAGTTTTATCCCAGATTTGTACCAGTATTCCTAACATCTGAAATGATGGAAACACGTTTGTAGTGCTGCAGTAACAATATAAAGATTTCTAGTGAATATGAACCCAATTTCCTATTTCACATCATTAATGAACATGAAACCCCATTGTCTCTTTACATTCCGGAATCAAAGAGATCATCCAGTGATTGGATGAAGAAATTCAGCAGTGATACTACCCAATCAAATATCAAAGATGCTGTCAATTTTTTGTTATTCTCTTTGGTTAATCATGCACAATATCACTACCACTTATTAGAAATCGTACAGACAAAAAGACGAAAATCCAGAAATTTTCTTATATGATATCTCCATGATAATGCCCCTATTCACACAGCGGCTGCTTTTGCATTAACAATGAACAATATTATATTTAGTGTACTTTCACATCTTTCATACAGCCCAGATCTGGCTCCAAGTGACTATTACCATTTCTGTTTCCTTAAAAAGCTCTTAGTTGGAAAATGTTTTGAAAATAATGATGAACTGAAGGAAGCAGTGGAAGATTTCTTCAACAATTTGGGCCCAGATTTATTCAAAAATACATTTTCAGAACCTGTGATCTACTGGGGAAAATTTGTCGGTTTTTCCAGTGGATATATCGAAAAATGATTCTTATGTTACATGAATTTTATGCATCATAAATGAAAATATAGTTGTTGAGTTAATATTTTATTTGGTTCGATAAGAACTGTTTGCTCTGACACTGAAATAACTCAACACAAGAAATTTTTATTTGATACCAACAATTTCAGAACGATTCACAATTTTCAATTTTCGAGACTGGCTGGAATCCCCATAGGAAATTACCTTTTAAATCTTTAATATTCTAGATCTCAAAATCCTCTTGACACAAGTTGGATTCGACACTATCTACTTTCTTCTTCAATTTTCACAACTTCTCAATAAATTGTTATGCTTCTACTTACGCAGTTTTATTTGAAAACATTTTTGTCCCAATTGTTGATTAGAGACTCCCTTATATACGGATCTCCTCTCGACAACTAATTTGTTTTTGTAGAATTTTGATTGGACTCCCAAGGAACTAGTGGAATAATTTGGTTTTATATTTGGCCGCTTCGGCTGTTCTCCAGGAGAAAACTTCGGAGTAAATTATGTTAGGGAATAATTAGTTCCCTTAGCTAATAAAATTTATAAAAATAGGAGAATTTCTCCCTAACTTAATTTATTTGTTTTCGTCATTTTAATTATTTAATTAATTTGTATTTTATTAATAACTTTTTCTATGGGTCCCAAATTAATTTAATATTATTATTTTCGTACTTTTCTCATCAATTGGCATCGGCACATCCATTTCTCCTTAAAATATTGATTTTGATTTTTGATTATTTTTGATTAATTATTTTTATTGTTTTCGATTTTCCTATTTATTAAAGTTTTACCAAAATTCCATAACCCCGACATAGTGTTCTCAATTATTTCTATGTCATGTTGGACAATAAGCCATAATTTAAACAAAAATGAGAAAATTGTGTAAATTAAAACAAAATAATTAATGAGGTTTGGAAATTGTCAATATGGCTGCTGTAACATAAGCACGTACCGCAAGCAGAAATCAAAAAAATAAAATAAAACATTAAATAAAACAAAATAAAAACATAACAAAATTAAATAAAACAAATATTAATTAAAATCATTGAAAAGCCTACAGATGCAGAAAGAAACACAAAACTAAAATATAAAACCGCTAAAACCTTCCAAAAGAAGGTTTAGAAAATACATAGGCGGAAGCGGCGACCAAAAATTTAAATATCAAAGGGTAAAAAGAGAAACAATCATAAAGAATGGTTAAATAATAAAAAATAAAATTTACGAAATATTGAGAAAATAATATCAAAAAATAGAAAAAAATAAGGAGAAAAATAAAATATTTAAAATAAAAATAATGCAATAAAACCCCCCGAAAAATAGCCGAAAAAGGCTCAAAATACTCTGATTGGTCGCACCCAGGCATGAAAACGCTATATATACAGCAGTCATTTTCATAATTTTTAGACAATTTTTGTTGATAGACAAATTTTGTTAGACTGTTAGACATTTTGTTGACACAAAATTTTTAGACATTGGTAGACATTTTGTTGACAGACAATTTTTGTTAGACTTTTAGAAAATTTTGTAGACACAATGTATGACAATTTTTGAAATTTGGATGCTTGACTGACAAACTTGTCGATCGTAAGTATTGTTCTTTTTTGTAGAAATATATTTTTCTAAGTTAATGTTTTATTTAATTTAACTTATTCAGGATGGCCGCAATGTCTTTTGGCATCGATCGGCAGGTCCCCTTTAACTTATTTATATTCATTTTACTTATATTAAATTGTGGAAAGTGGTAGGGCAATATTCAATTTCCTCAGTTGATTTTGAGGAATTTTGAGGTGTTGCCTTGTCGCTAACCACTCTTCGGTGTCTGCCGGCATGGTCAGGTCTTGTCACACTGATCGGGGAGTAGGACGCCGTCGTACTTCACCGTGGCGGCCATTTCAATGTTGGTCGGAGCGGTAAGAGGGTAAACTGCGGGAAGATCGCCATAGTTAAAGGGACAACATTATTATATGTTTAAGTAGGAAAATTGAATTTTTAATTTAACTCCTGCCGATTACTATATTATCAAGGGTACGACTAGTGATAGAAATTTAGGTCAACGAAAGTATAAAGTAGGGTTAAATCACGTACATTGTTTGATAATCATCGTGGTAGAAAATTAAAATAAAATGATACATTTTGGTATAGATCTGTGAGATGATAATATAAAGATTTACGAATGGTGGTAACTGTGGCGACCATAGGAAAGCAAATATGAGTTGTTGGACTAAAATAATGACCTTATAATAATGCATTCATTTCAATTTACCATAGGTTAACGTTTGTATGAAACAAGGAATTTTCCATAAAATAAGGGCGGAACGCTGCCCAAATTTTTGAAAAATATTTTAATAAATAAACAGTAATGATGACAAATTGATATAGGAATTGTAGAAATAGATGAGTATGGACAAGTGTATAGATAGAAAGAGACGTAAGACCTTCCATCGGCAGTTAGGAACCCGACAGTGAAAATATCATGAGGAGTAGTTCTAGAAATGGAGCTCACCTGCTCATGAATTTTCAGCTGCTATATACAGTACCAACATGAGCTTGCTCATGGGTATATAGTGGTAGAATTAAAATTGTGGGGCGTCTGGGTGAGACAGCATAGACCCTAGGAAAAGAAGGTATTTTGATAGAGGGAAATAGGTTTGAATAAGCTTTGTACAGATTTAAACAAATTAATTACACCCAGTACACCAGCAGTCAGACTGATTACTTAGTGAACCAACCAAATATCTTATCTGACTATCAGACAGCGTAGGATCAAAGAATGTGATTTCAGCCTCTAATAAAACAGACATTACCTTTTATCATCAATAATGCTTGGATTTTCTGTCATGGTACCTTGAGACTGTGTTGCTTGGTTTCATTCTTGGACATAGTAATCTTGGCCTTCCTTATCTTGAAATTTGTTATAGAAAGTATCGACCATTGATAAATGAAGTATACATTTCTGAACATTAAATTCACGTTCCTAATTAGGGCTTGATTTGCTGATGCCAGTCAGTAGTAACAGCTATAATATCAGTTAATTCAAATTATATTTGAAGAAATGGTCTGGTGTTGCTTTTCAACCACTTTGAATAATTCCATGTTGAACCTGATGTTTTAGAAATTAGTTATCGAGCTAATATATTAATCTTTGTCGCAAACCTTTCATGATTCTTATTTTAATTTCATTTGACACTACTACTGCTTTAATTACAAAGTAGTTTACATTTACGTATCTTTTGATGTTGTTAAAAGAGTTTGGTGAAGTTTCAAACAAATAATGCAAATTTTTAGAGTTTTTAATTATGTTGATTAAAATATTGTCAATGAACGCAAATTTTACAATGCATGAGTTGAAATTACAAATTTAAGCAAGTTTCTTTTTAACCGTAATTTTTGTGAATATTAAGTTCCCTTTTATATTTCTATTTGATTAAATATTCTTGAATCACAAACTCAAGTACAGAGATGATATGAAATCCCTCGAATGTATGTGGCATTGGAGCGTTGTCGATTGAAGGGTTTGATCAATATTAGTGAGCACAATAGAGGCTGTAAAAGTAAAACAGGTATGTCTGATTTTAAAATTTAATGAAAAGTTTTAATAATTATTTGGAACGTGTGATATGTGAAGCATTGTTAACAAAGTCATTGGATCCAAAAGTTAATGTGCAAAATTCTATGAGTGCTAATGTTTTGAATGTGTATAAATTGATTATGTAAAATTTGTGTGAATGATATTTTCTTTTAATGAAATCGTTGTCATGGTTATTTAATTATCTATTTGTTTAAATAATTAGAGTTAACGATAAAAATCAAAAATTTTCTTCAAATTTATGGATAAAATTGAAATTTAATAGAATAAATTTGTGACAACCAATTAGTAGATTTTACAATTATCACAGATTACAAACATTATCAAGATTTAAATCAGCAACTAGATATAATATTACACCTTATTATGTAGTATTAATTTATCTAGACTTTCGAATTTTTCTCAATATTATTTATAATGCATTGATATAATTTATCCAAATTTCAATATCAATTAATAAAAAAAGTAAAATGTTAGAATTCATAAACAAATTGATTTGTATTATTCATTAAGATTAAAAAGACAAAGTCAAAGCCAGGAACATATAGACCCATCTCAAGAGGTTCAAAGTAATCACTTTCTACAACGCAGCAAAAGTTTTGATGACTACCAACTGAAAATAGAAAAATCTCCTGAAAGGATATTATCATTTAATCAAAATGATAAATCTAAATTTTACAAA
This sequence comes from Schmidtea mediterranea, assembly GCA_022537955.1. Taxonomy (NCBI): domain Eukaryota; kingdom Metazoa; phylum Platyhelminthes; order Tricladida; family Dugesiidae; genus Schmidtea; species Schmidtea mediterranea. Next base: position 14,381,540 of record CM039679.1, read on the forward strand.
AACTCTGAAACTTCGACAAGTACAATTTTTGGAAGTGATAATAATTCACTAAGAATTGCTTTCACGAACCCACTAAATGAAGGAACAGTTGATGACTATAAATACAAAATGTTAAATATATCAAATAAAGATTAAATGCTTTTTAAAAATGCTTCAAATATGAATTTATTTTGTTTTAAAATAAACTGTTGTACAAATAAAAACGTTATTAATTCAGAAAATTAATACTTCAAATCTAAACGAAATAACAAATTCTAAAGCAAAAAACATAATAAAAGCTTTTAATTTCCAAGCTAACCCAAAGAAAAAAAATAGTGATTTTTTGAACATATGCATATCATTTATAATAAATTCCAACTGATATGCCATCATCACAGAAGTAGATTGATTATTTATTTACATTATGTGATTATAAGAATACAAAATTGAAATTAAATTAAAAATATAACTTATCTAAGACATTTAAACAATTACATAAATGGTTTGTAAAACATTTTTAGAATATAAAAAAATCGAAAAAGTAATTTTAATTATAAAGCACTAATAAATAATTTAATGTTTTTCTACTCATACGTAAAACATTGATGTTATTGGGGGAAAGATCCCATTTACTTGGAGTTTTCTAAATTTGTCATAACATAAGTCACATCCAATGAATTAATTTCATTCATAAGATTTATTTCATAAAAAGTCTCAAATAATCAATTATTTAAACAATATAATTAAATTATCTTAATTCTCAACTTTGTCGGATTTTTTCCACTTCTTCAGCATATAACTTCATTTTTCTTTTGTTCCATCTTGAGAATGAAATTCGACTCAATGTGGATATTGTAACCTGGCGATTCTATGCACCCCTTCGTAATGATATCATCTTTTGGTCAGTTATGCGGTTCCTTGCGTTCTAATACCATGTCCCCCACCTCAAAAACACGAGAGCTTCTCTTTGTTGAATCCACGGCTCTCATATCATCTGCAGATTTTTCTGAGTTATATCTCTCATCTTCCATCAATTCTCCCTTTAATATATCGGTTTCATTCAGGTTTGAGTGTAAATAAACACTTCGTCCATAAATTATCTTAAATGTTGAAATTCACTCCGTCGGCTGCTATTTATGCTGAACTATAGTCTAATAAAAGCTCAAGCCAGTTCCTCTCTTCACATCCTTCTGCTAATACCGCTGTAATAAGATCTCTTACCGCTCCTATGGCTCTTTCAGCTAATCCGTTTGATTGGGGCTGGTAAGGTGAGTTAAATCCTTGTTTCACACCAATTTCCTGTAATCTCTCTTAAAGGTTTTCCTTCAAAATTCCGGCCTCTGTCTATCAATATGGTCTTTATATTTCCAAAACGATAGATCCAACTCTTAAGTATTATAATGAAAATTTTTCTTCATCTTGCTTTGTGATTGCAGCCAATGAAATCAATTTACTAAAACGACCAACCATAACTACAATATATTTTTATAAAGTTCTTCTCAAATATTTACAACATGCATAAGAAATTGTTCTAGGTATTCAGAGTTAAATTAAAAGATAAATATTTTATTGGTTTTTCAAAACACATACACGAACAATCATGGTATATAAGGCGATTCTGGTCGAGCAAAAATCACTCTTGTTACACTCTCTTTAAAAAATATTTTTATTTACTTCGCTATTTACTTGAATTTTAAAACTATTTTACATTTTTGCATTTTTGGAACGAAAGCAAACTGGTGGGTTACAGGGTTTTGATGCTTGTTTTAAACATCCTTGTGTTTACCCTGGTAACGCCATATAAATGTTTTCTAGCTACCACTCGGCACCCGTTGCTAGGCAACGTTGGAAATGTGTTCGAGTGGGTGGATTATCCGCAAAAAGTGAGCGCTATTACTAATGCTGTAATTGCTCGGATAATCCCTGGGTCCAACGAGCTGCCGTTAGAAGACTTATGCTCGCTTTAATCTATTGGGTCCCTATGTAAGTCTCTGAACTTTTTATGGGTACAACCTCGTTTCACTCATTAAGAAAATTACAAATGGAAGTAAAAAATGAGAAAATGTGTATTTTAATCACATCATAAACTCAATTCATATATTGGTCAGATTTTTGTTCGCTAGTCGAGCGGCTCGGCTCTTCGCTCGCTCTTTTCGTCCGGGTCTGTAACTGTTGGTTGTGGTTGTGGTAGAAGTTGCGATTGTTGCTGGGGTCGCCACCGGTTCACGATATGTCAATTGAGCCGGGGCAAACACGAGAGGGTAGGTTACCGCTGCCCCTTCTTGACAGGCAGACAAGGCAACCTCCAACCCTTTTATCTGGATTTTTAGACTCTGAACTAGTTGTTTCTCTTCGGCCCACCCTTTTTGGACTGTCGTAAGCCGTTGGTATAGGGATTTGACCTTCCTGGGGTCTATCCAGGTAGATTTAACTTGCTGGACTTCTCGAGTTAGCTGTAGGATCTGTTCGAGAAGGTTCTTGTTGGCTTGTTTCACTCGCTTTAGTTCGATCTCACATATTTGTGAAGGCTCCATTTCTATAATGGGAAGTATTAAAGTTCTCATTTATTTGTTAGAAATTTTAGACATATGATTAATTCAAACACATGATGTAAAAGTAGGTTACGAAATAATAATAATAAACACATATATTTAGAAGTCGCATAGTTTATTTAAAATCACAGAACCGAATTTCGGAAGTCACTGAGCTTCGGAATCCTGGAAAAACTTTTCTATCCCTTCTTCGGGAGAATAGCCCGGGACGATAAGCACGTATCGTTTCGTGTTGCGGGTCGGTCTCGGATTGAATGGATAGACGTCCGTGAGTCGTCCGCAGGCAAGATCGTCTTCCAAGTTCGCCAGGTAACTGCTGGCTCGATCAACCAAGGAGTTGACCCTGCGCTGGTGTTCTTTGAGCTGGGCCAGGAATGCTTGGGCCCTCACAAGGATGTCTTGTGCCGGACTGGGGTCACTGGACTGTCTTCCCTTCCGAAATTGCTGCATGGTGTTCTCGATTAGGAGCATGTCTTCCCATCTATTTTCTCCTGGTTGGGGCACATCAGGGTACCTCTCCTTATAGGTACGCCTCCATGCCTGACGCCATTGGTCGGCTTCTGATGCGGAGATCCAAACAAAGGGTCCGGATCGTTCTAAAATAACAACATGAACGAATGAATTTACTAATATAGCTTAGAGATTGTCGTTTAACGCTTCGATACTCATTATAATTTCCAAAACAACCGATGCGCCATCGATAACAGCCTGCACGACAACAATCAAAACTCGGGGTAATAAATTTAGCCGATAACGAAAAAGGTTGTATGATATTGACAGGATAAAAATTCTCGACATTCGATCAGAGCTGAGTTTAAAACTGAAGTTGCTATTATTTTATGCGTTTATCATTTCACATAGGAGTATGAATCCGGGTTAGAAACTTAGTAAAAAAAATGGGTTTCCGACAATATTCCAGTTCGGAGTAATGAAACATTAATTCAGGTCGAAAGAAAATCTAAAATATCTGGCTAAGAACGAAATCGAACATTTTATCAACTCTGCCTGTTGTCGTGAAAACTGTCATCGATTTGGCATTTTCAATAAATTCTTTCACCTTTCCCTCATGACAAACTAGTTTCAGGACATTAAGATACTAGTATATCCGGCAAATGGAACCTACAACCGGTAAAAATTAAACTTGATAATACCACGTGAAAATCCTGATGAGTATGAATCGGCCTAACATGGTCAAACCTATTTTCCAAATGCCTTAGGATAAGATATGAAAGAAACAAGATTGCCGGTGTACGCTCACTCTGAACAGTTGGTCTAATGTCGCGATACTTTTAGATTATGCGTCCACGAGCGGCAGTTTTTGTTGGTTCGTAATGAGCTCCGGTATATAAGTGAATAATCGTAATTTTAACTACAACAAAATGATGCCTTGAAGATGAGATTCTAACCCCAAAAATTCTTCCCATACTCCTAATTATCTCGTTGCACGCCTTGTTAAAAGTTAAGTAATGAATAAAAATTCTAACCCAACTTTCTTGGATTTTAATTAATGAACAATGATTTTATTCAAACTAATATCTTAGGAAAACTTATCATCATAATTGTTCAAGAGTCTGAGAATTTTCTCTGCCGGTGGCCAGCATAACGGCGGACAAGGTGGTATTAATGGTTATAATTCTGATATAATAGACTGGATTGAATGAATCCTGATGGGGCGCACCGTCGATGGGGCCTAATTCCCGTCGCGGGTAATAAGAAATTCATCGTGATACAGGAAGTTACAGAGGTTCGAGTTGAATGCGACTACCGAATTCCGCGGGAGTCATTGTTCGGTAGGTCAACTTTCTAGGGCTTATACTTTTAAAAGAATTTAAAAATAAGTATTAATCTACCTGCGACGTCTACACGAGGGTCCGACGGCTTAGTTCCTCGAGTAGTTTGATCTGAGGCATTTTTATCCGATTCGTTCTCATGAGATTGCATCGTTCACGATATTTATAAATCTGTCGATTTGGCTTGTGTCAGGCCTTTATATTATCTAACCGAAAATGCATGTCACCGTCGCGGTGTGCTTGTGTGCACGGTTCTCACCCGCTAATGTCTAGACGGTGAGAGAAAATCTGTCGTCCGCTTCTGCGCGTATTACAATTTGAAAATTAGAATGCGATGTCTACCCACGACATTCCGGCACATCGACTTCTCGATTGACCGTTATTTTAGATAAATTCTTCGATTTTCTCAAGGCTCACCGTTTATGCGGGTATTTTAAATTAGCAAACGTGAGTTTAATAACGTTACTGTTTTAGTTGATTCTGATTTTATTTTTCATAGGTATGGTGGGTTATTGGGTTTTTGCCATTTGTTTGAATTTTCCTATTATTGCCCCGGCAACGCCATACAAATATTACTTTGACATACTATTACTACTACTATACTACATAATATTTTACACTATATACAACGTCCTCTTTATTTTATACCATTGTCTCCGGGGGTTCTATTCGCAATGTCCGTATATCCCCGTATTTCTTTCTACATTTAGTAGTTCTCACCAGTTGGATTATTATCAGCATTACTACGGTGCTTACTACCGCTGTTGTTATCCAGATCATTTTAATCGTGTAATTCATTTCGTTGGGTTGCGTTGTTGTGGTTTCTCTTGAGTTGGTTGTTTCCATTATTTTCTCTTTTGGTTGCACGTTTTTGAGTGCTTTCTGGAGTTGTAACGCTTCGTGAATTGAGAAGTGGCTGTCGTCCATGAGCATTCCCTTTTGCCATGTCTCGTTTCTTGGTTTTTTCTCAGACTGTTTTGTTATGGTTTGATCTGTCGCGTTTGACTTGGGTGGTTTCCTTGTTATCGTTCTCCAATGTTCATGAGTTCCTTTTTGAATGTTTATTACATATTTTCCGAGTTTTCTTTTCGTTGGGATGCGATACTTTTGATTCTTTATAGTTTTGCTTATTTCACATTGGATTCTTTTGTTCTCTGTTTCATTTCCTTTGGGTTTGTATACGCAGATTTTTGTTATGGGTTTTTCACCTGTGTTCTCAATTAATATTTCCTCTTCATTTGCCGCATTCGATTCTATATTTATTATTACAGCTTTGCTTTCTCTAATCTGGCGTTGGTACGGTTCCTCTCTTGTTTCTTTTTCTGGATGCTTTGTCGTAGTTGATTCTAGTAATTTTCTTGTTATTGATTTCCAGTAATCATCTCTTCCTTTCTGAACATATACTATATATTTTCCGCGTTTTCTTTTAGTTAGAATGCGGTATTTTTGATTTTTAATGTCTTCGTTTGACGGGAATTTGATTCTTTCATTCATTGTTCCGTTCTTTTTAGTTTCGAATACACAAACTTTTGTAATGGGTTCCTTGCCCATATTTTCAACTATTATCTCCTCTCCGCTCTTTGGGTTTAATTCCACTTTTATTATCATTTCTTTGTTTTCTCGTGCTCGACGTTGATGAGGCTCTTCTTTTGGTGTTGTGAATTTCTCTCCCAGGGTTTTGGCTAATGCGCAGGTTATTATTATGTCGTTGTTGGCACATATTATATATTCTGCATTGCCCTCTAGACTATCCCATTAGCATCTCTTTCCTGCTTTCATATTCATTTTCCAACAATCGATAATTTGGTTTTGTATACACACTTGTTCAATGGTTTCTATTTCTCTGTTTATTATTCGTAATTTGCCAATCCCTGGCTTTACTTGGATTCTTACGTTTCCATCTTTTGTAGCATCTCTACATACGTCTTTGGTGGTCCGACATGATGATGAGCTTTCGGATCGTATTTCTATCTTTCCTGGTTTTCCTATTGAGTCGAATTGACAACTTATGCTAGTATTCGTTGTTAGTTGTAGGCATATTCCTTTACTTGAAATTCCTTTATCGTTTATTGTTCGTATTCTGAACGATTTTATTTCCTTCATGATATTTTCATCGGCTTCCGTTAACTTGATTGATGTAATTAGTATCATTATTTTTTGTAGCAGGGTCGATCGGTTTTGATTTCCTCTTGGTTGTTGTATCTTTCTATTATTCTCTCGTTGTTGTTGTCGCTCGTTTCTTGACGTTCCTCGTTGGATGATTCCTTTTTCTCTTGTTGTGCGGATTTATTCTCGTCTCCCGCATTTGGTTCGGTATCTTGATCATCTTGTTTTTCGTTGTTGTTATTACCTCCTTCTCCGTTATTATCTCCATCCGGGGTTTCCTTTGAAATGTCGTCCTCGACATTTATTACTTCGATTATTTCCTCATAGACCTTTATTATTCTTGCTTTAGATCCTCCATTTTCTGTTATCTCTTGCTTACTCTTTTGAAATCTTATTTGTTTTCATGCCATCTATGTATTATCACTAATAACTGTTCCTTTCTATCTCCAATTCGCATTGCTTCCTTTGAATGATTGGTGAATTTCAGTCTTTCCCATTTCAACATTGCTTTTATTGTTTTTGGGAAAGGATAATAGGCGTTTATTGTTTCTTTTAATAGGACGTTTTTTACTATTATATCCATCTTGTCTACATTGTCTTGGGTCGAGTTTAGAGTTATTTTAGATTCATCTGGTTTAGGTTCCTCTGAAGTATTGTTTGATGTCGCTTCTATTTTACGACTCATTGTTATTCCGTTTATACTCAGTTGCTGGGTTTGTGATCTGGTTTGCATACCTCGGTTTTCTGGTTCCTTTGTTATTGTTCTAGGTATCGCTTTACATCTACTCACGTTTACGTAAATAGGCCTAGTGAGTGGGTTGTTGATCAATTTAACTCGAGCATTATTTTCGTTTACATACATTATTTCATATGGTCCTTTACCACTCCTTTGTAGTTTTCTGGCTACTCCTGGGATAATTTCTGGTGTTGCGATTATTACCCAGTCTCCAACCTGAAAATTGTGTTCGCGTACGTCTCGCTTTTTATCATGTAATTCTTAATAGCTCTCTTGGTTAAATCTGATATTCATACCTGCCGTTTTCCAGATCTCTTGCATTCGTTCCTTGAATCCCGTTACATAATTGTCGATCTCCATATATTGTGATATCGGCGGTTGATATTCCAGGTCTATCGGCATGTTGCATTCCCTGCCATACATTAGTTTGAAAGGACTCATTTTTGTTGCCGAATGTATCGACATTCTATAGGCCATAAGGCATAGATTTATATATCTATTCCAATCTTTTTTGTGTCTGCTTACATAATTTGACATCATTTCGATTAATATGCCGTTGAATCGTTCGGTTTGTCCATTTGTTTGTGGATGGTATGGTGATGTTCTCAATTTCGCAATTCTGAAGTAGTTTGTTACCTCCTCTATGATTTTGCTCATAAAGTTGGTTCCTTGATCGGTTAGGATCTGTTTGGGTGTTCCATATCTACAGCATATCTCTTCTACTAGGATTCTCGCTATTGTTCTGGCTTTTTGGTCTGGTATTGCGAATGCTTCCGGGAATTTCGATAAATAATCTGTCACTACCAGTATAAAGATATTTCCGTCGTTGGTTTCTGGTAATGGTCCTAATACATCCATTGCGATTATCGTCATAGGTTCTGGTGGAATTGGCATTGGTTTTAACGGTGCTTTCAATTTGCTTCCTGTGCTTTTTCTGGTTGCACATATCAGACAATTCTTAATCCATCCTTTTACATCTTCTCCGATATTTGGCCAATAATATTTTTGGCGTAGCCCTGCTTCTGTCTTTTTTGCTGACATGTGTCCTCCAAGTTTTCCATCATGATATTGCATTAGCACTTCTTTTCGTCTGCTTTCTGGTAAACACATGAGTCGTTTCTCGCCATCCATTAATAATAACCATCCCTTCTCCATGATATATCGATGCCTGTGTTTCTCCATATGTTCTCTTAGCTTTTTGTTGTTGTCGAAGATTTTCATATCATTAGTTTCCATTAATTCGATTATTGTTTTCAACTCTTCGTCTTCCTTCTGCTCGTTTCTCAGTTTCGTGAAATCGATATCCTCTGCAATGATCATGCATATTCGTCTCACATCCTGATCCATTAGTTTCTCGAATACAAATCTTGACATGCAATCTGCGTTGGCGTTGGCTTTTCCTGATTTGAATTTGATATACGGTGAGTATTCTTGCAGCTGCATTGCCCATCTCATTAATCTGCTAGAGGCTTGTTTGTGTTGGCCTAACCATAACAATGGTTGATGATCTGTTGTGATATATATCTCGTGACCCCACAACAAATATTTGAAGAGTTTAATAGCCTGGATTATTGCTAATGCCTCTCTTTTGGTCACCGAGTAATTCTTTTCATGTTTCTTGAATGTTCGACTGTAATATCCAATAACTCGTTCCTTTTCTCATCGTCCCATTATCCTAGGACTGCTCCGATGCATATCCGCTTGCGTCTGTCGCTAACAAAAACGGCTTCTTGAAATCTGGGTGTATGAGTATTGGTGCTGATATTAGTTTATCTCTGAGTGTTTCAAAGGCTGTTTGTTGTTCCTTCTCCCATATAAATGGGGTATCTTTCTTTGTTAATTCTTGTATTGGTTTCGCGATGGTTGCATAGCTCTTGATAAACTTTCGATAATATCCGCATAGGCCTAAGAATTCTTGCACTTGTGTGACTGTTTTTGGTACTGGGCAATTCTTTATTTTTTCAATGTTTCTTGGGTCTGGTTCTTTACCCTTTGCCGACACAATGTGTCCTAAGAATGTGACTTTTTCCTTTGCCCAATCGCATTTTGATGGTTTCAATTTTAATTTCCATTGTCGTAGTCGAACGAATACGTTTCGTATATCTTTTAGATGTTGCTCGAAGGTGCTAGAATAAATTAATAAATCATCGATATATACCATACATTGTTTAATGCCGTGAGTTACAAAGTCTTTTCCAATTGTAAAAGCAGTTTTCTCTCTGTCCTCCTCTTTGACCTTTATTTGCCAATAACCACTTTTTAAATCAAGCGATGTAAAATAAGCTGCTCCGTGTAATGTTTGTAGCATCTCATTTATGTCTGGTAACGGGTATGTATCCCGTTTCATTACTGCATTGAGTCGTCGATAATCTATACAGAACCGTTGTGTTCCGTCCTTTTTCTTTACCATAACCACTGGGAATTGCCATGGTGAGCAACTTGGTTCGATTACTCCTGCGTCTAACATCTTTTGAACTTCTTTTTCTGCCACGACTTCTGAGCTTCTGTTAATCGGTATGGCCGTAGTGTTATTGGGTATCATCTGTTAATGGTATCGTGTGTTGCGTCACATCGCTTGTACCGAGATCTAAGTCGGATGCTGCAAATATATCTTTAAATTCCATTAGCAGTTTTTGTAATTGTTCTTTCTCGGTTTCGTTTAGTAGCTGACTGTCGATTGTCCATAATTCTTCCTCAGTTCCTTCGGTTTTTGCTTGTTGGAAGTTCGATATCCATCATTGGTGTTAATTTTCCCAATCTTTCGTTTTCGTAAATTACTTTGTCTTCCTCATCGAAATTTGTAATGTTGATTGGAATTTCACTGCTGTCGTTTACATATACTATTTCTCTTGCTAGTGGTAGTTCTTTCTTTTTCTCAAATTTGTGGTTAGGTTCGAAAATCATTTCGCCTCTGGTTTCCTCGTTCACTTTCACGTAACAAATCATTTGTGTGCGCCCTGGCACCACTATTTTCTCTGAGCATCGTACTTCTGATTTCAACATGCATATTCGTCCGGTTTTATCTCTCAACTCCATCGATCCTAGATATATTATTATTTCTTTTAATAGTTCTGGCATGAGATCTGTCCCAATTATACAATCTGCGCTCAGTCTCCTGATGACTGCTAGATACGTATTGATTTTTACATTTTTATACTCTATTATCATCCAGATTTTTCCAATGACCGCTAATGATTCTTGCTGCAGGTTATTACATCCATGTTAGCTTCTTCTATACATGGCCATAATCTTCCGGGTATCTTATCCATTTTTATTGCTGAGATGTTTGCTCCCGTATCAATCATTGCTTTTATTTCTACTCCATTTATTCTATGGGTACCGTTAATGTTGGTCCAGCTAATGTTTGTAACATAGCTATAGTTCGAGTTTCTGGATCTTGATCCACAGTTCTCGATCTTTGGCTGGTTCTTGGTATTAAGTCTGCCCAATTTGGTTCGTACGGTGCCGGATAAATGTTTCGTAGTGTTGTTGGTCTTGGTATCGGTACGTGTCTTTCTGCCACCGTATTTCTCTCTACTGATGCTGCTGCTTTCTTTAAACATTCATATACTGGTGGTGGATGATTATAATGTCCACTATGTCTTGTCTTCCGGTTTTCCCATTGTTTGAGCTGCTCTTGAGTTAGCATCTGTGTTCCTCCTTGGTTTTCGTCGTTATCGCTGTTATCGCTACTATCATCTTTGAGGTTCATCCATCGTTTCCAGTTGCTCGTTTTCTGTCGTTTCATTCTGGTTTTCTCGGCTTCTAATCTCATTATTGCTTTGAATTTTCGTCCGACTTCTTCATCGGTACCATTCATTTTAGTTAGAATTCCTACTAATCTCTTTATCTTGTGGATGTCTTTTGAGTGTCCATGTAACACCATTGTCTTTGCTAAAAACGGTTAGAATCCGATTGCCATTTTCCAGTTTATTTTCCTTTCTCTTTTGTAAATATCGAAACATGCTAACATCTGTGTTAAGATTACTCTTACGATTTGAATGATGAGTATTATTCCTAAAATTCCTGCCATCATTTGTCGAAGATTAGGAATCTTCCCACATGGCTTTCATCATATTTGCTGTAGCATGTTGAAAATGGTCTGGTGATAATAACAATTCGTAGTTGGGTTTTTCTCCGTAATTGTTACCTCCCGTTATTGTCACAATATTGGATAGTATGGCTTGCCTTTGTGCTGGGAATAATAAATGTTCTCTGGCTCGTTCCAGATCTTTTGTTTGGTATATCTCCTCCTTGGCACGTTCCGTCTCCAGCCGTTATTCTTCCCGCAGCGTATACTCGGGTAGTTTTTATCTTTCCTTCTTCGGCTGCTACTTGAACTCGTCCGGCTATTGAGATGCGTCCTGTCGTGAATCCTTCTTCACATTCGCTCCTTGTTATTGTAACTACAGTTGTTTCCGTTCCGGCTTCTATAATTGTTGAATGTAAGTGATGTCCGCAGTGAAATGCTACAATTTTTTCGCGTTACTAAGCATTCTTTGATTTCCGTTTTAATGAAGTCTACTTCTTGATATACATTATACGATACTGCGGTTGCCGTTGTCTGAAATCTTCCGGGGTTTGCAGCTTTGCACTCCTCCGTTTCTTTTAATGAATACTTGTCGCCAATCTTTATGTTATCGCAGTCATATACCACAAACGGTTCTACTCCCTTTATGCACATCATCCATATGAGTATTGTAGTGATGATTGCATTCATTCCTTTTCTTGCTGTTTTTGGATCACTTGCATTAATTGTTGTTTCGAATTCTGTTAATAACTCTTTCAACTTTGTTTGCATCATCTCGGTTTGATCATCTTTACTTACTAAATTTATAAAGGCTTGCCATCCGCCTTGAGTCAAGATGAATGGTTCGATTACTTTTCTGATAATATCCGTTATTGCGAATTCATATCCGTTTGGGTTGTATCTTGGAGTTCGCTTTCTGTATATCGCTATCGTATTATACATCAAGTAGGCCATTCCTACCAAATATCTATTTGGGTTATCTGATCGTTTTGTCAAATGATTTATTATTAATAGCAATTCCTCCGGATCTCTGGTTGTGGTTCGCACTTTGTTATCCATGATTTTATTTATTATTGGCTTTATTGCTGCCCAAAGCTGTTTCGCTTCTGTCCCGATATTATTAAGTTTTAAATTTCTTTATTTCTGGATTTGCTAATCCCAGCATATCAGTTATTAATCTGTTGATCCACTTTGCTCCTTGTTCTTGGCCTTTCAGTTTTCCTTGTAACTGCTTTGTCACTTGGCTAAGCTTATTTTAATTTTGTTGTCAGTTGGTCCATCTGCATTTGTTCCTTGGTTTTTCTTTCTGGGGCTGGTTTATCAATTTTTGGTCGTCCTCTGGATTTCTTTTCCATTGCCGTACCTGTTTCTTTTCGTTTAGGTTGTTCATCTACCGTTTCTCTGGATGTTGTAGCTCCTCGCTCATTTATCCAGTTGTCCCATTCGTCTCCTTTTGAGTTTCGGCGTCTTCTCTCTTTCTTTTTGTTTTCCTCTTCGGTATCTGGTTCTATTATTTCGACTGGTTGTCTCTGAGCGCATACTAGCTCGTCTAGTTCATCTGTTGTCATGTCGTTTTCATTTTCTGTCATGAACAAATCTCTTGATTCCGGTATTCTCCTGGTCGTTTCCTCATCCACGATATCATTAAGATCATTCAATATCTCCTCATCTCCTGTTGTGATGACGATTACTTCATCTGCGGCAGGTGGAACTTCTGGCGTATCTAGACTTTCTTGTCGTCCTATTGGCGTTTTCGTTTTGATCTCTCTCATGTTGAGTTCTCTACCCGCGATTTTTGCTACTGTTAATATATTTATTAACCCCAATTGCATCTGTGTGACTCCGATTTCGAAATCGTCGTCCAATGATCGTCCTTCGTATTGTAAGTGAAATGGTAATTCATACGGTATTCTCTTTTTTACTTCACTTACCTTGGCGGTGATATAAAAATCTCTTTCAATTAGTTCGAAGTCTGGTGTCATAATTTTTAGACTGTATTTTTCTATCGTTTCGGCTGCCCATTCGGTGTGTTTCCATTTTCGGATAATTTCTCGGAATTGCTCTGGGTACCACGCATACATTCTCCGATATTCCTCTATTTCCTTTACGATATTTCGTAGATTCTCTACTCTGTTGCACGAATCGATTATCCACTTTGCCAGATCCGTTACGGCTCGTCTTTGATTCTTTGCTCCGGTTCTCAATATCGCTGCTAATTCTCTGCATTTTTGCGTTTCCGTTAGTCTTGTTAATCATTCCTCCACAGAATCATCCATATCTGTAGGCAAGTATCTTGTTCCGAGAATTCGTTTTTCGAGTACACTGATTCGCGGTCTCGCTTGCTCTTGTTGGACTCGCAATTTCATTTCCCGTTCTGTTTCTACCTCGATTGTAATATATATTGTATCGTCTTTCACGAATTGAGATGTCACATGTTTTTTCAGTAGAAATTGTGGTACTCCTCCTGCAACATTTTCGGTGGATTTCGGTTTCTGGCTTATCACAGATCTTGGATCTACTCCCAATTTTTCGCTGTGTCGCCCTTCCCATTTTCCGGGTTTAGCGATTGAAATTATGACCTTTCGATTGAATGGCCACTCTAACTTTCTGTCATATCTGCCTCTTGCTAATAGGAAATACACTGATAGATATTTTCCTTTTCCTACTCCATCTCCATTGGGTACACTCTCAACTTCATCCGGTATCCTCCGATTTCTGTATAGAACTGATGACTTGTAATACCGATGATTTTCTCTTCCTCAGCCGATTTTACTTTTTCTGCCCATCCACCTATCTTCCATGTGTATGGGGCTAATCGAGCTCTATCATTTATTTCCTCGTCTTCCTCTGGGTGCCATTCGATTTCGTTTATCATTTCCTCTGGTAAATTTTCGTATGGTTCATCTTCATATAGTTCTAAGGTTGTTTCATTAGCTGCATCTTCTGGTGCTTCTCCTGGTACGTATTTTCTCCATTTCGGTTCGGTTCTCTCCATTTTCCATTTCCACTCCTTTGTCTTTTCATCATACACCCTTTTCCATGGTGTTGATCGGCATCTTGAATCATCTATAGATTGCAATTTTGTGCTTAACTTCGCATTTTGTCTCCATACCTGGTAGATAGTTAATATTTGATCCATTTTCCTCTTCATTTCCTCTTGGAACTCTTGAATCTGTTGTTCTCTTTTGGTCGTATTTTTCCTCTCTGGTTCGTCCATAGCTATGATTTTAATGGTTTGTCCGTCTTCCCATATACCTAGTTCGTATATCGGGGTTCGTTCTCGCGGACTTATTTGTCGTTTGTGGTACATTATTGCCACATCTTCTACCATGCCGTCATCACTACTTTCGATTATCGGTTGGATGATTTCTCGGTTTATCCGTCGGTATAGCTCATGCATTTGACAATCGGGATCCACCAATATTTCTTTTGTTTCATCATTTGGTAATTTTATCTTTATCTTTATTGGTTCGTCTCCCCTCATGTCTCTTTGGTGCTCTCCGTATTTGGCTATCAACTCATCGGTTCTCTCGTTATCGAATCTCATGATATCTGTATCTCGTACAGCTTCTACAAACATTTTCATCGATATTGGTCTAGTTAACGATAATCGGTTAATATATTTTCTAGCTTGGTCTATTGCTTGCTCCGTCATTTTGATCTGGTTTTGTCTCATTATTTTTTGTCTCTCTTTTTCCAATCCGGGTTTTATTTCTTTGATGTATAATATTTGAATTTTCTGCCATACTTCCGCTGTTGTTTCTTGGTTTCACTTTTGTTTAATGTTATTACATTTATTCCGTTCGGCCATATTAGAGCATCCGCGAGGTGTATGTCTCGCTTTATTTTCTTTCCTTGGTAATATAGAGGTTTATTTTTATAACTGGGTCCTAGCTTTTTCACTACCCAATCATATAATTCATTTGTGCTTTCACCTCTTGTGGCTATTATTTGTCTCGGTATCTCTGGAAAATCAATAATTACCTGATACTCTTCTCTATCATATTCTTTCAAGTTTTCTTGGTACTTTTTTATCATGTCTTTCCATGATGCCGTGAATGTACCATTATCTTGTTGATATCCTTTCGCAATTAATTTCATTATTCTGCTGTACATGGTTGTATTTTTGAGGTTTAGGAACATCTGGTTTCTATCTACTTCTTCTACAATCTCGTTAATCTCTTTTAATATCTTTGTTTCATCTTCTCTTGGCACATTCGTTTCCATTTCTTCCACTTCGGATTTTGATTCGTCTTTATTCGGTTTATTTTCTTCACATGATTGGAATATTTCTCCACCCACACTGCTTATTTCGCTTTCGTCTTCATCTGTTTGATCGTCTGGTATTTGTCTTAGCATATTGATATGCGGTTGTTCTTCCTCTTTCGTTGTCTTGGTTGGTCCCTTTGTTTGAAACCATATTTCTTTTACTCTTTTCTCAATTTGAAATTCACTCCATGTGGGTTTTTCTCTTCTGACTCTTGTTTCTATTTTTTGTTATTATTGGTTCTGATATCTTTTCTCTTTCTTGTGACGTTGACGCTTCCTGCTCATCTTTTTGTAGTTCCAATCTTGGTTCCTCCATTTTTTGAGATTGAGATAGGGCTTTCTTTGCCAGCACTTCTATTTTTTTGATCTAGTGCTTGCTCTTGTTCCAAGTGCTTTAATGCTCCATCTATTTTTAATATTAGTGTCTTCTTTCTTAGTTGTTCTTTCTCTTGCTTTAGAGTTTCTTCTTTTTCTCTTAATTGATCTTCCTCTTGTTCTAAAGCTTCCTCCTGCTCTATCTTTTCGAGTGCACTATCTATTTTTTGTGTTATAATTTCTTTTTCGAGTTCATCTATCTCGTAAGTTAGTATTTCCTCGTTTTGGTCTTCCATTATCATCATCTCTGCTTGTTTAATCTCTTGGGCTTCTGGTTCGTCTGGTTTCTCCATTGCCATTTCTTTTAATTGTCGACGTCTCTGTTTTTCCTCCTCTGTAAATTCTTTGATAGCTTCTATTTTTTCCATCGTATTTAATTTGATTGTTTTCTCATTAGTTATCATATCTCCTCCCCCTTCGTTCTCAACACACTGCCCCGCAGTGTCGATTTCATCTGGGATTTCCATTCTCATCATATTAATTCTTTTCGGAGCTTGTTTTCGATTTTCCCATCTTTGCTGGATTTCCTGAGCTTCCTCTGTTTGTAGTCTTTGCCATTCGGCTTGTTGTTGCTCTTGATATTCTCTAGTTCGCAGCTCTTGAATCTCTTCATTACTTCTCATTACATTGATTCGTTGTTGTTGTATATTGGCGAGCATCTGTTGCATCATCTCTTTTAATTCCATGGGCATTCGTTGTAGTGTTTCTCGTAGCATATCTATTTCTTGTATTACGTTAATTTGTGGATTTCTCATAGGATTATTTGGTCTTTGTTGGTTCGGTTCTCTTCTTATGTTGCATCGTCTTGCGATATGTCCTTGTTGACCACAGTTGTAGCATGCCTTGTTATCAAGTTGTCCACATATTCTCTCAGTGTGCCCTCTTCTGCCCATTTCTGGCAGTTGTGATTTCGGAAACAATTTTCTGATCGATGTCCCATTTTTTGACATGTGGAGCATTTTTGTTTATGTGTGATTGGTTCTGTGGGCCAGAACTGCCACTTGATATCCCAGTCCCAGATGGGCTTCACATCTATTTGCGATTGCTACTGCTTTATCCAGTGTTTCTGGTGCCAAGCATCCAAGGTTGGCTCGTATATCTTCTCTTTTAATTCCTCTTATGAAGACGTCTACCATTTTATCTTCGGGCAAATCTGCATCTCCGAAGGCTTCTTTACACAATTTCTTTAATTCACATGCGTACACTGCATTTGATTCATCTCGTCTTTGTTTTCGATGTAGGAAGTCCAATATCTTCCTATTTCCCTTTTTCTCTATTCCGAATATTTTTACTAAGAACTCTTTAATCTCTGTCCACGTTGTCAGTTTCGTTACATCTCTTGCTTCTTCTACGAATACATCTTGTGCGCTCCCTTTCAAATATAAGGGTAGTCGCTCTTTTACTTTTTGGTCTGTCCAATGGCAGATATTTTTATAAACTTCAAATTCCTTTATAAATGTATCCAATTTGTTGAGGCTGCCGTCAAACGGTTCTCCTCTAAACTTTTCTCTGAATTCTCCTACCATCACGTTGTTGTTATTTAACATTGTATTTGCATCTGGAATTGAAGTCATGTTGGAATTTGTGGAATTTGCCATGTTTGGGTTAATGTTTAAGTTTTTTAATCTCTCTTCCTCGTTTTCTGATTCTCTTATTGGCAACCGGTTTTCTATATCGTTTATTTCGTTTTCTTCGCTACTGTTGAATTCAACGTCGTTTAATCCACTATCTGTGCCGGTTCCTGTTGCTGCTGTAGTTGATACTCCGGTCTTGACACTTCTACTGTTGCGAACTTTTTTCTTTTCTTCCGCTTTTAATAAACTCTTTTCGTTATTCTCTTTGCTTTTGCTTCTCGAATGGTTGCTGATGCTATCAATGTTTACGGTTATTCGTCTGCTTGACTAGTTTTATCGTTTCTCTTTTACTGCCTTGAAATTCTGGTTGCTTATTGGTTCGCAGCTACTTCAATGTTTATTCCAAATTCTTTTCTGCTTGATTATCCTTTATTATCTGGTTTATTGTTTGCTCTGAAATATTGTCTGCTTTGGCTTGATTTGAAATTGGCTTGGATTGCTTTGTTTGACTATTGATTCCTAAAAATAAATAACACTCCAACATTCTATACTCTATACTAATTTCTCCTCCGTTTACCATACTATATACGTTATCATCCCTTGTTCGCATTTACCGTAGCGGTCTTCTTTATCTGACTCACCCCCCTCATTTTAAGTCTATTTTTAATTATCTATTCCTCGTAATAATTATCTATTAATCTCGTATCAATTGTCTATATAGTCTTATTAATTATCTATATAGTCGCATCAATTATCTATATCATAATAACAATAATATAAAATCATCATATTCATACTTTCATTCATTCCATTAATTATTTTCCCTATGTCTCCAAAAAATTCATTTACTTAATCCTCAATCGCTGGCGCTCTATGCCCTCTATAATTTCCGTTGGCTCTTCGGCCTTCGGCTTTAACTGGTCATCTGTGACCTTTAATATCTATTCATAATCATATTTCATCTTTACTCATATCTCTTTTCATTATAATCATATCGTCTTTAGGATTCAGTCATATCATATCCTATCTATAAAATTTCATCATAATCATATCTCATTTCTATATCCTATATTTCATAACTGTTTCTCATCTTTACTATTTAATCTAATCCTAATCATATTCTATCAATTTCATCTTTACTCATATTCATATTAACTTTAATCTAATTCATCTTATTCATTTTATCTCTCATTATTTTATCTCATTTTAATCATCGGACTTGAGCTCATCAGTGACTTTTGGGTATGTTTGAGGCCTCACACTGACTCTCAAGTCATGGCGTCTTTTGGCCGCGCATTCTTCCGGTTACGCTTTACTCACCGCCA
This sequence comes from Schmidtea mediterranea, assembly GCA_022537955.1. Classification (NCBI taxonomy): domain Eukaryota; kingdom Metazoa; phylum Platyhelminthes; order Tricladida; family Dugesiidae; genus Schmidtea; species Schmidtea mediterranea. The sequence goes on from CM039679.1 coordinate 14,400,276, forward strand.
TTCGGATATTTGGTACTCGGTGTGGGATCCGGGTTATTGTACCAAACTCCTTGCTGGGCAATAAAAAAACATTCCCTCAGTACTCGGTGTGGGATCCGGGTTGTGTACCTCGGAGAATATAAAAGTATGGAAATGCCTAGACGTTCAATCAAGTTCCAAAAACGGTTTACTTGATTTCCCGAATAGTGAAAAGAAAAGGAAGCGATTAAATATGGGCGCGGAAAATTTTATCAATAAACTATCTAATCTCTGCCCGCCTCTCCCGTCAGATTTCCCGGCTCAATTCGGCCGCCCTTATCTGACCTTAGTAGGACATTTTGAGTATGAACCATTTACCGGTTAGTTCACATCTCACCTACCGTTTGGCCCTCGACACTCGGTGTGGGATCCGGGTTGTTGTATCGAGTTCCTCCCAGCAATAAAAAGAATCGTTCGATACTCGGTGTGTGATCCGGGTTTTTGTATCGAACGGCTCAGCGCCATCAGTCCCTTGGCTGATAACAACCTGAACACGACAGTCCGTAGCTGTCCTCTGGTGCCTCACCACCAGCTAGGGAAAAAAAATCATCTCTAGGTACCTTTAATCAAAACTATTAATTCTGTTCCGTGCGCACTCTTTCTCTCACCTCTCGGTCTATCTCTTCACTTCCCCTTCAAAATTTGTGGTAATCGCATCAACAAGCTCCCCAAAAGAGGTGATCAATCTCTCGCCGGTTACTTCCTGACATACGCGACTTGGCCTACCAGTTCCTTTCTCAGTAGGGTTGATCAGGGTTTCCCTTGGGTGAGCGTACTATCATTTGATAGCTCAGGTTAACCATTTTTCCTCGTCCTATCTCAATATAATATCAATAAAACAAAAAGAATCATACTCTAGGAAACTCGGTTGTCGAAATTTTTCCGTCCAATATTTGTGTCTCTGTGCATGTGTTTTAATTATTTCCTTAATTCGGCTTTCATATGTTTGGTTTATTACCTTTATTTATCGTTGTCGGGTGGTTTTATTATTTACAAACACTGCATATTCATTTTATATTCGTCTTATTATCTGATAATAATTCAAGTAATGCATAATACACATTTATTTCATTTCATCATCACAATTCATGGAAAGTAAACAGTTAGTCTTTCCTTTATCTTTCGCTGGCATAACATACAGTGCGACTCCTGTGCGCATCCATGACAATAACTCAGGTGTCCGCAAGGTATCACCATTACTCGTGCTTCTTCTGTTTTGCACGCATAGCATTCCAAATAAGCCTTGGTTTGCTCTCTCATTGTTGTTGCGATCTCGTCTTCAATGTTTTTGACTTTTTCCATTAACTTGTTCCAGCTTTTTCCAAATTTGGTTATTTCCAATCTCATAGATAGAATTTCATATATTCTTTCAGTTGTTACGTCTTTATCAATATCAATCAATTTTATCAATGCCGTTCGTCGAAGTATAGGTTTGAAATCGTTGATATATCTTCTTTAGCTCTTTTAATTAATTTTTGTTTGTTAATTAGTTCCTCAAGATTATCGTTTTTGATGTTTAGGATGCCCTTTAGTTTTCCTATTATTTTTGTTGGTTCCATCTCTAAAATTATTAAATCTCTTTTAATTACCCATTAAATTTATTTAAATACTAATTAACTAAATTCATTCAATTCTTAGTCTTTTAATATATTTTGTTTCATTTTATCAACTACTACTTTAATCATTACTCGTTGTAATTTATTCTAATATCGTTGACTTCCTCTACTTGTTTCTATTGCTTTCCCCGTAGTTTATCGTTATTCCCCTTACTTACCCCATTTCATTTTATCCCGAATTTTGCCCTTTTAATTATGTGTTGTTTGCTTATGCGTCTTGTGGGTGTCGTTGGTATCTTACAAGGGTGTTGTGTCGTCAAGTATTGATGGGTGTTGAATGCTTTTAGCGTTGATATCTATGTAACTTTCATATCCTTTTGTTTCTTTGAGGTTTTTGCTTTGTACTTGGTGGGCTAGTCGTCTATTGTTTACTCTCTTGGTTTGTAGTCAGGTCGTTCGTTTTTCATTGATTTCTCATCAATCTTTACAATCGATCTTTACACTTTGTTTTTCATTGATTTCTCATCAATCTTTACAATCGATCTTTACACTTTTAAGTTCCACATATTTCATCTCTCCGAGGTTCAGCAAAATGTCGTCCCGACATTTTCTATTTAATAATTAAACATTTGCTTTTATTCCTTGGGTTCTTTGCAAAGACAATCATTCTATGAGCCCCCAAATTTGTACCTAGTAGTCAGGTTGATCGCTTTCCATCGATTTTTCAATTTTCTCATCGGTCTTTACAATTGATTTTGCAATCTTTAAACTCTATATTCCCTCTCTCTGGGGTTTGGCAAAATGTCGTCTATTAAAAAGGTAGTTATGCTTTATGTCCCCTCGTTTGTTTGTACACGAAAATCATTCTATCCCGGCTGAGCCCCCAAATTTGTATGGTGGGTTACAGGGTTTCGTTATTCGCTTACCCTCATGGTAGCCCTGGTAACGCCATACAAAATGATACTAATCGCCACTTGGCACCCGTTGCTAGGCAACGTTGGTAATGTGTTCAAGTGGTGGATTGCCCGCAAAAATTGAGTATTATCGCGAGTACTGTAGTTGCTCGGACAACCCTCTGGTTCACGAGCTGTCGATAGAAGACTTATGCTCGCTTAGCTCTGTCCTTGTAGAAATTCTAGATCAGGTTCGTAATTGACTGTTGAAAACTAAGACGTGATAAGAATGTTTATGACAATGCTAGCATTCAATTATATCAAAGGAACAAATCGAATAAGAATACGACTACTCTATTTAATTAGCAACACGCGCAATTTTACGAGTTAATGATTTTGAAGCTGGATTGCTCGACGTCGGGCACGTTCCTTGCGTCCCGGTCGACGATTATTTGCTGGAGGGATAGGTTGCTCTGCTGACTTGGCGGTCTCTCGACTGGTGATTCGTTTGGGCGACATGTCTAAACATTATTGCCATTAGATTCGATTGATTCACTCATTGTAAGTTATCACAAATAAATGGTGCCTGCGTTATTGGTAAGGGTGTCATCCAAACTAAACTTATCGAATTCTATTAGCGTCACTTTCTGTCGTAACTTTTGTGAAACGGGTGAGCGGTTTATCTACAAGTTTTACGGACCTGGCTCTTGGGTGTGTACTTCTTTATGGGTGTGATGGATATTAATGTACTGAATCACATAGGTGAGATAAACCGATATTTAATTTATTTGATATATACATATTAACCTTAATATATTACCTGTTAGATAGTAGGCGGATAATCGTGTATTGACCTAGAGAATTGGTAAATTGATTTTAAAGTTTGTTTACCAATTTCATTTACGGTTAATCGGACTTTAAGATCTAGGCCGGATGTTGATCCGAGATAACTTAGTCGTGCGTGGTTGTATCCTGGTGGGCGAACGATTTCCGGCGAACTTACCGTTACAACTTAAGCGGTTGACTAAAGGTGATTTAATGTCGACATCCGGTAGCTACATTATTCACGTCGTATTTTCAGGATTACTGTTCGACTACTTCGCCTACACTCGATTATCTCAATTCTGGTAAGTTATTCCATTGATTAGTTTGAATGTATTTTACGGACAATTTTTAGAAAAACTTCCTACGCTTACCGAGGCGTCCAAGTAGTTGTAATGCCTTCTGTTGGAATAATTTCGTTATGTGGAATTTTATTTATTCAACAACAAAATCGGTAACACTTTATGTGATATTAATACAAATTTTCTCTTATCTTAAATTTTGGTTTTTACAATTAAATTAATTTAGTTTAAAGTAATAATTCGTTCATTTTATCGTTGATCAATTTGCTATAATTCCTGAATTTATAATAATTAAAGAAAAACCTTTTTTCGATTCTAGAAATTATCCTAGTTCTAACTAAGGGTTAGTATCATCGGTAATATATATTGACCTCTATTATTCAAATTCCTAATAGTTTTCCTACGGCTAGCTGGATCAACTATTAACTTTAGTCCGTGAAATTATTTTAATACTAATCCAATAATTTTAAATCCGTGAATCCAGTTTTACTTTAATTTACATCGGAAATTACTTGACTTTTGTTTTTCAGAGAAACTATCTTATGGGTTATTCCAATCCATTTCTAACTTTAATCTATGAATTACTTTAGTCAACGAATTATTGTTAATCAATACTTTACTCTACTAAAAACTAGGTTACATTGGTTTTACTCAATAATTATCTGAATTAGTTTAATCAGTGAGATATTCTGTTTACCCTAAAATCGTTTTACTGTTATCAACGAATTGATTGAATTTAATCAACGATATATTTACTTTTATTCATTTTATTTTTAATCAATAATTTAAGCTAACCCTCGCTTTTACTCAATCACTTCTTCAAATTTATCAAAATGAATTATCAGTGAATTACTTGTCGTTGCAGTAATTTTAATCAACAATTTAATTAAGGGGTTCCACACTTTTATTCAAGAATCACTTTACTGTTAATCGATACGTTTCATTATTTGAAATCAATGAATTCGATTCTTAATTGCTTTCATTTTTATCGGGGGTTGATTTTTGATTAGATCCATGCATTACTCGTCCCTACCAAGGATTAGTTTAATTTCATTGAAACGAATTACAATAATTTAATGGATGGAATTTTTTGCCATTACCCTAATTTTTATCAATAATTTACGATCATTTAAATTATGAATTATCTTTACCTGTAATTTTAAGCCATGAAACACTTTACTTTTCTTTATTTACAATCAATGATTACTTTAATTTTTATCAATAATCGCAATTTAATCGAATTCAATGATTTCCAATAAATTTTATCTATTTCAAAATATTAATCCAAAATAATTATAACAACGGTTTCAGTTAATTTAATCCCCGTACCATTCCCCTTTAATAGGCCTTAAGCGCATATTGTGTTTACATTATATTTACTGAGTGCCCACTGGACTACTCGGTGTGATAATTTTAAGCGTGTGTAATATAAATTTAGGTCGATTTTACAGAATGAGAAACGAGGAAGTAGCCAGAGACTCCTTCCTTATTTCTCGCTTCAGCTATAGGGATAAATATTGACGTTACGACCGCTGCGTTGCGCACGCTGAGTCTTCACGGGTACATATCATTGGCGATTTTCCACGCACTTACATGCATCTGTACTATGTAGATTTTACTTTCTTGCGTTGTGTGTTGGCTGTGGGCCGGAAAAATTTTCGACAGTTTAATTTAGTTTATGAAAAATATATATAAAATAATTTATGTATACCAATAATATTTATTAATTATAAACAAAAATAACATAATTACCCTTCATAACCATTCCAAAAAATTGCATAAAACAGCATAAAATAAAACATAAATACCTCTCTCCCCACGTCGATGCCAAGCAGAGCTCTACCGAGATGCAATGGACGTGACGTGGAAAGAGGGTTCCAACATAAATATTTCTCACCTAAAATCAGTTGAATAGTTTCTAAAGAACGAATTCAAAATTAGTTCAAAATAGTTTGAAAATAAGGTTTTTAAAACTGGCTAAAAATAGTTAGTTTCGAAAAACGGTTACGATTTTCAAAAAATGGTTTGAAAAAATGGTTAAAATGGTTAAGTAAAATGTGAAAATGGATCAGTATTTATACCTATTTTTTCTCGCATGTGAAATTTTGATGCAGTAAACAAAATTCGACCTTGTTATTTTTCTAGTAAATTCTATTCTTTAATTATTATTTTTTGATTTATTTTTATAATTTTTTATTTAAGATTTTTATTGAATTATTACTAATTCAAATTTTTCGATTTAAATTTCATTTTAATGAACTTTTATTAATTTTTTCAATTTTGTCGAATTTGTTGTGTTTTTCTTGTTATATTGTGTTGGTATCGTGCGGATCTTGGTGCGTTTTGTTATTATTTTAATTTATTTTTATGTTTATTAATTTATTTTTTAATTCCCTTTTTTCTCATAATTTATAGGGTTTAATTGGTGTTTAATAGGTTTATTTAAATTTGCCTGTTATGTTTGCATGTGTGTGTTACTGATCCATTAAAACATTCTTCAAGGCCGTTTACGTTCTGGCCCAACATATGTCTACGGTGAAGTTGATGGCACTATTAATATTTTCTCAATTAATTAACGGTTTGTGGTGTCATATGTCAAGAATTTTAAGTTACTGAAATTTTGGATGCCTATTTGATCGAAAGTGATTTGGTGGAGTGAAATCCGAGGGTAAAAGATTTAGATTTTATTACCCTTCTACCGTATTTAATCTTCACCTTTTTCAATCATAGGTTATCGACATAGCAATGATTTTTAGCATTAATACCTCGTCACCTTCCCGAATTTGATCTTAAGACAAAATTGTGTTCACATTATGAGTTTAGGAGTGCCACTAGACTACTCGGTGTTTTTGATTTTGAGCGTTTGTGATGATAATTTTGGTCGAATTTATAGGAAATGAGTGATGACGAAATAGCCAAAAGACTATTCCCCCTTCAACCTATTTCCCCTAATCGGAAATAATGATTTTACGTTTCAGCTACTGCGTTCTCACGCCGTAGCCTTCATCCTTGAATCCCGTTTACATATTGTACGATTCCATATATTGTGATTCGGCGGCTTGATATTCAGGTCTATCGGCATGTTGCATTCTCTGCCAGTACATTATTATTGAATGGACTCATTTTTGTGCGCGAATGGACGACACTTCTATAGCAAAGATATGATTTACTATATATTCCAATTTTTCTTGTGTCTGCTTCACACTAATTGACCATCATTTCGATTAATATGACGTTGAATCGTTCGGTTTGTCCCTTTGTTTGTGGAGGTAATGTGATGTTCTCAATTTCGGCAATTACACGTAGTCTGCTTACCTCTCTATGATTTTTGCTATAAAGTTGGCTTCTTCGATCGCTGTTAGGACTGTTTGGTGTGTCCTATATCTACAGATATCTTCTTCTACTAGATTCTCGCTATTGTTCTGGCTTTTGATCTGGTATGCAATGCTTCCGGGATTTGATAAATAATCTGTCACTACTAAATGTATATTTCCTCGTTGGTTTCTGGTAAACGGTCCCTAATACCATCCATTGCCGATTACGTACATAGGTTCTGGTGGAATTTGGATTGGTTTTAGACGTGGCTTTCATTTGCTTTCCTGTGCTTTTCTGATTGCACGATATCGACAATTCTTTATCCATCTTTTACATCCTCTCCGTATTTGGCCAATCAATATTTTGACGTCAGCCCTTGCTTCCGTCTTTTTTGCTGACATGTGTCCTCCAAGTTTCCATCATCGATATTGCATTCAGCCATTTAGTCTGCTTTTGTAAAACAAATTGGATACGTTTTCTTTGCCATCCATTAATAACCATCCCTTCGTCCATGGTATATCGATTGCTGTGTTTTCATGTGCTCTTTAATTTTGTTGTTGTCGAGATTTTCTATTATTAGTTCAATTTTATATTCAAGATTATTGTTAACTCTTCGTCTTCCTTCTGGCTCGTTTCTCAGTTTGAACGATTACCTCTGTCGAAATGATACTGATATTCTTTGGTCATCAATGCGCTTATCTATCATTAGTTCTCGAATACGAATCTGACATGCAATCTGCTGTTGGCGTTGGCTTTTCCTGATTCGACATTCTGCATATCACCACGGCTCGAGTATTCTTCAGCCTGCATTGCCCCATCTCATTAATCTCTAGAAGGCTTGTTTTGTTTGGCCCTAACCATAACACAATGGTTTGATGATCTGTGTGATATATATCCTCGGACCCCAAAATATATTAAATGGTTTAATAGCCTGGATTTTCGCTAATGCTTCTCTCTTTGGTCTACCCGAGTAATTCTTTTCATGTTTCTTGAAGATCGACTGTAATTCCATAACTCGTTCTCTTTCTCATCGTCCCTTATCCTAGGGACTAGCTCGTGCATATCCGCTTGCGTCTGTCAGCAACCAAAACCGGCTATCTGAAGACTGCGGCTGTATGAGCTAATTGGTGCTGATATTAGTTTATCTCCTGAGAGTTTCAAAGGCTGTTTCGTTGTTCCTTCTCCCATTAAATGGGGTATCTTTCTTTGTTAATTCTGTATGGTCTTCGCGTGAACGTTTGCCATAGCTCTTGATAACCTTTCGACATAATATCACATTAGGCTAAGATACTTGCCACTTGGTGACTGTTTTTTGGTACGGCATTCTTTATTTTTCAATGTTTCTTGGGTTGGTTCTTTACCCTTATGCCGACACATGTGTCCTAAGAATGTGACTTTTTCCTTGCCAATCGCATTATTGATGGTTTCAATTTTAATTTCCATTGTCCGTAGTCGAACCGAATACGTTTCTATATCTTTTAGTTTGCTATGAAGGTGCTAGAATAAATAATAAATCATCGATACTATACCATTCTCTGATTTGGTTAAATTTACATCTAAGGCTGTGAGTTGTCCGAAAGGCATTTTCTTGAATTGGTATAGATCTTTTTCCAATTGTAAGCGCAGTTTTCTCTCGCTCTCTTTGACTTTTTATTTGCCAATAACACATTTTTAAGCATAGCGATGTAAAAACAGCTGCTCGTGTAATGTTTGTAGCATCTTCACTTTATGTTCAGTAACGGGTAATGTATCCCCCGTTTCATATACTGATTGAGTCGTCGATAACTATACAGAACCGTTGTGTTCCGTCCTTTTCTTTAACCATAACCACTGAGGAATCTGCCATGTGAGCCAACCTTGGTCGATTAACTCCTGCGTCTACATCTTCTTGAACTTCTTTCTGCCACGACTCTGAGCTTAGTTAATCGGTATGCCGTAGTGTCTATTGCGACGTATCATCTGTTAAGGCTAGCTCCCCGCGTGTGTTGCGTCACAACTGCTGTACCAGTTGACCATCCAATAAATTCCTCTAGCAGTATTCTGGGAAATATATATCGTTCGTTAATTCAAATACGCATGAGCTGTCGAATTGTCCAAATCTCTCGTTCTCCGGTTTCTTTAGTAAGCTGTATCTTCGTAGTGCTTCCATAATTTTCCTCAGTATCCTCGGATTATTTCGTCTCAGGAAAGTTTGATATGGTTCGACATCGGTTTGTATGTCTTTCGATTGTTTCGAATTATGTTGGATTATGTTCAATTTTCCATAATCTATTCTCTTGTAGTGGCTAGTATCTTCTTTTTCGTCAATTTGTGGTTAGGTTCGAAAATCATTTCGCTTGTCTTTCTCTCGTTCACTTTTTCAACGTTAAAAATCATGTGTTGCGCCCTGGCACCACTATATTCTCTGAGCATGCGTCTTCTGATTCAACATGCATACTTCGTGCCAGGTTATGCTCTCAACTCCACATCGATCCTAGATAGTATATTTTCTTTCTATACGTTCTGGCCATAGATCTTACCCAAGTTACATCATGCGTCCCTCCTCGAACGACTGCTAAATACGATTGGATTTTACGTTTTTGTATTCGATTATCGACAGATTTTTCCGATGACTGCTACGCCAACAGATATCCTGCTGCAAGTTTTACATCCATGTTGTCTTCTATACATGACCAACGAATCTTCCGGGTATTTCATCCATTATATATACTGTTACGCACGCATCGTCCTTCTAATTGTTCCGACGTAGTGCTTCCATTTTGCATATGTTAGGTATTCGTCCATTACTTGTCTATGAGTAACCGGTTTTGTATGGCTTTAGGTGGGCTAATTTTTGTTTTACTAAGCTGCTTCTGAGTTTCTGCGTCTGACTAGTTTTAGATCTTGAGTTTCTTGTACTAGTTCTGTCCAAGTGTATGGTTACGGTGCCAATAATATCAGGTTTGCTCTCGTATCGGTAGTCTTTCCTCCATCGCGCATGTCTCACTTACGACGCGAGTACTTCTCTAACGATGCAGCTCCTCTCTTTAACATGTCATATAGCTGGTGGTGGATGATTGATAATGTCCCACTATGCTGTCTTCCGGTTTTTCCCATTTGTTTGAAGCTGCTCTTGATTTAGCTCTGTGGTTCCCCTTGGTTTTCGTCGTTATCGCTGTTATCGCTGACTATCATCGTTGAGGTATTCATCCATGTTTCTCAGTTGCTCGTTTTTCTGTCGTTTCATTTGGTTTCTCGCTTCTAATGCTCATTATTGCTTTGAATTTTCGTTCCGACTTCTTCACGTACATGTCATTTTAGTTAGATCTCCTACTATCCTTTATCTTGTGGATGTCTTTGTTGAGTGTCCATGTAAACATCATTGTCTTTGCTAAAAGAGGTTGGAAGTCCGATTGCCATTTTCAGTTTATTTTCCTGTTCTCTTTTGTAAAAGTATCGAAACATGCTACACTGTGTTAAGATTACTCTCGATTTGAAGATGATGAGTATTATTCGCTGAAATTCTGCCATCATTTTGTCGAGATTAGGAATCTTCCCACATGGCTTTGCATTCGAGTATTTTGCTAGTACATGTTGAATGAAGTTCTGCGTGATAGTAGACAATATCGTATTGGCGTTTTTCTCCGTAATGTGTTACTCCGTTGATTGTCACAGGATATTGATGTATGGGCTTTGCCTTGTGCTGGGAATAAATAAGTGTTGCTCTGGCTGATTGCCAGAAATCTTTGTGGTTTGGTATATCTCCTCCTTGGCACTTCCGTCTCGCAGCGCGTTATTCTGCCCGCGCGCGACTGGTAGTTTTTATCTTTCCTTCTTCGGCTGCTACTTTGAACTGCGTCCGGCTTATGAGATGCGTCTTTCGTAAATCTTCTTCACATTGCTCTCGTTACAGAAACTACAGTGTTCCTTCCGGCTTCATCAATGTTGAAGTGTAAAGGTGATGGTCCGCAGTGAATGCTGGGACAATGTTTTCGCGTATCTAGCTTCTTTGATTCTTTTAATTGAAATCTATTCCTTGATATTACATTGTATCGAATACTGCGGTTGGCCTGTCTGAAATCTTCTCCGGGTTTCAGCTTTTGCACTCCTCCGTTTCTTTTAAGGAATACTGTCGCCAATCGTTATGTTATCGCAGTCATATACCACAAACGTTTACTCCTTTATCACATCATCATTAGTAGTGTAGTGATGAGTCAGTTCATTCCTTTCTTGCTGTTTTTGGAACACTTGCTTGATTGTTGTTCGAATTCCTGTTAATAACTCTTTGCAACTTGTTTGCATCATCTCGCGTTTGAATCATCTTTATACTTACTAAGATTTATAAAGCTTGCACTGCGCCTTGAGTCAAGATGAAGGGTGTCGATGGTAGCTTTTCTGATGATGATTTCGCGTTATTGCGATGTTCAGATCCGTTGGTGTAATCTTGGTGTTCGCTTTCGTGTATACTCGTATCGTATTATACAGTCAAGTCATGGCCCATTCCTACGAAATATCTATTGGGTTATCTGATCGTTTTGTCAAATGATTTATTATTAATAGGCAATGTGCTCCGGATCTCTGGATTGTGGTTCGCACTTTGTTTATCCAATGATTTCTATTTATTATTGGCTTATTGCTTGCCAAAGCTGTTTCGTTTCTGTCCCGATATATTAATTTTAATTTCTTTTATTTCTGATTTTGCTTTAATTTCCTCAGTTATTATTTATTTATTATATCTGTGTGATCCTATCTTTGTCTCTTTCTTGTCCTTTTTTTTTCAGTTTTCTTGTTAACTTGTTCTTTGTCTACTGCTAAGTTATTTATATTTTTTGTTGTCGTTGTGTCCTCCTATTCTTGATTTTCCTTTTTTTCTTCTCTGGTGCTGGTTTTCATTGTCTCTCTATTTCTTTTTTCTTATTATTGCTTTTGTACTCTGTTTTTTCGTTTTAGTGTTGTTTCATTTCTATCTTGTTTCTCTGAATGTGTAGCTCCTCGCTCATTTATTCCATTGTCCATTTCGTCCTTTTGAGTTTCGGCGTTTTCTCTTCTTTTGTTCTTCTCGTTCGGTATCTGTCTATTATTCGAACTGGTTGTCTCTGAGCTGCATATAGCTCGTCTAGTTCATCTTTTTGTCTATGTCGTTTCATTTCTGTCATGAACAAATCTCTTGATCTCCGTATTCTCCTGGTCGTTTCTCTCTCACGTATCATTAAGTATCATTCATATTATCTCCATCTCCTTCTGTGATGACGATCTTCATCTGCTGCAGGTTGGATATTCTTGGCGTGTTCCAGACTTTTGTCGTCTATTTGGCGTTTTCGTTTTGATCTCTCTCTATTTGGAGTCTCTTACCCGTGATTTTGCTACTGTTTAATATATTATTAACCCCAATTTGATCTGTTGTGACTCCGATTCGAAATCGTCGTCCAATGATCTCCTTCGTTTGTAAGTGAATATGGTATTCAACGGTAATTTCTTTTACTTTCACTTACCTGCCGGTGATTAAAAAATCTTCTTTCAATTAGTTTTCGAAGTCTGGTGTCATTATTCTTAGACTGTATTTTTCTATCGTTCGGCTTGCCCATTCGGTGTTGTTTCCATTTTGGATAATTTCTCGGATTGCTTCTGGTACACGATACATTCTCGATTTTCCTCTATTTCTTTTACGATTTTCGTAGACTCTACATCTGTTGCACGAATCGATTTATCCACTTTGCCAGATCCCGTTACGGCTCGTCTTTGATTCTATTGCTCCGTTTCAATATATCGCTGCAATTCCTCTGCATTTTTGCGTTTCGTTAGTCCTGTTAATCATTCCTCACGCAATCATCCATATCTGTAGGCAATATCTTGTTCCAGAGAATTCGTTTTTGAGTAACTGATTCGCGGTCTCGCTGCTGATTTGGACTCGCAATTGTCATTTCCCGTTCGTTTCTAACATCTCGATCGTGAATATAATATCTGTTCGTCTTACAAATTGAGTGTTACATGTTTTTCAGAAAATTGTGGTACTTCCTCCTCAACATTCGGTGGATTCGTTCTGGCTATCATACAGATCTTGGATCTACTCCATAATTTTCGCTTGCTCGCCTTCCCATTTTCGGGTTTAGCGATTGAAATTATGACGCTTCGATTGAATGGCCACTCTAACTTTCTGTCATATCGCTCTTGCTAAAGGAAATACCACTTGATAGATATTTTCCTTTCCTACTCCTACTCATTTGGGTACACTCCAACTTCATCCGTATCTCACGATTCTGGTATAGAACTGCATGACATTGTAATACCGATGATTTTCTCTTCCTCAAGCCGATTTTATTTTTCTGCCCACCCCCTATCTCAGTGATGGGCTAATCCGAAGCTCTATCATTAATTTTCCTCGTCCTTCCTCTGGGTTGTCATCGATTTTCGTTTATCATTTCCTCTGTAAATTTCGTATGGTTTCACTTCACTATAGTTCTAAGTGTTTCATTACTGCAATCTCTGTGCTTCTCCTGTGTAGTATTTTCTCCATTCCGGTTCGGTTCTTCTCCATTTCCATTCCTACTCTTTGTCTTTTCATCTACACCCTTTTCCATGGTTGTTGACGCATCTTGAATCATCTATAGATTGCAATTTTGTGCTTAATCGCTTTGTTCATAGCCTGGTAGTAGTAATATTTGATCCATTTTCCTCTTCATTTCCTCTTGAATCTTGATTGTTGTTCTCTTTTGGCGTATTTTTCCTCTCTGGTTCGTCATAGCTATGATTTTAATGGTTTGTCCGTCTTCCATATACCTAGTTCGTATATGGGTTCGTTCTCCGTGACTTAATTGTCGTTTGGTACATTATTGCCACATCTTTACCATGCCGTCATCACCTTTCGATTATCGGTTGGTTGATCTCGTTTATCGTCGGATAAGCTCATGCATTGGACAATCGGGATCACAATATTTCTTTTGTTTTCATCATTTGTAATTTTATTTATAATAATCTTATTGGTTCGTCTCCCCCTCATGTCTCATTTGTGCTCTCCGTATTTCGGCTATCAACTCATCGGTTCTCTCGTTATGAACTTCTCATGATATCTTATCTCGTACAGCTCTACACAAACATTTCATCCGATATTGGTCTAGTTAACGATAATCGGTTAATATATTTTCTGCTTGGTCTATGCTTGCTCGTCATTTTGAATCTGGTTTTGTCTCATTATTTTTTCTGTTCTCTCTTTTTCCAATCCGGGTTTTATTTCTTTGATGAATAATTGAATTTCTCCATACTTCCGCTGTTGTTTCTTGTTTCACTTTTGTTTAATGTATTACATTTATTCCTTCGGCCATATTAGAGCATCGCGGTGTATTCTCTCGCTTTTATTTTCTTGTCCTTGGTAATATAGAGGTTATGTTTTATAACTGGGTCCTAGTTTTTTCACTAACCCCATATATAATTTCATTGTGCTTTACCTCTTTGCTATTATTTGTCTCGGTATCTCTGGAAATCAATAATTACCTGATACCTTCTCTATCTATTCTTTCAGTTTTTTCTTGGTATTTTTATCATGTCTTTCCATGATGCCGGTGAATGTACATTTCTTGTGATATCCTTCGCAATTAATTTCATTATCTGCTGTCATGGTTGTATTTTGAGTTTTAGGACATATTGGTTGTCTATCTACTCTTCACAACTCGATATTCTTTTAAATCTTGTTCCATCTTCTCTTGGCACATTCGTTCCATATTCTTCCATTATCTCGGATTTTTGATTCGTCTTTATTCGGTTAATTTTCTTCAATGATTGAATATTTCTTCCACACCCACGCTGCTTAATTCGCTTTTTCTTCATCTGTTTTGATCGTCTGGTAATTTGTCTTAGCATATGATATGCGTTTTCTTCCTCTTTCGTTGTCTTGGTTGTCCCTTTGTTATAAACATTTCCTTTTATTTTAATTCCAATTTGACTTCACTCCACTGTGTTTCTTTATCGATCTTGTTCTTCTATTTTTGTAGCATTGGATTGATTCTTTTGAATTATTGTTCATATCTTCTTTCTGTGACGTTGACGCTGCCTGCTATTACTTTTTGTAGTTCCAATCGTTGGTTCTCCATTTTTGAGATTGCATAGGGCTTTCTTTGCGCCCATGTCTCATTGTTTGATCTAGGCCGTTGCTCTTGTTCCAGTGCTTTAATGTCCTCCATCTTTTTTAGAATTAGTGTCTTCCTTTCTATGTTTTTTCTCTTGCTTTAGAGTTTCTTCTTTTTCTCTTGAATTGATCTTCCTCTTGTTCTAAAGCTCCTCCATGCTCATCTTTCGAGGCATCTATTATTTTTTGTTATAATTTCCTTTTCGAGTTATCTATCTCGTAAGTTTAGTATTTCCATCGTTTTGGTCTTCCATTATCATCTCTCTGCTTGTTAATCTCTTGTGGCTTTGGTTGTCTGGTTTCTCCATGCATTTCTTTTAATTGTCACGTCTCTGTTTTCTTCTCCTTGTAAATTCTTTGATAAGCTTCTATTTTTCTCTCGTATTTAATTGATTGTTTCTCAGTAGTTATCATATCTCTCCCCTCGTTTCTCAACACATGCCCCCGCTCAGTGTGATTTCATCTGGATTTCCATTCTCATCAATTAATTCTTCTTTCGGAGCTTGTTTTCGATCTTTCCCATCTTTTGCTGGTAAATTTCCTGAGCTTCCTCTGTTTTAGTCTTTGCCATCGGTCTTGTGTTTCTCTTGTTTCTCTAGTTCGCAGCTCTTGAATCTCTTCATACTTCTCCATTACATTGAATTCGTTGTTGTTCTGGATATATTGCGAGCATTGTTGGCATATCTCTTTTAATTCCATGGGCATTCGTCTGTAGTGTTTCTCGCTAGCAATATCTATTTTTTGTTTACGTTAATTTGTGGGATTATCTCCATAGGTTATTTGGTCTTTGTTGTTCGGTTCTCTTCTTATGTTGCATCGTCTTGCCGATCTGTCCTTGTTGACACAGTTATGTAGCATGCCTTGTTATCAAAGTTGCCACCAATATTCTTCCAGTGCTCCTCTTCTGCCGCATTTCTGGCAAGTTGTGATTTCGAAACAATTTTGATCGATGTCCCATCTTTGCATTGTGGAGCTGTGTGACGTTTGGTCTCCAAATTATTAGCTCTTGGTACCCTACTCTGTTTTGTTGCTCTTGACATCTGTTGCTGGTATTTGATTATGTGATGTATTGTGATTGTTGGCTTGACTGTGTGCCTGGCCAACTGCACTTGATATCCAATCCAGATGGGCTTCATCTATTTGGATTGCTACTGCTTAATCCAGTGTTCTGGTGCCAAGCATCTAAGGTTGGCTCGTATATCTTCTCTTTTTAATTGCCTCCGTATGAAAGACGTCTACCATTTTAATCTTCGGGCAACTGCATCTCGAAGGCTTTCTTTACACAATTGCTTAGTTCACATGCGTACACTGCAATGATTCATCTCGTCTTTGTTCGATGTAGAGAAGTCCAATATCCTTCCTATTTCCTTTTTCTCTTCTCGATATTTTACTAGAACTCTTTAATCTCTGTCCACGTTGTCCAAGTTTCGTTACATCTCTTGCTTCTTCTATCAATACATCTTGTTGCGCTCCTTTAATTATAAGCTAGTCGCTCTTACTTTTTGGTCTGTCCATGGCAGATATTTTATAAACTTCAAACTCCTATAAATGTATACCAATTTGTTGTAGGCTGCGTTCAAACGGTTCTCCTCTAAATTTTCCTGAATTCTCTACCACACGATTGTTGTTATTTAACATTGTATTGATCTTGGATTGAGTCCATGTTGGAATTTGGAATTTGCCATGTTTGGGTTAATGTTTAAGATTTTTTAATCTCTCTTCCTCCGTTTTCTGATTCTCTTATTGCAACCGTTTTCTAAATATCGTTATTTCGTTTCTTCGCTATGTTAATTCAACGTCGTTTACATCCATATCTGTGCGGTTCCCGTTGCTGCTAATTGTAGTGATACTGCGGTCTTGACACTTCTACTGTGTTGCGGAACTTTTTCTTTTCTTTCCGCTTTTAATTAAACCTTTTCTTTTCTCTTGCTTTGCTCCTCGAATGTTTGATGCTCACTGTTTACGTATTCGTTGACTGCTTGACTAGTTTTTCGTTTTCTTTTACTGCCTTGAAATTTCTGGGTGTTATTGGTCGCAGCTACTCAATGTTTATTCCAGAAATTCTTTTCGCTGAAATCCTTTTTATCTTGGTTTAATTGTTCTCTGAATATTGTCCTGCTTTTGGCTTGAGTTTGAAAATTGGTTGGATTGCTTTTTTGACTATTATTCCCTAAAATAAATAACACTCCAACATTCTATCTTGTACTAATTTCTCCGCCGTTTACCATAACTATAAATACGTATCATCCTTGTTCGCATTACCGTAGCGGTCTCTTTATCTGATCACCACCTCATTTAGGATCTATTTTTTAATATCTATTCCTCGTAATAATTATCTATTAATCTCTATCAATTGTCTATATAGTTCTATTAATTATCTATGTACGCATCCAATTATCTATCATAATAACAATAATATAAACATTTCATATTCATACCTTATCATTCCATTAATTATTTCCCTATGTCTCCAAAAAATTCATTTACTTATCCTCAATCGCTGGCGCTCTATGCCCCTATAATTTCCGTTGGCTCTCGCCTTCGGCTTAACTGGTCCATCTGGACCTTTAATATCTATTATAACAATTTTCATCTTGTTACTTACATATCCTCTTTCATTATAATATATCGTCTTTAGATTCGTCATATCATATCTATCTATAAATTCATCATAATCATATCTCAATTTCTTATCTATATTCATAACTGTTTCTCATCTTTACATATTAATCTAATCCTAATCATATTCTATCAATTTCATCTTTCAATATCTATTATTAACTTTAATCTAATTCATCTTATTCATTTATCTCTCTTTATTTTATCTTCATTTTAATCAATCGACTTGAGCTCAATCAGTGACTTTTGGTATGTTTGAGGCCTCACACTGACTCTCAAGCATGGCTCTTTTGGCCGCGCATCTTCCGGTTAGCTTTACTCAACGCATTCGGATATTGGTACTCGGTGGGATCCGGTTATGTCCAAACCCTTGCTGTGCAATAAAAAAACATTCCCCTCAGTACTCGGTGTGGGATCCGGTTGTTGTCACCTCGGAGAAATAAGTATGGAAAGCCTAGACTAATCAAGTTCAAAAACGTTACTTGATTTCCCGAATAGTGGAAAAGAAAAGGAAGCGATTTAATATGGGCGCGAAAATCTTTTACAATAAATATCTACATCTCTGCCCGACCTTCTCCCGTCAAGATTTCCCGGTCAATTCGCCGCCTTATCGACCTTAGTAGGACATTTTGAGTATAACCACATTTACCTGGTTAGTCTCACATCTCACTCTACCGTTTGGCCCTCGGACACTCGGTGTGGGATCCGGTGTTGTATCGAGTTCCTCAGCAATAAGAAGAATCGTTCGATACTCGGTGTGTGATCCGGTTTTTGTATCGAACGGCTCAGCGCCATCAGTCCTTGCTGATAACAACCTGAACAGACAGCCGTAGCTGTCCTCTGTGCCTCACACTCCAGCTAGGGAAAAAAAATCATCTCTAGGTCCTTTTAATCAAAACTATTACATTCTGTATACCGTGCGCACTCTTTCTCCACTCTCGGTCTATCTCTTCATTACCCCTTTCAAAAATTTGTGTAATCGCATCACAGCTCCCAAAAGAGGTGATCAATCTCTCGCCGGCTTACTTTGAACATAACGCGATTGGCCTACCCTAGTTCCTTTCTCAGGTTAGGGTTGATCAGGGTTCCTGCGGGCGTACTTCATATTTATAGCTCAGGTTACCATTTTCCTCGCCTACTCAATATAATATCAATAAAACAAAAAGAATCATACTCTAGGAAACTCGGTTGTCAAATTTTTCTCCGTCCAATATTGTGCTCTGTGCATGTTGTTTTATTATTTTCCTTAACTTCGGCTAATTCCATATGTTTGGCTTTATTACTTTATTTATCGTTGTCGGTGGTATTTATTATTTACAACACTGCATATTCATTTTATATTCGTCTATCTATCTGATAATATTAAGTAATGCATAAACACATTTATTTCATTCATCTCACATTCATGGAAAAGTAAACAGTTAGTCTTATCCTTATCTTTCGCTGGCATAAATACGTGCGACTGCCTGTGCAGCGATCCATGAACAATTAACTCAGGGTCCGCAAGGCTATCACCATTTAACTCGTGCTTCTTCTGTTTGCACGCATAGCATTTCCAATAAGCCTTGTTTGTCTCTTCATTGTTTGCGATCTCGTCTTCAATGTTTTTGACTTTTCCATAACTTGTTCCAGCTTTTTCAACATTTGGTTATTTCAATCTCAAGATAGAATTTCATATATACTTTCAGTTGTTACGTCTTTATCAATATCAATTCAATTTTATCAAATTAATGCATCTTTTAAGTATTTTAAATAAAGTTTATTAAAATGATTAAAAATATTAATTTCTTTAAATCATTTTAACAATATTAATAAATTTTTTTGAACAATTTTAATAGATTCAAAAATTCGACAATATCAATATTAATTGTTAATTTTTATTTAGAAAAATGCTATTAAATATATCTAAATAATTTATTTTTGATAAAATTCATTACATATTAATTTGCCAAGTTCGCGATCTAATCGTGATAAATCTTTAGCTTTATTAATTTTTTGTTCTCCTATTTTTTAGTTAGGATCTAGTTTCCTAATTTGGCCATCTAAAATTATTATTTTATCAAATATTTAAATACTAATTAACTAAATTCAATTCAATTCTTGTCTTTTAATATTTTTTTTCATTTATTCAACTACTACTTTAATCCATTACTCGTTGTAATTATTTAATATGTTGACTTCCTCTTACTTTGTTTTCTATTTGCTTTCCCCGTAGTTATCGTTATCACCTTACTACCCCATTTCATTTTATCCCGATTTTGCCCTTTTAATATGTGTTGTGCTTATGCGTCTTGTGCGGTGTCCGTTGGTAATGCTTACAAGGGTGTGTGTCGTCAATATTGATGGTGTGATGCTTTTTAGCGCGTTGTATCTAATGTTAACCTTTCATATCCTTTTGTTTCTTGAGGTTTTGCTTATGTACTGTGGGCTAGTCCGTCTATTGTTAACTCTCTTGGTTTGTAGGTCAGTCTCGTTCATTGATTTCTCCATCATCTTTACAATCGATCTTTACACTTTGTTTTTTCATTGATTTCTCATCAATCTTTACAATCGATCTTTACACTTTTAATTCCACATATTTATCTACTCGAGTTCGAAATGTACGTCCCGACATTTTCTATTTAATAATTAAACATTTGTTTTATTCCTTGGTTCTTTGCAAAGACCAATCATTCTAGTAGCCCCCAAATTGTTACCTAGTATCAGTTGATCGCTTTCCATCGATTTTTCATTTTCTCATCGGATCTTCAATGATTTGGCAATCTTTAAACTCTATATTCCTCTCTCTGGGGTTGGCAAAATGTCGTCTATTAAAAAGGTAGTATATGCTTTATGTCCCTCGTTTGATTTTACACCGAAAATTTCTATCCGGCTGAGCCCCCAATTTTATGGTGGGTACAGGGTTTCGTATTCGCTTACCCTCATGGTAGCCCTGGAACGCATACAAATGATACTAATCGCACTTGGCACCCGTTGCTAGGCCAACGTTGGGTAATGTGTTCAAGTGGTGGCATTGCCCGCAAAACATTGATATATCAGCGAGTACTGTAGTTCTCCAACCCGCTGGTCACAGCTGTCGATAGAAGACTTATGCCGCTGATAGCTCTGTCCCTTGTAGAAATCTAGATCAGGTTCGAAATTGACTGTTGAAACTAAGACGTGGATAAGATGTTTATGACAATGCAGCAATCAATTATATCAAAGAACAAATGATAGAAATTACGACTACTCTATTTAATTGCACACGCGCAATTTTACGAGTTAATGAATTTTGAAGCTGGATGCTCGACGTCGGGCACGTTTC
Organism: Schmidtea mediterranea; assembly: GCA_022537955.1. Classification (NCBI taxonomy): domain Eukaryota; kingdom Metazoa; phylum Platyhelminthes; order Tricladida; family Dugesiidae; genus Schmidtea; species Schmidtea mediterranea. The sequence goes on from CM039679.1 coordinate 14,421,203, forward strand.
CTTGCGTCCCAGGTCGCACGATTTTCTGAGGATAGGTTGCTCTGCTGACCTTGGCGGTCCTTCACTTGGTGATTCTTCTTTGGGCGACAGTCAAACATTCATTGCATTAGATTCGATTGATTCACCGCATTGTAAGTTAATCACAAATAAATGGTGCCTGCCGTATGGAAGGGGTCATCAAACTAAACTATCGAATTCTATTAGCGTCACTTCTGTCGTAACTTTTGTGAAACGGGTGAGCGGTTTTCTACAAGTTTTACGGACTGGCTCTTGGTGTGTAACTTCTTTATGGGTGATGGATATTATAGTACTGAATCACAATAGGTAGATAAACCCAGACTATTTATTTTTTATATATACATATTAACCTTAAATTATTACCTGTAGTAGTAGGCGGTAATGGTATTGACTAATGAGAATGGTAAATTGATTTTAAAGTTTGTTTACAATTTCATTTACGCGTTAAATCGGACTTTAAGATCTAGGCCGGATGGTTGAATCCGAATAACTAGTCGTGCGTGGTTGTATCCTGAGTGGGCGAAACGATTCCGGGGAACTTACCGTTACACTTAAAGCGGTTGGGACAAAGGTGATTAATGTCGACATCCGGTAGCTACATTATTCACGTCGCATTTTCAGTTACGTGTTCACTACTTCGCCTTACATCGATTATCTCAATTCTGTAAGCTATTCCATGATTAGTTTGAATGTATTTTACGGACAATTTTAGAAAAACTCTACGCTTACGAGGCGTCCAAGTATTGTAATGCCTTCTGTGGAATAATTGTTCGTTATGTGGATTTATTATTCAAACAAAAATCGGTAACAACTTTATGTTGATATTATACAAATTTTTCTCTTACTTAAATTTTGGTTTTTACAATTAAATTAATTAGTTTAAGTAATAATTCGTTCGATCTTCTATCGTTGAATTGCTATAATAATCTGAATTTATAATAATTAAAGAAAAACCTTTTTCACAGTTCTAGAAATTATCTAGTTCTACTAAGGGTTATATCATCGGTAATATATTGCTCTCATTATTCAAATTCATAATTCTTCCTACGGCTGCGGATCAACTATTACTTTAGTCCGATGAAATTTAATTTTAGATACCTAATCCATATTTAAATCCGCAAATATTTACTTGACATAATATTACTACTACGTATACAATAAATATTTTCATATATACAACGTCCTTTATTTTTCCACTGTTCTTCCGGGGTTCTATTCGCAAGTCCGTATATCCCGTATTCTTCTACATTAGGATAGTTTCACCGTTGGATTTATCAGCATTACTACGGTGCTATAGCGCTGTTGTTATCCAGATCATTTTAATCGTGTAATTCATTTCGTGGGTTGCGTTGTTGTGGTTCTCTTAGTGGTTGTTTCATTATTTTCTCTTTTGGATTTGCCAGCGTTTGAGTGTTTCTGGAGTGTAACGTTGTGAATTGAGAGTGGGGCTGTCGTCATGAGCTTCCCTTTGCCATGTCTCGTTTCTTGGTTTCTCAGATTGTTTTGTTATGGTATTGATCTGTCGCGTTGACTTGGGTGGTTTCCTTGTTATCGTTCTCCAATGTTCAAGTTCCTTTTTGAATGATTACATATTTTCGGTTTTTCTATTTCGTTGAGATGCGATACTTTTGATTCTTATAGCTTTGCTATTTCAATTGGTTCTTGTTCGTCTGTTCATTTCCTTTGGGTTTGTATACGCGATTTTGTTGGGTTTATTCCTGTGTCTCATTATATTCATCTTCATTTGCCGCATTCGATTCTATATTTATTATTACTGCTTTGCTTTCTCTAATCTGGCGTTGGTACGGTTCCTCTTTTGTTTCTTTTTCTGGATGCTTTGGTCGTAGTTGATTCTAGTAATTTTCTTGTTATTGATTTCCAGTTAATCTCTCTTCCTTTCTGAACATATACTATTATATTTCCGCGTTTCTTTTAGTTAGATGCGGTATTTTGATTTTTAATGTCTTCGATTTTGACGGAATTTGATTTTTCATTCATTGTTCCGTTCTTTTGTTTCGAATAACACAATTTTGTAATGGGTTCCTTGCCCATTTTCAACCTTTTTCTCCTCTCCGCTCTTTGGGTTATAATTCACTTTTATATTCATTTCTTTGTTTTCTCGGTGCTCGACCGTTGATGAGGCTCTTCTTTTGGTGTTGTGAATTTCTCTCCCAGGGTTTTGGGCTAAGCCGAGTTATATATGTATGTCGTTGTTGGCCATATATAATATTCTGCGATTCCCCTCTGACTTCCCATTGCATCTCTTTCCTGCTTTCATATCATTTCCAAAGATATGTTTGTATAACACTTGTTCAATGGTTCACTATTTCTCTGTTTCTTATTGTAATTTGCCAATCCCCTGGCTACTGGATTCCTACGTTTCCATCTTTTGTAGGCCATCTACAACTCTGGTGGTTCCGACCATTGATGATGAGCTTTCGGATTCTATTTCTATCTTTCCTGGTTTTCCTATTGAGTCGAATTGACAACTATGCTGTATTCGATTGTTGTTGTAGCATATTCCTTTACTTGCAATTCTTTTCGTTTATTGTTCGATTCTGACGATTTATTTCCTTCATGATAGTTTTCATCGGCTTCCGTAAAGATTGATTGAGTGTATTGTATCATTATTGTAGCAGGCTCGATCGGTTTTGATTTTCCTCTGGTTGTTTTTTTTCTCTCGTGTGGTGTCGCTCGTTTCTGACGTTCCTCGTTGGATGATTTTCCTTTTTCTCTCTGTTGTGCGGATTTATTCTCGTCTCCCGCTTTGGTTGCGTATTCTTTATCAATCTTGTTTTTCGTTGTTATACTCCTCGTTATTATCTCATTCCGGGGTTTCTTTGAAATGTCGTCCTTCACATTATTACTTCGTATTTATTCTCATAGACCTTTATTATTCTTGATTTAGATCCTCCATTTTTTTATCTTAGCTTACTCTTTTGAAATCTTAAATTTGTTTCGATGCCATCATGTATTTATCACTAATAATGTTCTTTCTATACTCCAATTCGCAATGACTTCCTTTGAATGATTGGTGAATTCAGTCTTTCCATTTCAACATTGCTTTTATGTTTTTGGGAAGGATATAGGGTTTATTGTTTTTTTAATAGGCGTTTTACTATTATATCCATCTTGTCACATGTCTTGGTCGAGTTTAGAGTTATTTTAGATTCATCTGGTTAGTTCCTTCTGGTTTGTTTGATGTCGCTTCTATTTACGACTCATTGTTATTCCGTTTATACTCAGTTGCTGGGTTTGATCTGGTTGGCATACCTCGGTTTCTGGTTCCTTTGTATTGTTTCAGGTTCGCTTTAATCTACTCACGTTTACGTAAATTAGGCCTGTGAGAGTGTTATAATTAACTCGATGCTATTTTCGTTACATACATTATCTCATATGGTCCTTTCCACTCCTTTGTAGTTTTGGGCTACTCCTGGATACTTCTGGTGTTGCGTTATTACCCGTCTCCAACCTGAAAATTGTTTCGCGTACGTCTCGCTTTTTTCAATGTAATTCTAATAGCTTTCTTGGTTAATCTGATATTTACTACGCCGTTTTCCAGATCTCTTGCATTCGCTCTTTGAATCCTGTTACATATTGTACGATTCCATATACTGTGATATCGGCGGTTGATATTCTAGGTCTATCGGCATGTTGCATTCTCTGCCGTACATTAATTTGAATGGACTCATTTTTGTTGCCGAATGTATTGACATTCTATAGGCATAAGGATAGATTATACTATCTATTCCATTTTTTGTGTCTGCTTACATAATGACATCATTTCTATTAATATGCGTTGGAATCGTTCGGTTTGTCCATTTGTTTGTGGATGGTATGGTGATGTTCTCAATTTCGGCAATTTGAAGTAATTTGTTACTTCCTCTATGATTTCGCTCATAAAGTTGGTTCCTTGATCGTTAGGATCTGTTTGGGTGTTCCGTATCTACAGCATATCTCTTCTACTAGGATTCTCGCTATTGTTCTGGCTTTTTGGTCTGGTATTGCGAATGCTTCCGGGAATTTCGATAAATAATCTGTCACTACCAATATATAGATATTTCGATCGTTGGTTTCTGGTAATGGTCCTACTACATCCATTGCGATTATCGTCATAGGTTCTGGTGGAATTGGCATTGGTTTTAACGGTGCTTTCAATTTGCTTCCTGTGCTTTTTCTGGTTGCACATATCAGACAATTCTTAATCCATCCTTTTCATCTTCTCCGATATTTGGCCAATAATATTTTTGCGTAGCCCTGCTTCTGTCTTTTTTGCTGACATGTGTCCTCCAAGTTTTCCATCATGATATTGCATTAGCACTTCTTTTCGTCTGCTTTCTGGTAAACACATGAGTCGTTTCTCGCCATCCATTAATAATAACCATCCCTTCTCCATGATATATCGATGCCTGTGTTTCTCCATATGTTCTCTTAGCTTTTTGTTGTTGTCGAAGATTTTCATATCATTAGTTTCCATTAATTCGATTATTGTTTTCAACTCTTCGTCTTCCTTCTGCTCGTTTCTCAGTTTCGTGAAATCGATATCCTCTGCAATGATCATGCATATTCGTCTCACATCCTGATCCATTAGTTTCTCGAATACAAATCTTGACATGCAATCTGCGTTGGCGTTGGCTTTTCCTGATTTGAATTTGATATACGGTGAGTATTCTTGCAGCTGCATTGCCCATCTCATTAATCTGCTAGAGCTTGTTTGTGTTGGCCTAACCATAACAATGGTTGATGATCTGTTGTGATATATATCTCGTGACCCCCAACAAATATTTGAAGTGTTTAATAGCCTGATTATTGCTAATGCCTCTCTTTTGGTCACCGAGTAATTCTTTTCATGTTTCTTGAATGTTCGACTGTAATATCCAATAACTCGTTCCTTTTCTCATCGTCCCATTATCCTAGGACTGCTCCAGATGCATATCCGCTTGCGTCTGTCGCTAACAAAAACGGTTTCTTAAAATCTGGGTGTACGAGTATTGGTGCTGATATTAGTTTATCTCTGAGTGTTTCAAAGGCTGTTTGTTGTTCCTTCTCCATATAAACGGGGTATCTTTTTTTGTTAATTCTTGTATTGGTTTCGCGATGGTTGCATAGCTCTTGATAAACTTTCGATAATATCCGCATAGGCCTAAGAATTCTTGCACTTGTGTGACTGTTTTTGGTACTGGGCAATTCTTTATCTTTTCAATGTTTCTTGGGTCTGGTTCTTTGCCTTTTGCCGACACAATGTGTCCTAAGAAGGTGACTTTTTCCTTTGCCCAATCGCATTTTGATGGTTTCAATTTTAATTTCCATTGTCGTAGTCGAACGAATACGTTACGTATATCTTTTAGATGTTGCTCGAAGGTGCTAGAATAAATTAATAAATCATCAATATATACCATACATTGTTTAATGCCGTGAGTTACAAAGTCTTTTCCAATTGTAAAAGCAGTTTTCTCTCTGTCCTCCTCTTTGACCTTTATTTGCCAATAACCACTTTTTAAATCTAGCGATGTAAAATAAGCTGCTCCGTGTAATGTTTGTAGCATCTCATTTATGTCTGGTAACGGGTATGTATCCCGTTTTGTTACTGCATTGAGTCGTCGATAATCTATACAGAACCGTTGTGTTCCGTCCTTTTTCTTTACCATAACCACTGGGAATTGCCATGGTGAGCAACTTGGTTCGATTACTCCTGCGTCTAACATCTTTTGAACTTCTTTTTCTGCCACGACTTCTGAGCTTCTGTTAATCGGTATGGCCGTAGTGTTATTGGGGTATCATCTGTTAATGGTATCGTGTGTTGCGTCACATCGCTTGTACCGAGATCTAAGTCGGATGCTGCAAATATATCTTTAAATTCCATTAGCAGTTTTTGTAATTGTTCTTTCTCGGTTTCGTTTAGTAGCTGACTGTCGATTGTCCATAATTCTTCCTCAGTTCCCTCGGTTTTCGTTGCTGGAAGTTCAATGTCCATCATCGGTGTTAGTTTCCCCAATCTTTCGTTTTCGTAAATTACTTTGTCTTCCTCATCGAAATTTGTAATGTTGATTGGAATTTCACTGTTGTCGTTTCCATATACTAATTCTCTTGCTAGTGGTAGTTCTTTCTTTTTCTCAAATTTGTGGTTAGGTTCGAAAATCATTTCGCCTCTGGTTTCCTCGTTCACTTTCACGTAACAAATCATTTGTGTGCGCCCTGGCACCACTATTTTCTCTGAGCATCGTACTTCTGATTTCAACATGCATATTCGTCCGGTTTTATCTCTCAACTCCATCGATCCTAGATATATTATTATTTCTTTTAATAGTTCTGGCATGAGATCTGTCCCAATTATACAATCTGCGCTCAACCTCCTGATGACTGCTAAATACGTATTGATTTTTACGTTTTTGTATTCGATTATCGACCAGATTTTTCCGATGACTGCTACCGATTCCTTGCTGCAAGTTATTACATCCATGTTAGCTTCTTCTATACATGACCACAATCTTCCGGGTATTTTATCCATTTTTATTGCTGAGATGTTTGCTCCCGTATCAATCATTGCTTTTATTTCTACCCCATTTATTTCTATGGGTACCGTTAATGTTGGTCCAGCTAATGTTTGTAACATAGCTATAGTTCGAGTTTCTGGATCTTGATCTACGGTTCTTGATCTTTGGCTGGTTCTTGGTACTAAGTCTGCCCAATTTGGTTCGTACGGTGCCGGATAAATGTTTCGTAGTGTTGTTGGTCTTGGTATCGGTACGTGTCTTTCTGCCACCGTATTTCTCTCTACTGATGCTGCTGCTTTCTTTAAACATTCATATACTGGTGGTGGATGATTATAATGTCCACTATGTCTTGTCTTCCGGTTTTCCCATTGTTTGAGCTGCTCTTGATTAGCATCTGTGTTCCTCCTTGTTTCGTCGTTATCGCTGTTATCGCTACTATCATCTTTGAGGTTCATCCATCGTTTCCAGTTGCTCGTTTTCTGTCGTTTCATTCTGGTTTTCTCGGCTTCTAATCTCATTATTGCTTTGAATTTTCGTCCGACTTCTTCATCGGTACCATTCATTTTAGTTAGAATTCCTACTAATCTCTTTATCTTGTGGATGTCTTTTGAGTGTCCATGTAACACCATTGTCTTTGCTAAAAACGGTTAGAATCCGATTGCCATTTTCCAGTTTATTTTCCTTTCTCTTTTGTAAATATCGAAACATGCTAACATCTGTGTTAAGATTACTCTTACGATTTGAATGATGAGTATTATTCCTAAAATTCCTGCCATCATTTGTCCGAAGATTAGGAATCTTCCCCACATGGCTTTCATCATATTTGCTGTAGCATGTTGAAAATGGTCTGGTGATAATAACAATTCGTAGTTGGGTTTTTCTCCGTAATTGTTACCTCCCGTTATTGTCACAATATTGGATAGTATGGCTTGCCTTTGTGCTGGGAATAATAAATGTTCTCTGGCTCGTTCCAGATCTTTTGTTTGGTATATCTCCTCCTTGGCACGTTCCGTCTCCAGCCGTTATTCTCCCCGCAGCGAACTCGGGTAGTTTTTATCTTTCCTTCTTCGGCTGCTACTTGAACTCGTCCGGCTATTGAGATGCGTCTTGTCGTAAATCCTTCTTCACATTTGCTCCTCGTTACAGAAACTACAGTTGTTTCCGTTCCGGCTTCTATCATAGTTGAATGTAAGTGATGTCCGCAGTGAAATGCTACAATTTTTCGCGTTACTAAGCATTCTTTGATTTCCGTTTTAATGAAGTCTACTTCTTGATATACATTATACGATACTGCGGTTGCCGTTGTCTGAAATCTTCCGGGGTTTGCAGCTTTGCACTCCTCCGTTTCTTTTAATGAATACTTGTCGCCAATCTTTATGTTATCGCAGTCATATACCACAAACGGTTCTACTCCCTTTATGCACATCATCCATATGAGTATTGTAGTGATGATTGCATTCATTCCTTTTCTTGCTGTTTTTGGATCACTTGCATTAATTGTTGTTTCGAATTCTGTTAATAACTCTTTCAACTTTGTTTGCATCATCTCGGTTTGATCATCTTTACTTACTAAATTTATAAAGGCTTGCCATCCGCCTTGAGTCAAGATGAATGGTTCGATTACTTTTCTGATAATATCCGTTATTGCGAATTCATATCCGTTGGTGTATCTTGGAGTTCGCTTTCTGTATATCGCTATCGTATATACATCAAGTAGGCCATTCCTACCAAATATCTATTTGGGTTATCTGATCGTTTTGTCAAATGATTTATTATTAATAGCAATTCCTCCGGATCTCTGGTTGTGGTTCGCACTTTGTTATCCATGATTTTATTTATTATTGGCTTTATTGCTGCCCAAAGCTGTTTCGCTTCTGTCCCGATATTATTAAGTTTTAAATTTCTTTATTTCTGGATTTGCTAATCCCAGCATATCAGTTATTAATCTGTTGATCCACTTTGCTCCTTGTTCTTGGCCTTTCAGTTTTCCTTGTAACTGCTTTGTCACTTGGCTAAGCTTATTTAATTTTGTTGTCAGTTGGTCCATCTGCATTTGTTCCTTGGTTTTTCTTTCTGGGGCTGGTTTATCAATTTTTGGTCGTCCTCTGGATTTCTTTTCCATTGCCGTACCTGTTTCTTTTCGTTTAGGTTGTTCATCTACCGTTTCTCTGGATGTTGTAGCTCCTCGCTCATTTATCCAGTTGTCCCATTCGTCTCCTTTTGAGTTTCGGCGTCTTCTCTCTTTCTTTTTGTTTTCCTCTTCGGTATCTGGTTCTATTATTTCGACTGGTTGTCTCTGAGCGCATACTAGCTCGTCTAGTTCATCTGTTGTCATGTCGTTTTCATTTTCTGTCATGAACAAATCTCTTGATTCCGGTATTCTCCTGGTCGTTTCCTCATCCACGATATCATTAAGATCATTCAATATCTCCTCATCTCCTGTTGTGATGACGATTACTTCATCTGCGGCAGGTGGAACTTCTGGCGTTTCTAGACTTTCTTGTCGTCCTATTGGCGTTTTCGTTTTGATCTCTCTCATGTTGAGTTCTCTACCCGCGATTTTTGCTACTGTTAATATATTTATTACCCCAATTGCATCTGTGTGACTCCGATTTCGAAATCGTCGTCCAATGATCGTCCTTCGTATTGTAAGTGAAATGGTAATTCATACGGTATTCTCTTTTTTACTTCACTTACCTTGGCGGTGATATAAAAATCTCTTTCAATTAGTTCGAAGTCTGGTGTCATAATTTTTAGACTGTATTTTTCTATCGTTTCGGCTGCCCATTCGGTGTGTTTCCATTTTCGGATAATTTCTCGGAATTGCTCTGGGTACCACGCATACATTCTCCGATATTCCTCTATTTCCTTTACGATATTTCGTAGATTCTCTACTCTGTTGCACGAATCGATTATCCACTTTGCCAGATCCGTTACGGCTCGTCTTTGATTCTTTGCTCCGGTTCTCAATATCGCTGCTAATTCTCTGCATTTTTGCGTTTCCGTTAGTCTTGTTAATCATTCCTCCACAGAATCATCCATATCTGTAGGCAAGTATCTTGTTCCGAGAATTCGTTTTTCGAGTACACTGATTCGCGGTCTCGCTTGCTCTTGTTGGACTCGCAATTTCATTTCCCGTTCTGTTTCTACCTCGATTGTAATATATATTGTATCGTCTTTCACGAATTGAGATGTCACATGTTTTTTCAGTAGAAATTGTGGTACTCCTCCTGCAACATTTTCGGTGGATTTCGGTTTCTGGCTTATCATAGATCTTGGATCTACTCCCAATTTTTCGCTGTGTCGCCCTTCCCATTTTCCGGGTTTAGCGATTGAAATTATGACCTTTCGATTGAATGGCCACTCTAACTTTCTGTCATATCTGCCTCTTGCTAATAGGAAATACACTGATAGATATTTTCCTTTTCCTACTCCATCTCCATTTGGGTACACTCTCAACTTCATCCGGTATCCTCCGATTTCTGTATAGAACTGATGACTTGTAATACCGATGATTTTCTCTTCCTCAGCCGATTTTACTTTTTCTGCCCATCCACCTATCTTCCATGTGTATGGGCTAATCGAGCTCTATCATTTATTTCCTCGTCTTCCTCTGGGTGTCATTCGATTTCGTTTATCATTTCCTCTGGTAAATTTTCGTATGGTTCATCTTCATATAGTTCTAAGGTTGTTTCATTAGCTGCATCTTCTGGTGCTTCTCCTGGTACGTATTTTCTCCATTTCGGTTCGGTTCTCTCCATTTTCCATTTCCTCCTTTGTCTTTTCATCATACACCCTTTTCCATGGTGTTGATCGGCATCTTGAATCATCTATAGATTGCAATTTTGTGCTAACTTCGCATTTTGTCTCCATACCTGGTAGATAGTTAATATTTGATCCATTTTCCTCTTCATTTCCTCTTGGAACTCTTGAATCTGTTGTTCTCTTTTGGTCGTATTTTTCCTCTCTGGTTCGTCCATAGCTATGATTTTAATGGTTTGTCCGTCTTCCCATATACCTAGTTCGTATATCGGGGTTCGTTCTCGCGGACTTATTTGTCGTTTGTGGTACATTATTGCCACATCTTCTACCATGCCGTCATCACTACTTTCGATTATCGGTTGGATGATTTCTCGGTTTATCCGTCGGTATAGCTCATGCATTTGACAATCGGGATCCACCAATATTTCTTTTGTTTCATCATTTGTAATTTTATCTTTATCTTTATTGGTTCGTCTCCCTCATGTCTCTTTGGTGCTCTCCGTATTTGGCTATCAACTCATCGGTTCTCTCGTTATCGAATCTCATGATATCTGTATCTCGTACAGCTTCTACAAACATTTTCATCGATATTGGTCTAGTTAACGATAATCGGTTAATATATTTTCTAGCTTGGTCTATTGCTTGCTCCGTCATTTTGATCTGGTTTTGTCTCATTATTTTTTGTCTCTCTTTTCCAATCGGGTTTTATTTCTTTGATGTATAATATTTGAATTTTCTGCCATACTTCCGCTGTTGTTTCTTGGTTTCACTTTTGTTTAATGTTATTACATTTATTCCGTTCGGCCATATTAGAGCATCCGCGAGGTGTATGTCTCGCTTTATTTTCTTTCCTTGTAATATAGAGGTTTATTTTTATAACTGGGTCCTAGCTTTTTCACTACCCAATCATATAATTCATTTGTGCTTTCACCTCTTGTGGCTATTATTTGTCTCGGTATCTCTGGAAAATCAATAATTACCTGATACTCTTCTCTATCATATTCTTTCAAGTTTTCTTGGTACTTTTTTATCATGTCTTTCCATGATGCCGTGAATGTACCATTATCTTGTTGATATCCTTTCGCAATTAATTTCATTATTCTGCTGTACATGGTTGTATTTTTGAGGTTTAGGAACATCTGGTTTCGATCTACTTCTTCTACAATCTCGTTAATCTCTTTTAATATCTCTGTTTCATCTTCTCTTGGCACATTCGTTTCCATTTCTTCCACTTCGGATTTTGATTCGTCTTTATTCGGTTTATTTTTTCACATGATTGGAATATTTCTCCACCCACACTGCTTATTTCGCTTTCGTCTTCATCTGTTTGATCGTCTGGTATTTGTCTTAGCATATTGATATGCGGTTGTTCTTCCTCTTTCGTTGTCTTGGTTGGTCCCTTTGTTTGAAACCATATTTCTTTTACTCTTTTCTCAATTTGAAATTCACTCCATGTGGGTTTTCTCTTCTGACTCTTGTTTCTATTTTTTGTTATTATTGGTTCTGATATCTTTTCTCTTTCTTGTGACGTTGATGCTTCCTGCTCATCTTTTTGTAGTTCCAATCTTGGTTCCTCCATTTTTTGAGATTGAGATAGGGCTTTCTTTGCCAGCACTTCTATTTTTTGATCTAGTGCTTGCTCTTGTTCCAAGTGCTTTAATGCTCCATCTATTTTTAATATTAGTGTCTTCTTTCTTAGTTGTTCTTTCTCTTGCTTTAGAGTTTCTTCTTTTTCTCTTAATTGATCTTCCTCTTGTTCTAAAGCTTCCTCCTGCTCTATCTTTTCGAGTGCACTATCTATTTTTTGTGTTATAATTTCTTTTTCGAGTTCATCTATCTCGTAAGTTAGTATTTCCTCGTTTTGGTCTTCCATTATCATCATCTCTGCTTGTTTAATCTCTTGGGCTTCTGGTTCGTCTGGTTTCTCCATTGCATTTCTTTTAATTGTCGACGTCTCTGTTTTTCCTCCTCTGTAAATTCTTTGATAGCTTCTATTTTTTCCATCGTATTTAATTTGATTGTTTTCTCATTAGTTATCATATCTCTCCCCCTTCGTTCTCAACACACTGCCCCGCAGTGTCGATTTCATCTGGGATTTCCATTCTCATCATATTAATTCTTTTCGGAGCTTGTTTTCGATTTTCCCATCTTTGCTGGATTTCCTGAGCTTCCTCTGTTTGTAGTCTTTGCCATTCGGCTTGTTGTTGCTCTTGATATTCTCTAGTTCGCAGCTCTTGAATCTCTTCATTACTTCTCATTACATTGATTCGTTGTTGTTGTATATTGGCGAGCATCTGTTGCATCATCTCTTTTAATTCCATGGGCATTCGTTGTAGTGTTTCTCGTAGCATATCTATTTCTTGTATTACGTTAATTTGTGGATTTCTCATAGGATTATTTGGTCTTTGTTGGTTCGGTTCTCTTCTTATGTTGCATCGTCTTGCGATATGTCCTTGTTGACCACAGTTGTAGCATGCCTTGTTATCAAGTTGCCCACATATTCTCTCAGTGTGCCCTCTTCTGCCGCATTTCTGGCAGTTGTGATTTCGAAAACAATTTTCTGATCGATGTCCCATTTTTTGACATGTGGAGCATTTTTCGTTTGCGTATTGTTTTGATTGGTTGTTGGAGTTGTTGGTTCTGTGGCCAGAACTGCTACTTGATATCCCAGTCCCAGATGGGCTTCACATCTATTTGCGATTGCTACTGCTTTATCCAGTGTTTCTGGTGCCAAGCATCTAAGGTTGGCTCGTATATCTTCTCTTTTAATTCCTCTTATGAAGACGTCTACCATTTTATCTTCGGGCAAATCTGCATCTCCGAAGGCTTCTTTACACAATTTCTTTAGTTCACATGCGTACACTGCATTTGATTCATCTCGTCTTTGTTTTCGATGTAGGAAGTCCAATATCTTCCTATTTCCCTTTTTCTCTATTCCGAATATTTTTACTAAGAACTCTTTAATCTCTGTCCACGTTGTCAGTTTCGTTACATCTCTTGCTTCTTCTACGAATACATCTTGTGCGCTCCCTTTCAAATATAAGGGTAGTCGCTCTTTTACTTTTTGGTCTGTCCAATGGCAGATATTTTTATAAACTTCAAACTCCTTTATAAATGTATCCAATTTGTTGAGGCTGCCGTCAAACGGTTCTCCTCTAAACTTTTCTCTGAATTCTCCTACCATCACGTTGTTGTTATTTAACATTGTATTTGCATCTGGAATTGAAGTCATGTTGGAATTTGTGGAATTTGCCATGTTTGGGTTAATGTTTAAGTTTTTTAATCTCTCTTCCTCGTTTTCTGATTCTCTTATTGGCAACCGGTTTTCTATATCGTTTATTTCGTTTTCTTCGCTACTGTTGAATTCAACGTCGTTTAATCCACTATCTGTGCCGGTTCCTGTTGCTGCTGTAGTTGATACTCCGGTCTTGACACTTCTACTGTTGCGAACTTTTTTCTTTTCTTCCGCTTTTAATAAACTCTTTTCGTTATTCTCTTTGCTTTTGCTTCTCGAATGGTTGCTGATGCTATCAATGTTTACGGTTATTCGTCTGCTTGACTAGTTTTATCGTTTCTCTTTTACTGCCTTGAAATTCTGGTTGCTTATTGGTTCGCAGCTACTTCAATGTTTATTCCAAATTCTTTTCTGCTTGATTATCCTTTATTATCTGGTTTATTGTTTGCTCTGAAATATTGTCTGCTTTGGCTTGATTTGAAATTGGCTTGGATTGCTTTGTTTGACTATTGATTCCTAAAAATAAATAACACTCCAATATTCTATACTCTATACTAATTTCTCCTCCGTTTACCATACTATATACGTTATCATCCCTTGTTCGCATTTACCGTAGCGGTCTTCTTTATCTGACTCACCCCCCTCATTTTAAGTCTATTTTTAATTATCTATTCCTCGTAATAATTATCTATTAATCTCGTATCAATTATCTATATAGTCTTATTAATTATCTATATAGTCGTATCAATTATCTATATCATAATAACAATAATATAAAATCATCATATTCATACTTTCATTCATTCCATTAATTATTTTTCCTATGTCTCCAAAAAATTCATTTACTTAATCCTCAATCGCTGGCGCTCTATGCCCTCTATAATTTCCGTTGGCTCTTCGGCCTTCGGCTTTAACTGGTCATCTGTGACCTTTAATATCTATTCATAATCATATTTCATCTTTACTCATATCTCTTTTCATTATAATCATATCGTCTTTAGATTCAGTCATATCATATCCTATCTATAAAATTTCATCATAATCATATCTCATTTCTATATCCTATATTTCATAACTGTTTCTCATCTTTACTATTTAATCTAATCCTAATCATATTCTATCAATTTCATCTTTACTCATATTCATATTAACTTTAATCTAATTCATCTTATTCATTTTATCTCTCATTATTTTATCTCATTTTAATCATCGGACTTGAGCTCATCAGTGACTTTTGGGTATGTTTGAGGCCTCACACTGACTCTCAAGTCATGGCGTCTTTGGCCGCGCATTCTTCCGGTTACGCTTTACTCACCGCCATTCGGATATTTGGTACTCGGTGTGGGATCCGGGTTATTGTACCAAACTCCTTGCTGGGCAATAAAAAACATTCCTCAGTACTCGGTGTGGGATCCGGGTTGTGTACCTCGGAGAATATAAAAGTATGGAAATGCCTAGACGTTCAATCAAGTTCCAAAAACGGTTTACTTGATTTCCCGAATAGTGAAAAGAAAAGGAAGCGATTAAATATGGGCGCGGAAAATTTTATCAATAAACTATCTAATTCTTGCCCGCCTCTCCCGTCAGATTTCCCGGCTCAATTCGGCCGCCCTTATCTGACCTTAGTAGGACATTTTGAGTATGAACCATTTACCGGTTAGTTCACATCTCACCTACCGTTTGGCCTCGACACTCGGTGTGGGATCCGGGTTGTTTGTATCGAGTTCCTCCCAGCAATAAAAAGAATCGTTCGATACTCGGTGTGTGATCCGGGTTTTTGTATCGAACGGCTCAGCGCCATCAGTCCCTTGGCTGATAACAACCTGAACACGACAGTCCGTAGCTGTCCTCTGGTGCCTCACCACCAGCTAGGGAAAAAAAAGTCATCTCTAGGTACCTTTAATCAAAACTATTAATTCTGTTCCGTGCGCACTCTTTCTCTCACCTCTCGGTCTATCTCTTCACTTCCCCCTTCAAAATTTGTGGTAATCGCATCAACAAGCTCCCAAAAGAGGTGATCAATCTCTCGCCGGTTACTTCCTGACATACGCGACTTGGCCTACCAGTTCCTTTCTCAGTAGGGTTGATCAGGGTTTCCCTTGGGTGAGCGTACTATCATTTGATAGCTCAGGTTAACCATTTTTCCTCGTCCTATCTCAATATAATATCAATAAAACAAAAAGAATCATACTCTAGGAACTCGGTTGTCGAAATTTTTCCGTCCAATATTTTGTGTCTCTGTGCATGTGTTTTAATTATTTCCTTAATTCGGCTTTCATGTGTTTGGTTTATTACCTTTATTTATCGTTGTCGGGTGGTTTTATTATTTACAAACACTGCATATTCATTTTATATTCGTCTTATTATCTGATAATAATTCAAGTAATGCATAATACACATTTATTTCATTTCATCATCACAATTCATGGAAAGTAAACAGTTAGTCTTTCCTTTATCTTTCGCTGGCATAACATACAGTGCGACTCCTGTGCGCATCCATGACAATAACTCAGGTGTCCGCAAGGTATCACCATTACTCGTGCTTCTTCTGTTTTGCACGCATAGCATTCCAAATAAGCCTTGGTTTGCTCTCTCATTGTTGTTGCGATCTCGTCTTCAATGTTTTTGACTTTTTCCATTAACTTGTTCCAGCTTTTTCCAAATTTGGTTATTTCCAATCTCATAGATAGAATTTCATATATTCTTTCAGTTGTTACGTCTTTATCAATATCAATCAATTTTATCAATATGCAAGGTTCGTCGAAGTATAGGTTTGAAATCGTTGATATATCTTCTTTAGCTCTTTTAATTAATTTTTGTTTGTTAATTAGTTCCTCAAGATTATCGTTTTTGATGTTTAGGATGCCCTTTAGTTTTCCTATTATTTTTGTTGGTTCCATCTCTAAAATTATTAAATCTCTTTTAATTACCCATTAAATTTATTTAAATACTAATTAACTAAATTCATTCAATTCTTAGTCTTTTAATATATTTTGCTTCATTTTATCAACTACTATTTTAATCATTACTCGTTGTAATTTATTCTAATATCGTTGACTTCCTCTACTTGTTTCTATTGCTTTCCCGTAGTTTATCGTTATTCCCCTTACTTACCCCATTTCATTTTATCCCGAATTTTGCCCTTTTAATTATGTGTTGTTTGCTTATGCGTCTTGTGGGTGTCGTTGGTATCTTACAAGGGTGTTGTGTCGTCAAGTATTGATGGTGTTGAATGCTTTTAGCGTTGATATCTATGTAACTTTCATATCCTTTTGTTTCCTTGGGGTTTTTGCTTTGTACTTGGTGGCTAGTCGTCTATTGTTTACTCTCTTGGTTTGTAGTCAGGTCGTTCGTTTTTCATTGATTTCTCATCAATCTTTACAATCGATCTTTACACTTTGTTTTTCATTGATTTCTCATCAATCTTTACAATCGATCTTTACACTTTTAAGTTCCACATATTTCATCTCTCCGAGGTTCAGCAAAATGTCGTCCCGACATTTTCTATTTAATAATTAAACATTTGCTTTTATTCCTTGGGTTCTTTGCAAAGACAATCATTCTATGAGCCCCCAAATTTGTACCTAGTAGTCAGGTTGATCGCTTTCCATCGATTTTTCAATTTTCTCATCGGTCTTTACAATTGATTTTGCAATCTTTAAACTCTATATTCCCTCTCTCTGGGGTTTGGCAAAATGTCGTCTATTAAAAAGGTAGTTATGCTTTATGTCCCCTCGTTTGTTTGTACACGAAAATCATTCTATCCCGGCTGAGCCCCAAATTTGTATGGTGGGTTACAGGGTTTCGTTATTCGCTTATCCTCATGGTAGCCCTGGTAACGCCATACAAAATGATACTATCGCCACTTGGCACCCGTTGCTAGGCAACGTTGGTAATGTGTTCAAGTGGTGGATTGCCCGCAAAAATTGAGTATTATCGCGAGTACTGTAGTTGCTCGGACAACCCTCTGGTTCACGAGCTGTCGATAGAAGACTTATGCTCGCTTAGCTCTGTCCCTTGTAGAAATTCTAGATCAGGTTCGTAATTGACTGTTGAAAACTAAGACGTGATAAGAATGTTTATGACAATGCTAGCATTCAATTATATCAAAGGAACAAATCGAATAAGAATACGACTACTCTATTTAATTAGCAACACGCGCAATTTTTACGAGTTAATGATTTTGAAGCTGGATTGCTCGACGTCGGGCACGTTCCTTGCGTCCCGGTCGACGATTATTTGCTGGAGGGATAGGTTGCTCTGCTGACTTGGCGGTCTCTCGACTGGTGATTCGTTTGGGCGACATGTCTAAACATTATTGCCATTAGATTCGATTGATTCACTCATTGTAAGTTATCAACAAATAAATGGTGCCTGCGTTATTGGTAAGGGTGTCATCCAAACTAAACTTATCGAATTCTATTAGCGTCACTTTCTGTCGTAACTTTTGTGAAACGGGTGAGCGGTTTATCTACAAGTTTTACGGACCTGGCTCTTGGGTGTGTACTTCTTTATGGGGTGATGGATATTAATGTACTGAATCACATAGGTGAGATAAACCCGATATTTAATTTATTTGATATATACATATTAACCTTAATATATTACCTGTTAGATAGTAGGCGGATAATCGTGTATTGACCTAAGAGAATTGGTAAATTGATTTTAAAGTTTGTTTACCAATTTCATTTACGGTTAATCGGACTTTAAGATCTAGGCCGGATGTTGATCCGAGATAACTTAGTCGTGCGTGGTTGTATCCTGGTGGGCGAACGATTTCCGGCGGAACTTACCGTTACAACTTAAGCGGTTGACTAAAGGTGATTTAATGTCGACATCCGGTAGCTACATTATTCACGTCGTATTTTCAGGATTACTGTTCGACTACTTCGCCTACACTCGATTATCTCAATTCTGGTAAGTTATTCCATTGATTAGTTTGAATGTATTTTACGGACAATTTTTAGAAAAACTTCCTACGCTTACCGAGGCGTCCAAGTAGTTGTAATGCCCTTCTGTTGGAATAATTTCGTTATGTGGAATTTTATTTATTCAACAACAAATCGGTAACACTTTATGTGATATTAATACAAATTTTCTCTTATCTTAAATTTTGGTTTTTACAATTAAATTAATTTAGTTTAAGTAATAATTCGTTCATTTTATCGTTGATCAATTTGCTATAATTCCTGAATTTATAATAATTAAAGAAAAACCTTTTTTCGATTCTAGAAATTATCCTAGTTCTAACTAAGGGTTAGTATCATCGGTAATATATATTGACCTCTATTATTCAAATTCCTAATAGTTTTCCTACGGCTAGCTGGATCAACTATTACTTTAGTCCGTGAAATTATTTTAATACTAATCCAATAATTTTAAATCCGTGAATCCAGTTTTACTTTAATTTACATCGGAAATTACTTGACTTTTGTTTTTCAGAGAAACTATCTTATGGTTATTCCAATCCATTTCTAACTTTAATCTATGAATTACTTTAGTCAACGAATTATTGTTAATCAATACTTTACTCTACTAAAACTAGGTTACATTGGTTTTACTCAATAATTATCTGAATTAGTTTAATCAGTGAGATATTTCTGTTTACCCTAAAATCGTTTTACTGTTATCAACGAATTGATTGAATTTAATCAACGATATATTTACTTTTATTCATTTTATTTTTAATCAATAATTTAAGCTAAACCCTCGCTTTTACTCAATCACTTCTTCAAATTTATCAAAATGAATTATCAGTGAATTACTTGTCGTTGCAGTAATTTTAATCAACAATTTAATTAAGGGGTTCCACACTTTTATTCAAGAATCACTTTACTGTTAATCGATACGTTTCATTATTTGAAATCAATGAATTCGATTCTTAATTGCTTTCATTTTTATCGGGGGTTGATTTTTGATTAGATCCATGCATTACTCGTCCCTACCCAAGGATTAGTTTAATTTCATTGAAACGAATTACAATAATTTAATGGATGGAATTTTTTGCCATTACCCTAATTTTTATCAATAATTTACGATCATTTAAATTATGAATTATCTTTACCTGTAATTTTAAGCCATGAAACACTTTACTTTTCTTTATTTACAATCAATGATTACTTTAATTTTTATCAATAATCGCAATTTAATCGAATTCAATGATTTCCAATAAATTTTATCTATTTCAAAATATTAATCCAAAATAATTATAACAACGGTTTCAGTTAATTTAATCCCCGTACCATTCCCCTTTAATAGGCCTTAAGCGCATATTGTGTTTACATTATATTTACTGAGTGCCCACTGGACTACTCGGTGTGATAATTTTAAGCCGTGTGTAATATAAATTTAGGTCGATTTTACAGAATTGAGAAACGAGGAAGTAGCCAGAGACTCCTTCCTTATTTCTCGCTTCAGCTATAGGGATAAATATTGACGTTACGACCGCTGCGTTGCGCACGCTGAGTCTTCACGGGTACATATCATTGGCGATTTTCCACGCACTTACATGCATCTGTACTATGTAGATTTTACTTTCTTGCGTTGTGTATTGGCTGTGGGCCGGAAAAATTTCGACAGTTTAATTTAGTTTATGAAAATATATATAAAATAATTTATGTATACCAATAATATTTATTAATTATAAACAAAAATAACATAATTACCCTTCATAACCATTCCAAAAAATTGCATAAAACAGCATAAAATAAAACATAAATACCTCTCTCCCCACGTCGATGCCAAGCAGAGCTCTACCGAGATGCAATGGACGTGACGTGGAAAGAGGGTTCCAACATAAATATTTCTCACCTAAAATCAGTTGAATAGTTTCTAAAGAACGAATTCAAAATTAGTTCAAAATAGTTTGAAAATAAGGTTTTTAAAACTGGCTAAAAATAGTTAGTTTCGAAAAACGGTTACGATTTTCAAAAATGGTTTGAAAAATGGTTAAAATGGTTAAGTAAAATGTGAAAATGGATCAGTATTTATACCTATTTTTCTCGCATGTGAAATTTGATGCAGTAAAACAAAATTCGACCTTGTTATTTTCTAGTAAATTCTATTCTTTAATTTTATTATTTTTTGATTTATTTTTATAATTTTTTATTTAAGATTTTTATTGAATTATTACTAATTCAAATTTTTCGATTTAAATTTCATTTTAATGAACTTTTATTAATTTTTTCAATTTTGTCGAATTTGTTGTGTTTTCTTGTTATATTTGTGTTGGTATCGTGCGGATCTTGGTGCGTTTTGTTATTATTTTAATTTATTTTTATGTTTATTAATTTATTTTTTAATTCCCTTTTTTCTCATAATTTATAGGGTTTAATTGGTGTTTAATAGGTTTATTTAAATTTGCCTGTTATGTTTGCATGTGTGTTACTGATCCATTAAAACATTCTTCAAGGCCGTTTACGTTCTGGCCCAACATATGTCTACGGTGAAGTTGATGGCACTATTAATATTTTCTCAATTAATTAACGGTTTGTGGTGTCATATGTCAAGAATTTTAAGTTACTGAAATTTTGGATGCCTATTTGATCGAAAGTGATTTGGTGGGAGTGAAATCCGAGGGTAAAAGATTTAGATTTTATTACCCTTCTACCGTATTTAATCTTCACCTTTTTCAATCATAGGTTATCGACATAGCAATGATTTTTAGCATTAATACCTCGTCACCTTCCCGAATTTGATCTTAAGACAAAATTGTGTTCACATTATGAGTTTAGGAGTGCCCACTAGACTACTCGGTGTTTTTGATTTTGAGCCGTTTGTGATGATAATTTTGGTCGAATTTATAGGAAATGAGTGATGACGAAATAGCCAAAAGACTATTCCCCCTTCAACCTATTTCCCCTAATCGGAAATAATGATTTTACGTTTCAGCTACTGCGTTCTCACGCCGTAGCCTTCACGGGCACGAATCATTGGCGCACTTACACCGCACTTACACCGCACTTACACGATTCGGTTGGGTATGTCAAGTTTAATAGCTTGTAGTGATGTTTCGGCTGTGGGCCGGAAAAAATTTGACAAAAGTTCATTTATGGAAAACTTTTATTGAATATAATATACATTGTTTGAAATTATAATTGGCATTCATCGTTTCATATCTCACACTCAAACCTTTCCCCACGCCGACACCTCAAACAGAGCTCATATGAGGTTGTTTGGGTGCGACGTGGAGAAAGTTTCCAAAAACATCTCTTCACTCACATTGAAATTGTCGTTTTTTTCACTGATTAATACTGAGTTATCAAGAACTGCTTCGAGTTTTAAAACTGATTCAAGTTTGCAAAAACTAATTCAAGTTTTTCAAGACTGATTTAAGTTTGCAAAAACTGATTAAAATTGTGTGAAAATGAATCGGTATATATACCTATTGTACGACCCTAACTTTGCGTGTTAAATTTGATTTAGTAAAACAAAATTTGACCTTGTGATTTTCTAGTATATTCTAATCTTAATTTTATTATTTTTGTAAATTAATTTGACAATTTTATTTTTAATTTTTTAATTGAATTGTTCCATTTCAATGGATTTTCACATTTTTTGGTAAATTGTCAAATTTCGGTCAAATTTTCATGTTCTCATGTTATTTTTATGTTTATTTCGTGCCGATCTTGTTGCACTTTGTTATTATTTTAATTTACTTTTGTGTTTCTTGATTTTATATTTAATTGTTTTATGGATCTGATTTTAAATCTGCATGTTGTATTTGCGTGCGTGTTACCGATCCATTTAAACAAATTTGTGTCTTGGCCCAACACCGGCTAACCACCAATTCGATCTGGGTTAACAAAAATTTCATTCTATTGACTTGAGTGCGTGTGGGTTATGGTATGTAAAATGTATCTGAACGCGAAAATTAAAAATTTTAAAATTTATTCCTCGCGATTGAGGTTCGAGCATAAAAATGTTTATCTGGTTAAAATCAAAATAAATCTATAAAAATGTCCTATATAAAAGCAGGAATTAAAATGATAATCAAAAGAATATTTAATGAATAACAAAATTCATAATGCTGTCTACCATAATAATGACGTACAATAATAATGCAAAATTTAAAATTAATAAAAATTTACATTAAAATAGACAAATAAGGTTTATTTTTTCCGATTCCTTCACAATAATTGATAAATAAAAAGTTAAAGTCGATTTAATAGAACAAATTGAAATAGTAAATTTAAGAAA
Source organism: Schmidtea mediterranea (assembly GCA_022537955.1). Taxonomy (NCBI): domain Eukaryota; kingdom Metazoa; phylum Platyhelminthes; order Tricladida; family Dugesiidae; genus Schmidtea; species Schmidtea mediterranea. Next base: position 14,443,910 of record CM039679.1, read on the forward strand.
GAGAGTACTTAAAAATAATAAAATGTAATTAAATTTGTCTGTCCAGCACTGCCTTATATACCACGATTTCTCGTATGTGTGTTTTGATACGGTAAAACAAAGAATTTTCCAGAATATTCCAAAATTAAAATTTTTTAATTCCATTTGATTTAAAATTAAATTTTTATATTTTTGTGTACAAAAATTTTATTTTTCTTTACATTTTCCATTTTTTTCTAAATTTAAGTTTTCCGCTCAAAAACACACAGGCGTTATCTTGCTGGACAAACAAATATGGGCTTATTCAGTTTTTGCCCAACAGATTTATGGTCTCTTTAAAAACACATGTAAATATCTTAAAAAATGGATTCAGTATTTTTATTGTCAAATATATTCTTTGAATACTTTTTTTAATTTAGGCTCTAAAAATAAAACACTTATAAATATTAAATTAAATATTTAAAATAAATTAAAAAAAAGTAAATCAAATACATTAAAGTAAAATAAGGTAAATTAAAGCAAATCAGATTCGATAAATTATAAAAGGAAGTAATTGTAAAGGGTAAATAACAAGTGAATTACATAAGTTGAAACTTTTAAAAGTTTAGTTAGTCTAAATAATTTTATAAGTAAAATTAATGAAAATGAAATTTTTTAAACTAATTAATTTGAAATAAATTTTATAGTAAAAATTAAATAATAATGATAGTGCTAATAACTAGTTTCTAAAAAACAATGACTAGATCTTAAATACCAATAGCTAACAACTTAATACGAACAATTAGACATTGATATTACGTTACTGATTAGATATGTATTTACTAGGAATTGAACATTTAAAATAAATTCACAATTAACACAATAATGATTAAAGTAGGTCTTAGTAGAAATAATTACTGTTAACACGTTGACTGCCAACTTCGAGATAACTCATGGTTAATAATTGGAAATATTAATTATGTAAAATATTATTAAAATAGTATTTTCAAATTAACATAATGTTTTGTAAATAAAATAATAAATTTAGTATATAAATGTAAATTGAATGTATAAATAATGAAATCTGTCCTTCTGAAAATATCAATAGTTGGCACTTAAGAAAATAACATTTAAAAACAGTAGTATTTTGAATTTCTTGAAATAAATTATTCGTCGCAGTTATTAATGAATTTTATAAATATGAAAGCTGCAGTAGTTAATACAGAATTTGTTAAAATGGCAGTTAACGTGTTAACAAGCTTTGATTAAACAGTTATCTGGTGAATAAAATAATGGAAAATTGAGTAAGTTGTTTTTTAAATAAATTTGTTACATCTTATTGTGAAATTTATGAATAAATTTGATATATTACTGATCAAATTTGATAATTATTTGAATAATAATGAATAAATTTTTAAAGAAAATCTTCAACAAGCTGTTAAGAAAATGTTACTTATTGAATGAAATATATTTAAATGCTAGTACTTGTATAATTTTCCAATAAATAGTAAATTCTCTCATTCTGGAATTAGAATTAAGAAAATGATTGTAAATATTTATATTATTCATAAAATTGCCAGTAAAATGTAAATAAGAAAAGAGTTTTCTATATTAGTAAATTCGATTCAAAGTTGTAAGTCAATTGAAATTACAAATATTTTAATACAACTAAGGTAAATATTTACATAAATACAAATAATTACTTAAATCTGTTGGGCCAGTACAAGCTTTTGTTTAAATGGATTGGAAACAGCACGCAAACACAACACGCACATTTCAAAATCGGACCCTTAAACATCTAATAAACACCTAAAAATGCGAGAAAAACACAATATTTTAACATATAAAATAGAAAACATAAAATTAAATTAAAATATTAACAAACGCACCAAGATACGCACGAATGGACATAGAAATAACATGATAACAAAAGATTTGACCGAAAAGTGACAATTTACGAAAAATTAAAAGAGTTCATGGATAAAGCGAACAAAAATAAAATAATTTTAATCAGAAATGATTGAAATTAAAAATAAATGAGTAAATTGTAAAAGAAATCAAAAAATAATAATAAATTAGAAATTAATTAGACACATAATTGCAAGGTCAAATTTTGTTTTAACGCATAAAAAATAACACGCAAGGTTAGGGTCACAGAACAGGTATAAATACCAATCCATTTTCACAAAGTAAGAATGAAAAATTACTTTTCACTCAGTGAACAAATTACTTTTGTCAGACCAATTCAAAGGAGCAACTCCCGATAACTGTTTTCATTCTGCGAATCAAGTATCTTAATGTAAGCTCTACTTGATCGTATGTGTAAGGACCTTGTGTCGTATGTTGATATGCATGAACTATGAACGAGCTATGATGAAATGGTTTCAACAAATATATGTATTTATGAAAAATGAATCTTCAGTTTTATGAGTCGAAATTTTTCTGGCCCACAGCCACACATCACACAAGAAAGTAAAATCACAACATAACTAGTCACACTGTGTAAGTGCGGTTCCTCCGCCTACAGTGTGTGCCCGTGAGAGCTCTGTCGTGCGTAACGACGGATCTTGAACGTAAATATTCTACCGTATAGGGGCAGTGGGAAGATTGAGAGCTAGACTTTTGGCTAGATCTCTTTCACCCATCTCCCATAAAATCGACCTAAATATTTAATTACACATCGGCTAAAATGATAACACCGAGTAGTCCAGTGGGCACTCGTAAAATCTAATATGAACACAAGAACTTTAGGACTAAAATTAAGGCTCGGGTAGTGGGGACTTGAAACCGATGCGATGCAGATAAATTTAATAACTAAATGGAAATTAAACTAAATTAATTTAAAGTAATTGAACCCATAATATTAAACTAGACGTGTCGTAAATAAATTATTCCAATTAAAATTATGAAATAATAACTAAATTTGTGACCAGAACATTCATACGAGAAGACTTTTGCAACGTAACCAGGAATAGTAATTAATTAAATAAATGATCCAAAATTAAATACTCACGTAATGAAAATCAAGAAAAATTTAATAAGTATTAATGATTTAAAGTATCCTCGGATCTAATCTAAATTAGTAAATGACTTATGAGTAAGAAGCCAGAGAAAATGAAGTAAAGAAACGAAACAGCAAACGACAGAGTGGACATAACTGATTCCTAGAAAAGTACGACAGAATATAGATTCGCTAAAATTTCATAAAAGTAATAATACTTAAGACATTAAGGCATCGATAAACTGTAAACTAACTTAATGATTAGATTTAAATCATTGAAGGATAAATACACGATTCATGAATCCGAGAATAATAAAATTTATTAGGTTACGAATAACTAAAAACTGAAACGACCAAAATAATCATATTAATCGCACACGAATAAATCAATTAAGAATTGTACACAATGATGATAGAACAATATAACAAAATATCATAGATGATTCACAGACGTAAACATAATAACTCAACTTTCGTGAAGGGATTCGAATAACACAGACTTGCCACGAACGATATTGAATCTTTGAAATCGAATAAAATTAGGAACACCCTGAAATTAATAAAAGCGATAAAATCAGAAGTTCCAACCAAGAGAACAAACCATAGTGCCATAACATGTCCCAACTAAAAATCCAAATGAAGATTTAGACCCTTTCCTAGCCATAGTGTCCTCTTCATTGAATAACGGTCATCAAGTATTCCGCCCAGCAGTTTTCCCTAACCAGCACGTACGATTAAATCTTCTCTCAGTAATGACAATAGTCCAGAGCGACTTGTAGTGTTTTCTTGGATACATCGGCGTCGAATGAGAATAGTAATTCGAATGATAAGCACCAAAATTCCAATCGACAAGTGAAAATCGTGATTAGATGCACATTGATACATAGACCCAATACAGATCAAATTGTTTGTTCATACGCCAAGTAAACTACGGATAGGTCATAGCCCGAGATTACCGCCGAATAAATCACCAAACAAAATCTGACTCGAATGACAAGTCGATGACGATGATCGTATCAACTCATCATAATCAAGGAAGATGAAACGATCAATAGAATGAACATTTACCGCCGAACTAAACAAATAAATAATAAACAGTATCAAATAATCAACAATAAATAACTAAAATAATTATATTGACACTCCACCGCGAAAACCAATAAATTGAATGACAAATCATTCACCCCACCACGCCCTCGCAAATAATTCACGAATATAAAAGAACCCAGTAAAAACTCACATTTCATGCCACGTAAATGAACCACCTAACAACTAGCACCGATAGTGGACGTGTTCGAGCTCGAGATTCTTTACGAGACCGGATCTCAAGAAATGATACTCAGAGGCCTAGCGAAGGAGAAAAATCAGGTAATTCCGCACGTTATGCTTCAAATTTTAACATAACCAAATTCACCCTAGTAACACTCGATAGGAAAATAGCATAAATCACTAACGTCCATGTTTGCACACGCAGGCGCATCAATAAGAATGATGGTAATTAATTATTTTCACGTTTAGATCGCAGAGACCCGCATGGCAATTGGAGTGACAATTCTCGAGTGACTCTACAGATCCCGAGCGCTTCTGCCGCTCGATACCGACAAGTTCTGTGGGATAACGGATATCTGTTATCCACTTACGGAGACTCCAGTTGGCCAAGAAGATCAGAATATCAAGCTGAAGAGATCGAGCTGCCGAGTATCGCGATTAAGCGCGAGCCGGGCCACAATCCAGCACGAGAAGCCCGCCAGCGAGCCGAATATGCGGCCATGAAGATGGAAGAACTCGAAAGAAAGTACCACCGGAAGGCGGTGTTGGCCCGACAGCGACTAGTGCAAGTGAACAGAGATATCGCAAGTGGTGCTATCCCGAGTACCGATGGATTCCCGCCAGAATATGGAGTGTCTTTCGAATTAGACGACCCGAGGCTGACACAGATGACAGCACCGACTAAAATGGTGATACCGGAGAACCTCGTGCAGTCAACTCTTCGAAATCGACTCGGATCTCGTCAAACCGGCGATCATACCTATGCGAGCAGGCATCCTCAGTGAAATTACAAACACAACAATCGAAAGAGTGAACGATTTAATGGTCGTGAATGAATTAAATCGATATGTTTTAGTTTTTTTTTGTTGTTTAATAAATGTTTATGTCTCACGGGTTAATTTTTCTAAAGTAATTACTTCGATAATTAATGTAACGAAATGAGATATAAATTTTACACTTTTTTGCAATAACATTCTAAAGATTTCATAGATAATAAATGATAGGAAAAGATAGAACGTTTTGGCCATGAAACTTTGACCACCCAGAACATTAACACTAATCTACTAAGACGCATGAGACACAGCCGATAATACCTCGTAAAAATTATTAATAGAGAGAATCAGTCGAGTTGAATCAATATTGTAAACAACTAATCATTTAAATATTGTAATTTCAGAAATGAAAGCCACAAAAATATTGTACCAAGAACTGAAAGAACTCAGACAAGAAAATCAACACCTGCACCGACAACTTCTACAACAAAGTCGAGAGATGCAACAGCTGAAAGCCACTTGGGCCGAACCCGAGAAAATGAAATCATTATACCAGCGCCTCACTGCCGCACAACAGGGCTGGAAAGAGGAAAGAGTGTTGAACCAGGCACAGCGGACTCAAATCAAAGGACTGGAGGTCGCCTTGTCGGCATGCCAGGAGGGAAGTGCAGTGACTTACCCTCTGGTATTCGCTCCGGCACAATTAGCCTATCGCGACCAAGAAAAAGCCCAATCAGCTAGCAAGAAGCCCAGATCACACGCTCGACCGGGTCGAACCGAGCGGTTGCGAAGACGTGCCCAAGGAGTAGCCAAATAAAATGAGAAACTTAATGTCTGATGATAATTTAATTTGTTTGTCGTTAAAAATAAAATTGTTTCGTTTATTATGATATTATTTGTAAATAAATATAGAAACGAAAAGTATTAAATAGAAGTGATAAAGGGACCTGAAATAGAAGACGGACATAGGCCTTCTAACGGCAGTCCGCTGAACCCGACATAGGACTAACCCTTAGCAGTTCTGATATCGGAACTCACCTTTGGACGTCCTGTGACCAGTGGTTACATTACCAACGTTGCCTAGCAACGGGTAACCATTGGCGGGAGCATAAAACTATTTTTATATGATTGGGGTGAAGGTCATCCACACCACTAACCCCACAAATCAAACATTTTCTTAAAATTGAACTCGTCACATATTTTCAAAATTTTATTGAGATACCAATAATATTATTACAATTAACCTAAATCTTATCTATTCGAAATTATTTTGATTAACTTTTAATCAATGAAAATTAACAATTTTTCAAAAATATCCTTTCTTTAAAAAACTATAATAAACCAATTAGATACCCTTAAAAATATCATAAAACTTACTTTTATCCAATTATTTCTGCTTTAATCACATTATTTCTATCCTCCTAATTCTACCAACTATGTTTATTATTTTTCAGTAAAATCTTCCATACTACACACATATAATTTTTACAGTTTAAATACCGATGTTCAACCGACTAGGACCCCTTAAAAAATCATAAATTTACTCTTAATCAATCATTTCTACATAAATGACATTATTTCTACCCCGTAACCCTCAGTCTACCGCCGGGTTCATTGGAACCGAACGGAAATTAAACTGCAATAATTTCCTAAAATTAATTATTTATGTTATAAGGCTTTGTGACTTTTTAAGTATAGTGAGTATTTTTATGAAAATAAATTTTTTTTCAAAAATTAATTATAAATAAGGAACTATACGAAAACTACCGAGAACTATCATACGGGTTTAATGGACCCATCATATTTTCTACAAGTGTAAGCTTGTTTCAATGCATTATAATCATGTGACAACATATCTTTGCAATAGTGTATCTGTTTGAACCGCTGTGCTTTGTGAATTATTCTGCAATTATTTATTTATAATATCTTTATTATGGCATATAAAAGAAAATATTTGAATGATACTGAAATAGCCTACGTGGTAGAAGAACAAAGTGACAATGGAAGCGATTATGAATGATAATCAGATGATGAGAAAGAAGATTAACAAACATTTAGTGAATCAATTTTTTTGGAAAATAAAGAGAATATTGAGGACGAACAACATGAAACATGTGATATGCTTGGCACTAGTGACAAAAGATATAAAAATGAAACTAATATTGAGTCAAATATAAAATAAATTTCGTAAAATAAAGTAGAAATATTTCTATAGTGCAAACAGGTAGAACTGGTAATCAAAATATTTTGAAGGAAAGATCTGGCCCTATGCAATATTCATATAGCGAGGTTGCTACAATTGAGTCATCTTTTATGTTGTATATTCGCAAACCACTTTTGAACATCATAACACAATGGATAAATAAAGAAGAGAAAAGAGTTTTCGGTATGGCATAGAAGGAAATTGATGAAAAAAAGCTAGCAAGGTTTATTTGAGTATTAATTTTCATAGGTATGTATAAATCGAAAAATCAAGAAATTTCTCAACTTTGGAGTACCGAAAATGAAAGAAATATTTTCAACAAGATCAAGCCTCGAACTCGTTTTCAAAAAACACAGCGTGTTATATGATTTGACTAGAAGAAGAGAAAGAAAATCTGAAGACAAGTTCGAGCCAGTACGAAAATGTTTTTTAGCCATGGAGCAGTTAGTTACATTTCGCGGCAGATGCCGGTTCAAACAATATATACCGTCAAAGCCAGGTAGATATGGAATCAAACTTTGGGCCATATGTAATAGTACAGCATCTTATGCATGGAAATTAATCATGTATACTGGAAAGAATATGGAATTCGTGAAATAAAACAAGATAAAAATGTTGTAAAAAAATTAGTTCAAGAAATTGAAAATTCTGGTCGTAACATTACATTCGATAATTTTTGTACATCACTATCATTAGTAAGATTTTTCTATGAAAACGGTTAGCAATAGTAGGAATAATGTGTAAAAATAAACCAAGGTTGACAATTTACTTTACAGATCCTAAAAAAGGGATGTATTCTTAGGTTTATTTGGTTTTATGAAAGATGCTTGTATTGTTTCCTACTGCTCTAAAAAGGGCGAGGTTGTTACATTACTTAGCACATTGCACAAAAATAGCACAAAAATAGTAAAAACTTTTCAGAATAAGCCTGAAATAATACTTAGCTATTCTTATGAAGCAGAAGATCAAAGTATAGGAGAGCCACATAAACAAAAGGCACTAAAATCCATAAAAGGTGTAAGTTTTAGGCTAATGCTACCAGTGAGGTATTGCATAAGAAACTCCACAAACAACTGAAGAAATACGAGTGGAGTAGAGAGCCTCTGGATGCCTTGTAAAAGGTGTCCCATCCATAGGCCAAGAATTTGCCTCTCAAAGTAACTGTGTTCATGAATACATGTTATGGTTGAGCTATGAACTTTTGAATTTTTTCATACTTCAACAAAACGGTTGGATGTGTTGAAACAATATAGTAAAATTACGCTTAAACCTTTATCAAATACTCGATGGGAATCAAAATTTGATACTCTTAGTACATTAAGAAGCAATATTTGTAATTATTTAGACCAATGTTTCCCAACCTGGGCGATAACGCCAACTGTTAGGCCTTTGAAAAATTGCAGCGGGCGTTTTATGTAAATGGGCGTTAGGTTGGCGTTTTATTTTTTTCTGGGCGATAGTAAAAATAAATACCACTTGCTTATGAGAATGCAATTACAGGTCTTAGCCATCACAGAACTATAAAACATAAGTGTTGTGCTTGAATGTATGTCGGCAATGTAACTTTCAAACCACCACCAAAAATCATAAATCTCGATAAGATGTGACGGTACACACGTAATGAGTGCACTTGCACATGCAAATAAATCACGATAAATGTAGATTCTTTAAAAATGAAGTAAGGATCCTTGGTCATATCGTTTCAAACCACGATATACACCAATTATCGAACGTTTGGACATAATCAGGAATTTTCCAAAACCTAAAAAAATAACACAACTTCGAAGCTTTCTCAGAACAATAAACTTCTGTCACAAGTTTATTCCACGTATTTCGGTAACACTCGTTCTACTATCCGAACAATGCGACGGTTTTAAGTCAGCCAAAATCATATGGGATGACAGATCACTACATGTTTTTACAGAAGCTAAACAGGCCTTATTTAACATCCAGACTTTAGCCTACCCACTCGTCATTGATCAACTCACACTTGCGACAAACGCTTTTGACGTTGCTATTTCTGTCTTAGGAACAGAAAGGAGTCAACAGATTACTAGAATTCTTTTCAAGAAACTTCACAAACACACAAAAGCAGCATGATATTGGCGATGAGAAGGGGGATAGCAGTAATAAGAACATATACCACATAGCATCCCTTAGAAAGATGTCGAAAAACCCCCAATCAATCAAACGATGCAAAATTACATGTAGAAAAATTTCCAAGATATGCAGTAACTCAAAGGATACCAATTACAGACGGATCAACTTCTAATATTTCCAATGCCCAAAAGATTAAAACAAGAAAAGTAAATATACTAATAATCAAAGTGAGCGAAGCCCAAACATAGTAGATCATGCAAACTCTCAGAACTTTAGAAAATCAAATCAGAAAAACTCTCCAATATAAACAGAAAAGAACCGAAAATTGAGAATGACAGCCCTAATCGATAACTGAAGAGAAGAAACCCAAACCAATCTCAAAGAATCACGAATAATCCAGAAACAGATCGATAATCACCAAATAATCGAGCCGAGACAATATGATAACGGGTCATCTGTCCACAGAACACAATTGATAGAGCTGAGAGCAACCACCAACAAACTAATCAATAGATCTAAAGAACCTCACCCAGTTTAAATATACTAAAAAATCAACAACCAAAAGCAAGAATATCAATTTACAACCCAAAACCCGAAATACAACAGCAAAAAAGGAGTCTTGAACGAAACATTCTATCTATTCTATTAGCCAACAGTCACTACATCTGCCAATCTTCTAAACCATTGGCATCTAATCACTCCTATATCAAGTAAAGGTCAATTCCCCAGACTTAACAAAATCCCAAAGGTAAATCGCACAACAGATAACGAATCGTCAAAATCAGAACCTGCTAAAGAAAGTAATCAATCAGAAACCAAATAATACCATGATATTAGCTAGATGAATACCTACGTTACAGAATATTGAACTCAAGATTAACAATGAACTAATGATTCTTAGAAAATTAACTATTCTTTATGTGTGATCATAACCGGACTGTAGGTCCGCTTTTGCTTCATCTTGTAATCCATATATTGATGTATACTGTATGATTATTTTTTATGCATGTGGGTTTTGAGGTCACGACCATGTAGCTCGTAGACCCAATTGAATGGAAAATGTAAACTCTGTAAATAATTCATTGCTTAAGTCTTTTAGAAATTACGGGTTGCAATTTTACGGGCCCGGAGTGTTTAATGTTGGGCCAGAACACAAACGGCCTTGAAAATGGTTTAAATATATCGGTAATACAGCACGAAAACCCAGCACCAATATAACTTCAAATATAATATACAACATTAACTAAACACTCTAAAATTTGAGAGAATATAAATAAATATAAAATCAAAAAACATAAAAGTAAAATAAAATAAATACAAAATGCATCAAGAACCGCACGAAATTTACATAAAATAACATAAAAGAAAAGTTATATAAAAGTAAAAACTTAATGAATTAAATGAGTTAAAATAAAATAGTTTTGGTTGAAAAAATTCAATTAAAAAATTTAAGAAATAAATTGCCAATTTAAATTATGAATATAAAAAAAAATTTAATTTAGATAACACAAATAATTTCAAGGTCAAATTTTGTTTTACCGCAATAAAAATAACACGCAAGGTTAAGGTCAAATTATGTTAAGGTCTCGAAATTGGTGAGGTCTCAACTTTGCACTGGTGTTTCTTATATAAATGAAAAGACAAACTCGTTGTATAAATAATTTATTAAACAACAATAAAGTTTACCAAATTCAATATAGACAAGTTTCTTTACAGTTCAATATTAAAGTTTTCTTTTTCTTTAGATGATAATTAATACTTGCTATGTAGATGTTAGTATGTATTTAAGTGCGTGCTGTGTAGTGAATGCAAAAATTGGTGTTGAACGTTTTTGACAGTTCGATTTTAAAGTCTTATAAAGATTGACTCTGTAAGACTACTTCTTTTGGTTATGATTTTAAGGGCGCTATAACTGAAAATTTATTTTTGCTATTTATACTAAATTGATGTTTGTTTAAAAAAAGATTTTTCATTTAATTATAATTTGTTTTATATTTTTCGATATACTCCTTTCGTTTTTATTTATTTAGAAATTAAAATGATTTATTTGCTTTACATTAGTTCAGGGATTTTTATTTGTTCTGCATTGGTTTATTTAAATGATTTATTTTCTATTGGAGAAATTCATGTTTTGTTGACATTTATTTTTATTCATTTTTTACATTTGCAAATTTAATTTAATTACAAAGATTTAAACATAAATTTGATATTAAATACCACACCAAAAAATAATAAAATAATTGTTGCAAATAAATAATTCAAACATAAATTTAATATTAAATACCAATATTAAATACTACAACAAAAATAATAATTGTTCAAGTAGAAAATAATTGTTCAGCTAGATTATACCACATAAAAAGAATAACAATTGTTTATACAAACTGTAAAGATCTTGTCATAGTATTCACAAGGATTTTTCGAATAAATCATGAGGGTAACAATATTGATTTGATAGTTTGTTGGGATTCTTCGTATTGGGGATTGTTTTGTTCTGTATTCGCTTCTGTATTATATTCGCTCCTCGGCATGTACGTTGACCCTATAGTTCCCAGGCCCTGCTTTAAAATATTTGTTTAGAAGAAATGTGGTGATGGGTCTACCCTCATCATCCAACAATTATAAGTATAAATGCTGATGTGTTTTGACAAATTATCAACTACTTTGCAGCATTATTTTCAAATGTAATTTGCAGTCTTACTTTGCACACTTAAATTGCAGTCTTATTTTCAGTCTGATTATTTTAGTTGGTGCGCATTGACGCACGATTATAAAATGAAGGTGTATGAATGAATTCACAATGAATTTATCGATTGATAATGATTAAATAACTCGTGATGATGCGAGTGGACAATGTTTATGCTAATGTAACATGCCGAATACAGAATTTTTATGCATCGAAGCTTTTATCCAATTTATATTGTAAAATCTATTATGTTCCGGCCTACAGCCACACAATTTGCAAGTTAGTAAAATCATACATTTTCTGACACCTCTTGCTACAAACTCTTTAAAAATCATAAGGATCGATAGGCCGCGCTTTCACGGTCTGTATTTGTACTGAAAATCAAGATCAAGGAAGCTTTTCCCCTTTTAGTTTATTAAGCGGTGTAATTGCGGTTCATCTGCCTATAGCTCGTGTCCGTCAAATCATAGAACTAAATAGCGAAAGCAAGTAGCTCGAGAGTGGGTCTTTTGGATCAACTTTCTTGCACACAATTTCGATAAAATCGACATAAAATTTGAAAACGACAATCGGCTCAAAATCACTAACACCCAGTAGTCCAGTGGGCACTCATTAAATACAATGTGAACATAAATAGATCATAAGGACAAAGAAAGGGGAAATTGCGAAATCGTTGCAACATTTTAAATGAATTGCTATCGGAAAAAGATTAATCCGAACGACCAAAATCATGAAAAGGAATAATTTAAATAAAATTTAAGAACTAAATAAATTATTTTGAGTTGAGTTGGAAAATATGGGCTGAACAATTTCCGATATAACTAAAATATTTATCAAAAACTGTAAAATAAGGGCGGAACGCTGCTCAAATTTTCCGAAAAAATTATAATACTTATCAAAAATTGTAAAATAAAAGTGGTAGACGCCTCAATTGTTGGTATAATATTCTGATAAAACTGAGAAGTAATGGCAGATCCCTACTAAAAATTTAACAATAAGAAGGATAATAGTAAGGATAATGGTAATTATAATAATAATAATAACAACAACAACAATAATAATAATAATAATAATAATAATAATAATAATAATAATAATAATAATAAATATAATGTTAATGGTAGTAATGTTTGGGTATTACGAAAAAGCACAGTAAAATCGATAAAACACCAAAATGATAAAAGTGCAATATTAATTAAAAAATTCGAAAGTAATATTGATCGGCGGAAATTGATATGGTTGAACGCCAAATTGAGAGAGAAGTCCAGAAATAATAATAAAAATTTAGCAAGGGGTCCCTAGAAAATAATATAAGATAAAAAAAGAAATTAATTAAGAAAAATTAATTACTAATGGGAAGCCCGAGTCAATGGGAAGTCCGAGTCAATGGGAAACCCGAGAGATGTGAAAAATCTGAGAGATGAGGAAAACCGGAGAGATGAGGAAAACCCGGCGTATAGACGGAATAATATAGCAGGATAGATTGGCCTAAACAATATTAAATGGGCACCACCGAGTTACGGAGAGGTAATTATTTCGTAAATGGTAATTTAGTAATGGACCAAACGTTGTTGAAAAATGTCGGCTAAGGTGGTCTGCGGAAAGTAATTATTGTAATAATTTATTAATGTAGAAAATGTTTTTGACAATCGTCGGAAAACAGTCTGAGCAGGAGTACAAAAGAAAAAGGGAAAAACACGAAAGGACTGTCACTATTAACCAGAGTGGATCAAAGTGAACGAGTAGTAACTAGGTTAGTAGAGGAATCTAAATCCAAGTAAAGTCAAGTTATCTATCAGAAAGGGTAGTTCTCCATTGGACAACCTATCCTAAGATAATCAGAGTCATACGGTGGTTAAAAGGTGCAAATAAATTAGTGAAATTGTGATTAAAAACATTGAAATAAAACGGATTGAGTTGTAACTGTCGTAAAGTGCAAATAAAATTATTCTGTGTTGGGTTTGCTTATTTGATTCGAAAAGGACACAAGGAGTCAAAGGGAACCGACTTTCAATAATAATAACCCAACAGTAATAAGAATAATAATAATAGTAACAGCAGTGATAATGGATTAGAATAATAAATATAATAGTAACAATGATAATGCTAGTAACAATGATAGTGTACATAGTAGTTGGGCCAGCACACAAATAGCCTTGAAAATCGTTTAAATGTATCAGTAATACAACACGAAAACCTAGCACCAAGATATTTAAAATATAATACACAACACCAATTAAATATTTTAAAATCTGAGACAATATAAATAAATATAAAATAAAAAACATAAAAAGTAAAATAAAATGAATACAAAATGCATCAAGAACCGCACGAAATTTACATAAAAAATAACATAATAACAAGAAAATTCGACCGTAAAATGACCATTTATATAAAATTAAAAATTAATGAATTAAATGAATAAAAATAAAATATTTTTGGATGAATAAATTTAATTAAAAATGTTAAAAATAAATTACCAGTTTAAATTAAGAAATAAATAAAAATTTAATTTAGATAACACAAATAATTTCAAAGTCGAATTTTGTTTAATCGCACTAAAACTAACACGCAAAGTTAAGGCCAAATTATAGGTATATATACTGATATGATTTGACAAATATCTAATCTTAATTTTCAGTATTGATTTTAAATCGTATTTTGACACTGGTTGTCAGCAGTTTCACTTTGGATTATTTAATTCGATGTTTTTAATTTGGATGGATTTATGAATTTTTATGGATGTATTCGATTTATTTAGGAAGGATATGGATTTATGGATTTTTATGGATAATTATGAATTTTATGGATATGGATTTATGGATTTTTATGGATGCATTCGATTTATTTAGGAACGATATGGATTTATGGATAATTATGAATTTTATGGATATGGATTTATGGGTTTTTATGGATGCATTCGATTTATTTAGGAAGTTTAATTCAACGTTTTTAATTTGGATGGTTGAATTTATGAATTTTAATGGAAGTAGCCGGTAATTTAGCTTTGGTTTTAATAAATTATTATGATGCTTAAATTATTTTCTAATTGTCGAAAATTTTCCGGCCCACAGCCAATACATTGCAAGATAGTAAAATCATATACAGTATTCAGATTCGTGTAAGTGCGTGGAATACCGCCGATGATCTGTGCAAGTGAAGACCCGGCGTGCGGAACGCAGGGATCGGAACGTCAATATTATTCCGTATAGAAGAAAGGAGGAGTAAGGAAGTGGTCTTTTGGTTACTTCCTCGTTTCTCGATTTCTCTAAAATCGACCTAAATGATTCTACAATCGGCTCAAAATCTCTAACACCGAGTAGTCCAGTGGGCACTCACTAACTATGAAATGAACATACATAGATCTTAAGGACAAAAAGAGGGAATGGGTAGTGGGGAAAATTGCGAAATCGTTGCAACACTTAAAATGAATAGCCATCGGAAAAAGATTGATCCAAACGACTCAAAATCACGAAAAATAATATTTAAATAAAAATTAAATAAATTATGTCAATTGAAACGGAAAATATGGGCAGAACGCTGAGCAAATTTTTCGGAATAGTTAAAACACTTATCATAAAAAACTGTAAAATAAGGGCGGAACGCTGCTCAAATTTTCCGAATCAACTAAAATACTTATAGAATATAGAAAAAATAAAAGTGAAATGCGACTCAACGGTTGGTATAAGATTATTATGAAACTGAAAAATAAGGGCAGAATGCTGCTCAAATTTTCCGAATTAATTCAAATACTTAACAAAAATAGTAACGTAAAAATGAAACGCGTAAAATAAGGGTGGAACGCTGCTCAAATTTTCCGAGTCAGTGAAAATGCTTTTTCGGAAACGGTAGAATAGGGATGAACCGAAAAATAAGGGTGGTACGCTGCCAAAATTTTCGAGCCAACAAAACTATTTTGTCTAAAATTGTAAAATAAGAATAGGTTACAGCTAATGTTGTATATCAATAAAAAATTATTTTATAAAGCTCAGGAATGAGGAAGGATCCCTACTAAAAACTCGATAATAATAATTATAATAATAATAATAATAGTAATAATAATAATAATAATAATAATAATAATAATAATAATAATCATAATAATCATAATGATAATAATAATAATAATCATGGTATTTGTAGTAACGATGATAATAATTATGATAATAACAATAGTAGTAATAATCATAGTAGTAATTACAATAAATATAATGGTAGTTATAGTAATAAAAATAATAATAAAGGTAATAGTAGTAACAATTAAGAAAGGTAATATATATAATAGTAACAATGATGATGCTAGTAATAATAATAGGGAACATTGTAGTTATAATAGGGATAAGAGTAAGAGAGCTAGTGTGTGAATATTTAACATAACAAAGGGTGTACAGGCCAAAGAATAATCATCAACACGGACGACGATAAGAAGTACTATGGGAATGGACATAACAATGAATGATATGAGAGTATAGGTTAACCTTTGAAAGAGATAGGAGAATAATGGGACCTAAAAATCGAAATCGAGCACAGGCCTTCTATCGGCAGCTCGTTGGACCCATGGATCGTTCGGTCAATTATAGCATTATCAATAGCGCTCACTTTTTGCGGACGATCTACCCACTCGAACACAGTTCCAACGTTGCTCAGCAACGGGTGCCGAGTGGTAAGCAAAGGAAATATTTGTATGGGTTGTCTGGGTAACAACCATATAGTTTCAAAATCTCAACACCCAGGAACCCACCAAAATGCTAGTTTTATAAATTGATCTTTTTTCGGTCAAATTTTCCTATTATCTTGTTATTTTTATGTTGATTTCATGCTGATCCTGATGCATATCTGTTATTATTTTAATTTAATTTTATGTATATTGATTTTATATTTAATTACATATTCCTCATATTTTAGGGTGTTTTACTTGATGTTAATAGGTTTGATTTTAAATCTACGTTGCTGTGTTTGCTTGCTATTTCCGACCCATTTAAAAAATCCTAGTAATGGCCCAACAATTTAAAAGTTTTCGATCAAATTTGGTGTTTATTTGTTATTTATGTCAATTCTAATATTTTAGCTATTGGTGGGTTACAGGGTTTCATTGTTTGTTTGAACTAACCGGTGGTTGCCCCCGTAACGCCATACAAAATGATTCTGATCCACTTGGCACCCGTTGCTAGGCAACGTTGGTAATGTGTTCAAGTGGTGGATTGTCCTCAAAAATTGAGTATCATCGCTAGTACTGTAATTGCTCGGACAACCCTCGGGTTCACGAGCTGTCGATAGAAGACCTGTGCTCGCTTTTGATCCTTAGGTCCCATTATTCTCCTATCTCCTTCAAATGTTAACCTATACTCCCATATCATTCATTGTTATGTCTATTCTCATAGTCCTTCTTCTTGTTGTCCATGCTGATGATTATTCTTTGGCCTGTACACCCTTTGTTATGTTAAATACACCCACATTATATCTTTCACCCTTATCCCTATTATAACTACAATGTTTCCCATCATTATTACCAGCATTATTATTGTTGCTATTATATATATTACCTTTATTATTATTTCTATTACTATAACTACCATTACATTTATTGTTATTACTACTATGATTATTGCTACTATTATTATTCTCATAATTATTATCAATCATTACTACAAATACCATGATTATCACTATTATCATTATTATCATTATTATTATCATAATTATTGTTATTATTATAATTAAAATTACTCTTATCATTATCGTTATTATTATTAAGATTTTGTAGGGATCCGTCCTTATTCCTCAGCGTTAAATTTTTTATTGATATACAACATTAGCCGTAGTCCATCTATATTTTTTGGTTTTTGATAAAGTATTTTTGTAAATTCGAAAATTTTAGCAGCGTTCCGCCCTTATTTTACGGTTCATCCCTATTCTACAGTTTTCGACAAAGTATTTTCATTGACTCGGAAAATTTGAGCAGCGTTCCGCCCTTATTTTATGCATTCCATTTTTACGTTACTATTTTTGTTAAGTATTTGAATTAGTTCGGAAAATTTGAGCAGCGTCCCGCCCATATTCTCCGCCTCAACTCAAATTAAATTATTTAATTTTTATTTAAAAACATTATTTTCATGATTTTGGTCGTTCGGATTAATCTTTTTCCGATGGCTGTTCATTTTAACTGTTGCAACGATTTCGCAATTTTCCCCGCTACCCATTCCCTCTTTTTGTCCTTAAGATCTATTTATGTTCATTTCATAGTTAATGAGTGCCCACTGGACTACTCGGTGTTAGAGATTTTGAGCCGATTGTTGTTAAAAATTTATGTCAATTTTACTGAAAACGGATGGTGAAGGAGCAGCCAATAAACTACTCATTTACCCTCCAATTTCCCCTATGTACGGATAATATTGACGTTCCAACTCCTGAGTTCCGCACGCTGAGCCTTCACGGGTACATATCATTGGCGATTTTCCACGCACTTACATGCATCTGTACTATGTAGATTTTGCTTTCTTGCGTTATGTGTCGGCTGTGGGCCGGAAAAGGAATAACAAATAATAATTTACCATAGCATTTGGAATAAAAGTTTCGCTGCACTAGGGCTGTAGATATAAAATATTTATTCAGCATATTACATCGGCTACATACATTTGAAATTCATTGTATCCATTCCATAAAATTTACTTCGAAAATCCCATAAATTTAATTCGATAAATCATCTATAAATTCAATTAGAACAACAAAATTATCCATAAATTTAATCTGAAAAATCATCCATAAATTCAATTGAAAAATTACCCACAAATTTGATTCAAAAAATCATCCATAAATTCAATTGGAAAAACAAAATTATCTATAACTTCAATTTGAAAAACAAAAATCATTCATCAATTCGATCTGAAAAGTCATACATAAATTCAATTGAAAAATTACCCATCAATTCTCTTCGAAAAAATCAACTAATAATATTGCACCAGTTGAGAGTGATCGTGTTCAGGCAAAACACTCACCCGTGTTAATTGCCTGAATGCACGGCTCTCAACCAGTTAAACAACCAGTTAAAATTTGTAATGACATTTTTCTCTGAAAAATAAGACTGACCATTTGTGAAAACACATCGGTATTTATACCTATTTTTCTCGCGTGTGAAATTTGATGCAGTAAAACAAAATTCGACCTTGTTATTTTCTAGTAAATTCTATTCGTTAATTTTATTATTTTTTTGATTTATTTTTATAATTTTTTATTTAAGATTTTTATTGAATTATTACTAATTCAAATTTTCGATTTAAATTTCATTTTAATGAACTTTTATTAATTTTTTCAATTTCGTCGAATTTGTTGTGTTTTCTTGTTATATTTGTGTAGGTATCGTGCGAATCTTGGTGCATTTTGTTATTATTTTAATTTTATTTTTATGTTTTTGATTTTATATTTATTTATATTCTCTCAGATTTTAAAGTGTTTAATTGGTGTTGTATATTGTATTTTAAGTTATCTTGGTGCTGGGTTTTCGTGCTGTATTACTGATGCATTTAAACAATTCTCAAGGCTATTGGTGTGCTGGCCCAACACTATTTTATTTTATGTTATTTTATTTTTATTTTGTTGTTTTTTCTAGATAAAAGGTTGTTTATTTCGTGTGTGAGTTGAATTTTAAATAATCTTGATGCTGGGTTTTCGTGGTATGTTCAAATGACTTAAAAATCTTTCAAAGCCAATGTGTTCTGGCACAACATAAGTTTGGTTTAAATTGATACATCACCGTTCCAAAAAAATACTAGAGATCCTTTAATTGTTATTTAACATATTTTTCGAACTAGCTTTATCCGGTGAAATTAAGAAATAGAAAATTTTCAAAAAGTAGCAATTTAAAATAATCTCAAAATATTTTTTGATTCTATATTTTTAAAATCTCAAACTTGTATTTATGAAAAAATTGAATCTTTTAATTACTTTTAAAACGAATATTCAAAAAGTTTTTTATTATTAATGTAAAATTAAAATCGTAACCAAAAGATTTAAAAATATTTGTTGTTTATATTATTAATAAATTTAAATTCTTTTAATCTAATTAAATTCTTTTAGTTTTTTCAAAATCAAAAATAAATTATTAAGACGTGTAATTTGATCAATTTTCAAGATTATGACATGGATAAATGAAAATTCTAACTACACTTATTTACAACGAATTTCCATGTTTTGCCTCAGGAAAGGAGTTGTTCCGAAACATATTGCGATTATAATGGATGGTAATAGGAGATTCGCACGAAAAAATTCGATTAAACAAATTGAAGGACATAAGTTTGGTTTTGAGAAACTAACGGAAGTATTTATTTCAAACATAGAAAATTTAATTAAGTTAATTTAAGACCCTTACATGGTGCCGAGATCTTAACATACATGAAGTTTCTGTGTTTGCCTTTTCTATTCAGAATTTTAAAAGAGAAAGTGAAGAAGTAACCTATTTAATGGACATAATTAGAGAAAAGTTTCAACTATTAATTGATGAAAAGTAATTTTTAAAGTTTTGTATTTAATTTTTTTTCTTCACAGGAATCTTTTAGATAAATACGATGTATGTGTGAGAATTATTGGAAACTTAAGTTTACTGCCAACTGATATCCAACAAATTGCTAAAAATATAATTAAGTCGACAGCGTCTCATAAAAAGTGACATTCGAAATTTTAATTTTTATAAATTCTAAATTTAGGTTCTTTCTAAATATTTGTATGGCTTATACTAGCCATGATGAAATTAGACATTCATTAAATCATATAAAGTGGGGAATTAATAATAATATCATCCAGGAAGAGTATGTTGCGTTTCGTATATCATAAACAGATTTTATCCGAAGGTTTAGAGATATAACTGAAGATTTAATAAACAGATGCATGTATATGAGGAATTCAGGTAAAGTTGATTTAATGATTAGAACTTCTGGCGAAGGTCGATTGAGTGATTTCCTAGTGTGGCAATCTGATAGAGCTTGTGTAAGGTTTTTCAGTACTTATTGGCCGGAATTCAGTATATGGAATTTGTTTTCCGCTGTTCTCAAATATCAAACTTATTACTTGCTGGTGAGTGAAATAGATAAAATAAATTCATAAAATTATTGATTTATAAAGTGAAAATATAAAATTTTTATATTATTAAAATACTATTTCTATTTTCTGAAGTTGCGCATCGAATACACACACGCATGTAAGCAATACACACAGATATGCACACTGGCAATGCAAGCTTGTGCCAATCCGATTGGCTGGAATTTGGCAACGCATTAGAATTATTAGAAAGGGATAGATTAATTTCAAAATACCAATTAAACTGATCAGAAACAGAAATCGATAATATATAAGCGTAGACATTGGGATTTGATTCCAATCAAATGCGTTATAAAATTAAAAAAAATTCTCTTTAGTTTGTGCGTGCAAAGTTTTACATGAAATGCAAATAGCAAGTTTCATTTATTGTTTGACATTTTCTTTCAACGGAAATTTAACTAATATTTTTTATTTCTATTATTACAATTTATTTATTATATTTACTATTTATTTATTAGCTAATTATTAATTACTTTTTATATTTATTTTTATTATTTCCTATTATATTGCTTTATTTTTTACTATTATAAATATAATTATTATTTATAATTATTATTAATATGATTATTTTTTTTTACTATTATTTTTTATTGTTAAAATTTATTTTTATTATTTATTTGTAAACTTATTTTTATTATTATTTATTTACTAATATTTTTTAGTTTTAAAATTTAATTTTTAATTATTTTTATAATTATTAATAATATAATTTGTATTTATTTTTTTTACTATTATTTTTTATTGTTAAAATTTTTTTTTATTTATTTGTAAACTTATTTTTATTATTTATTTATTTACTAATACATTTTAATTTTTAAATATTTTTATAATTATTAATAATAACATTTGTATTTATTTTTTGCTATTATTATTTTTTAATATTATTATATATTTTTTTAATTATTGTTTTATTTTTTTTATAATTTTTGTTTAATTTTATTATTTATCTTTGTTATTATTATTTTAATTTTAAAATTTAATTTTTAATTATTTTATATTGTTAAAATTTATTTTTATTATTTATTTTAAACTTATTTTTATTATTTATTTATTTACTATATTTTTTAATTTTTAATTTTTTACTATTATTTTTTATTGTTAAAATTTTTTTTTATTATTTATTTGTAAATTCATTTTTATTATTTATTTATTTACTAATATTTTTTAATTTTTAAATTTAATTTTTAAATTTTTTACTATTATTTTTTATTGTTAAAATTTTTTTTTATTATTTATTTGTAAATTCATTTTTATTATTTATTTATTTACTAATATTTTTTAATTTTAAAATTTAATTTTTAATTATTTTTATTTTTTATAATTATTATTAAAATAATTATTATTAATATAATTTGTATTTACTTTTTGCTATTATTATTTTAAATTTTTTTTTATTATATCTTAATTTTTATTTATATTTATTTATTTTAATTATTTTCATTTCTATTAAATAATAATCTACTGATAATTGTCAGTAGCAATAATAATAATTAATGTAAATCTAAGCATCAAACAGAGAAAGGCCGTCATGCGAACGGGTTACAGCTAGTATATATAAATATTTTATTAAATGTAAATGTTTAGAATGAAAGGCCAAATCAGAACGACAAAAGTGCCGGTGACGGTGCTGAATGTGATGCCGGTTCAGAGAATCCTAGAGTTGCGAGCATGTTAGTTGAATTGGAAAACAAATACAATGATTGGCTATATAATGATAAGGAGGGATTTTTCATTAAATAAATTTTTTATTTGTTTTTTAATTTATACAAATTATTTTTATTTTATTGTTTTTTATTTTTATTAATATATTTTTTAAATATTTTTCTTGTTATTTATTTTCAAATAATATTAATAATCATTTTATATTTTTAGAATTTATTATTATTTTATTAATATATTTTTTTTTAATTTATTTTTAAATAATATTTATAATCACTTTATATTTAGAATTTATTATTATTTTATGTTTTTTTATTTATTTTTCAATTTTTATTGTTATTATTTATTATTATTTTATTAATTTATATTGTTATTTATTATTAAATATTTTTCATGTTATTTATTTTTAGAATTTATTATTATTTTTTTGTTATTAATTTTTTTTATTTATTTTTAAATAATATTTATAATCACTTTATATTTATAATTTATTATTATTTTTTCAGTTTTTATTGTTATTATTTATTATTTTTTCATTTATTTTTTTTATTAGGAGTAATTTGAAAAATTGAACATTGTATTGCGATTTTTAAAAATATAGAACACTTAGGACTCATTAAAGGTATGCTAATTAGTAAGGAGTTGTTGCAAACACTATTCAGATATTTTTAAGAAACTAAAGAATACGGGAATCTTCATGGATTAAACATAACTACAACTCATTCTTAAATTAATTAAGGAGTTGTAGTAAACACTACTTAAATATTATTAAATTAATTATACCCTCTTTCTTTATCTTCATCAGACCTCAACAAGGATGATTTAGCACCTCCACTGACAAGAAGGTCTAGGCCGTAGACGACGAATCAGAAGAATACCAGCACACTCTAAACGTGAATAAATATTTGTTTTTATGAAATAATAGTTGAAAGTAAAAGTGTTCTATTTTTCAAGTATTTTGTTCTATATTTCATTTTTTAATGAGTTACAAAAATGTTATATTTTTTAAATAATTCCATAAAATATTTTATTTTTTAAATGTTCTATATTTTTAAAAATCAAAATATAAAGTTCTATTTTTCAAAATGCTTCTTATTATCATTATTATTATTATTATTTATTTTTATTAATATTTATAATCATTATTTATTATTAGATGTTATTGTTATTTTATTTATTAATATTTATTTTTATTGTTACTTTTTTATTATCATTTTTATTCTTATTTTTTACTATTATTTTTTTTAATATTTATAATCGTTGTTTATGATTTATTATATTTATTTTTATTGTTATTATTCATTAATATTACAATACTACTTTTCGGCCAACAGCAAATTTATACTGAGTCCCCCTTGCTAGCAATTAAACCTTTTGAACCAATTAAAGCGCTATGAAATTGTTTGAGAAAGTAATAAATAAATAAAAATCCTTTTATAAAAATTAATATATTTAAAATTAAATTTTCTATTTTTTAAACCTAGAAATTATTTCAGTTTATATTTTATAAAGTATTTTTATAGCTTCTTTTTACAGGCCATGTGGAATTTGGCAATCAGATTTGTAATATTCATCTTCCTGGCCTACACTTTAAAATTTAATTTTAATGTTATAAAGACTGTTTAAATCACTTAATTGGATTTCTTATATTATTTTCCTTTAATAAAGTAAGACCCCACTTAACGTTGGTCCACCTAGCGCTGTTTCGGTTAAACGCGATTTCGTTGGCATAGTGGAATTCCTCGGAAATTTCACGCAGTGTTGGCTTCCCCGAAATCCAAAGTCATTTATTTGCATTGCTTCTTTGGTGATTTACGCAAACGTCTTTTTATTGTTACAAAAATGTTTTGCTGTTATTGTAAGCAATACAGTAAAACCCCGCTTAACGCTTTTACTGTATAACGCTCTAATTTTACAGAATGTATACCCCGCGTTAAGCGAGGTCTTACTTTATTTTGAATTTTATAAATGTGTTCATTTTTTTAGTTCATTGCAGCATTGAAGCATTGCTTGTTTTTGCAACCCTTTGTTGTGTAGCGTCTTTTTATTATCCTTTTGTAGCTGGCAAATGGACAATAAGCCTTATTTTACTGGTATCCAACAATAAAGTCTAAATCTATCAAAATATTTATCATTTTATTTCTCTTTTTTTGGCACTATTTTCTTTGATATTTTGCTTTTTGAACCTGTTAATATTTCATGAAATACATTTCTATTTTTGTGGGTTTTTTTTTCTCGCCGTGTTGCTTCATTTTTCATTTTGAGCACCTTATTATTGTCAGTGAAAAAAACAATAAACAGTTGTTTCAATCACATTTAAACACAATATATTTTAAAAATTTCAAATCGAATATATAAGATTGTTAAGCTAGTGTTTGAGTGCTCGATGTGACAGAATAATAATCTTGATTCCAAGAGTGCTTTAACCTCTTAAGTGGCTATGACTGATATATATATATATATATATATATATATATATATATATATACGTCATCAACATATGCATTACGAAAGGCATAAGAAGAATATATTCTTATAAAGTTAAATTGTGTATACCACTATGCATAAAACGAATATATTCGCTTACGTATAATATATTTATAAATATGTTTTTATGCCCAAAGACGTATATATACGCTAGCGGATAACAAAACTCGCCGCTGAGCAGCGCATTTCGTTTGACGAAATAAACCGCTTAAGAGGTTAACAACAAACTTCCGACAATATATTAAAATTTATTGATCAAAACAATTACAAGCTAATTTCGATTTCGATCTATTGCAATTTCACCAAATATTTCAGTAATAGTTTTCTCACTCTTATTATGGCATTTCATGAAGAATAGTACTTTGGATTTAATATATCGATGCGCTTGAATTGCTTCCTTTACTTTAATCCAATGATTTCACTGCTTTTTAATTGTGAGGAAAATTACACTATATCAATGCCAATTTTTATTCAATATAATTTCTGGTCAATTTCGTTCATCCGTCGATTTAATATTTTTCTTTAAAATTACTTATCCGTAAACATATTTTTCGTCTACTGCTTTCGTCTGTAATTTCAGCATTTGCTTTTACAGTTTTGCTTATGCTAACGTTTTTTCTTTACTAAACTTGATTGACTATTAGTTACATTGATTTTTGCATTAATGACATTCATAATTATAAGTTCGATTTTAAATTGTATTTATTCGAAAAATTCGCTTCTCCATTATATTAATCAAACAAATCTTCACGAGGAATTTCTTTTAACATAGTGTTTTCAAATAAGGAATTCACCAAGCAGCATCAATCAACAACATATATCCATATAACCATTTTTAAAACTTATAATTACAAATTACTTAAATTTCATTAATTATTTACTTAGAATAATTTTCATTACCAGTTATTTTGATGTTCTTGCGACAATCAAGGGATTTCCACAGCCCGTCATTTCTGTCAACTTTATCTTTGACAGGCTGTCATGATAATATTTTTGTTTTCATTTTTATTTTCGTTTAGTATTTGTACTAATTAATTAATACTGACCTTAATTTTTGTCTGATTTCTTTTTAATGAATTTTTGTGTTTTAACTTTCCATAATTCCCAATTTTTTTTCATTGTCTTGCTTCTCAAGTTTCAACATTATGTTCACTTTCGTATTTTGTTTGTGTCCCAAATTATTTTAATTACTTTAATTATTTTAGATATTCTCTACAAAAATAATATTAGACATTTCATAACAATTTTTTGCGTCAATTAATTTACACCTTTTGTCCGTTAATGTTTTCTATATTTATTTTTTTTTCTTCAATAATAATAAATAAAAAGATTTATAATATTTTATTATAATTTTTAATATTTCATAATAATTAACGAAAATATAAAAACAAAAGAAAGTAACTTAAAATAAGATATTATATTTTCATTATAAAATTTGGCGTCCTCCCTCGTGTGATTTCCAGAAATTACTCACTAACCTTTTGATATATTCGAGGTCCTCGGCAAACGTGAAAATGCGAGGATTTTTTAGTAAAAGTGAGATCCCCAAATTAAGTGCACAGAAATTGAAAGAAAAACTAAAAAATGAAATTTAGTCCAAAAGTAAAATTTAAAAAATTAAGAAATTTTTAATTTGATATTTTGTGGAATAGAGGTGTGAACCGTTGCAAATTGAAGAGATACGATTATAATTACAATGAATTAAAACTAATTAATTAATCGATAAAAATAAATGGATTTAATAACAAAACAAAAGACCTGAGTTTGATCTAAAATTGAATAATTTAATTTGTTAAAAATTTTCGGGCGCCTCGTCAGAAAATATTCTAATTTTAAATTGGCAGACTAGAGGAAAGTCCAGTGAAATGAGTTAAAATATAACTTAAATGTAATAACGGTCAAAAACCCCAGAACGAACCAACAATTGAAAGAGTTAAAGTTTTATAAAAGAAACCAGTGGGAATTTCTATTAAATCTAAATCATATTTGTTTTCTGCATGAATCGGTTACATTGTATAGGTGAAAATGGGAACAGTTGTGATTTGTGGTACAAATAACATTTTGTTGTGTTGAGTTATTTTTCTGATCGATAACACATGAATTGGATTTATAACTCAATCCTATACGGTAATAATAATAACAACTCCACAAAAAATTTTTAATAATTTTTTCTGAAAGGGATCTGATACTTGATGAAACATTGAATTCAGTACCCAAAAATAAATAAATCTCTTTAGCTGACCTAGTCGGTTCTTGGGAATTATTGTATAAAATTCTTTGGAGAGTTCACCAATTTGACAATAAACATATTTGGAGTGAAAGAAAATATCAATCAGAGAAGAAGAGGAGAAAATAAAAGTCTAGTTAAATTTTGGTTTTGAGTGATCAGTGCTGATTTTCGGTCAAAATATTTCATATTTCATTTTATGAATAAACATTGCGGAAATTGACTTACATTGTATTTATTTAAATTTTATAAATAGTAATATCCTACAAAAGATTCTACATAAGCTTGATAACATTTTTGAAACAAATTTGAAACAAAAGATCATACCAAATGTTGAGTGTGAGTATGAACCTAAATGATGATATCACAGTTTTATTTCATAATAATATTTACAAATACAGTTAACCCTCGTATAACTCTGTAGCTAGGTTACACAGCAGTGCGCGTTATACAAATCGCGCTATACGAGACTAAGATGACACATAAAGAATGGGATTACAATCTGAAAACCTTTTTCAAAGCACCTTATAATTCTAAGTGGATTATCAATTATATTCATTTTCTACATTAACTTTTAAGTTTATTTCGCAAAAAATTTAAATAACTGAGATAGTGAAAGAAACACAACCGAATAGAATAACGGAAAATAAATTATTACACCATTTTTTTGCATTTTGAAAGGAAATGTTATTTAAACTTTTATTTGAGGAAATTCTAATTTTTAATATTTAGCATCTTTTAAATTTAAATTTAAATTAAACACTAAAAATAATAATTTTCATCGTTAACTTTTGATTTCACATTTGCTCTTTTATTTAATGCAGTAATTTCCATATTAATACTTGTAGGACTATCTATCTGTCAAAACAACGGGAACGACGCGGGCCTTACCAGCATGAGGCCTTGTGCTGACGCACCGCTTGCACCGTCTTCTAACTCTCACTGTTTACAAACGTTAATATGAAAATTATAATAATTTTTCATTTAATAATAAATATTTTAAATTTATTTTACAATTTTAAGTCCATATTAATATGTTTATATACACTAAAATGAAAGTTAAAAATCAAGCTTTAATAATAAGATTGCAATAAACAAATATAACAAAATATTCGAATCGTTTTTTTAAATAAAAAGGCCCATTGCGTCTCGCTTTTTCGATCCAAGTTCTCACAATAGTATAAAAAGTTTTGCAATCCTCGGAGTAACCTTTTGATGCGAGTTTCATATGCAAACCAGAGACCTTCAAGGGTCGGTAAAATTTATACCCGACCCGACCCGAGCCCGACTCTTCATAATATATTATAGTCCGTACGCAGCCCGATCAGAAAAAAAACAAAATTAGATTTTAAAGTCGAAATGCCGTAGTTTTGGATAATTAAAATTAAATTTATGTAAGCAAGGAAATTTACTCACGTAAATTTTATTTTAATTCAAATAAAATTATATAAAAAATTCATCAAGGAAAAAATTTGATTAATTTTTAAAATTAAGACCGAGCCCGATCCGAACCCGAATAAAATACCAAAATATCGGTCGACCCGAATAATGGACCGGGATTGGCCTAGCCCCAGCCCGTGCAGGTCTATGATGCAAACACACTTGAATAGAAGTATGTTTAGACTCGAATAACCTTGTAATCTTGATTTGAAGGGTTTTCATTTATTAAACCCATCTTGACTAAAACATGTACAAGAAAGTACTGAAAAATTACTATATGAATTGCAGAGGATTTATCGCTTGTTTGTAACATTGCCTTTTAACCGTTTAAAAGGTTTTCTGCCCTTCCATAAAGTTAACACATTTATATTAAGAGAACCTTTTACTGTATTTATCTTTTCATTTCTACTTACAATATTGTTGGACCAAAATTGTCAAATTTTCAACCAAGTTTTAATATTTAAAATTATTTTCTTTAAATTTTAACCCCTTTACCCTCTCAACCGACTAAATACTTGCAGGATTGAACTTTTATTTCACATATAAAAACAATCAAATATGTCCCCATATATCCGCCTCAAAAGGTTTCTGAACAACACGAAGTTTAGTTACATTTGATTGTTTTTTTTGTATCAATAAAATAAAAAATAAAAAAATTTGCCCAAAAAAGAGAACACATGTATTGAAATAAATAAAAATTATTTTTATTTAATCTTAAAAGCCTATTTTTATTTTACAAAAAAAATATTATCGGCCCAAAATTGGGTTTTATAATATTTATTTTTAAAAAAAAAATAATAAAATATTGATTTAATGAAATATTAAAAATTAAAATTTAACTAATACCCAAACGAAGCCGAAGTCTTTATCGATAAATATTAAATTTTTAAAAGATTAATTTTTTAATTGTTTCTAATTGCTAGCCGTACTCATAAGATAATATAATTTATCATTAAAAACAAAATAGTTAAAAAAAAAATCTTATCGATTTTTTAGGCCTTCATGTCAGTTTTTTCACTCAAACATTTACAAATTTTTTACGTGAAAATGTAAATCAAAACTTGATAAGGTTATTATTATTATTATTATTATTATTAATATTATTTTTATTAACTCAATGATTTTTATCAACTTCACTAAATTCTGATAAGATAAATATTCTGTCGAAATCTATTTGCCTCTACACCGATAATAAATAGAGCTCCACCAATCAAATTGCAGATAATTGCCGCATGTATGTATTACACACATCTGGTTGGATTTTTATAATGGCTCTTTGATTTTTCGCTTATTCACTATTAGCTCACATGTTATGAATTTGAGATTATTTCTAATCTAATCCGAATTTCAATATCGTACAAAGGTAAGTGTCGTCATCACAAGTGGCTTTATTATTATCATTTAAATTTTTTATCATATTATCATTGATTGCTTGTTTTCCTCATTCAAAATTTAACTGATTGTTATCAAGCTCATTTGATAACTCCAAATCTAATTGACACTCATGTAAATATCCCATTCGAATTTCCGTTCCCGTCCGTAAGATCCACGATCCGACAATGTTTCTCCCATCGGTATTGTCGAATTCTCACCGTAAATTGTTCGATAAAGATTATTACAATTATTACATTTATCATTGTTAACAATAAATATTGCCTTTATTTCAGAGAGAAACTCACCAATAATGGACATTGTATCACCAAAATCCAACACCAGCAATCTGAATGCGTTGATCACGTATTCGAATTGTCCCAACATAGATCTACAGTCGAATGATCTGTCAGTGAACTTGACAAATTCTCAAAACTTCCACGAATTGGATCACAAAACCAATTACGGATACAAAGTTTCAAACAACGAGACAAAACTGAATGCTTTTCCATATTTAGCTCAATCGAACTTAACAGATTGCACAACAGACATCAGTGGAGATCTGAAAAATCCAAATTCACATCTCAACTATGGAAACGGAATTTCGTTCTCGGAATTTTCGAAAATGTCCGAAACCAACATCCACGGATATCCGCCATATTGTTTCTCCACTAAACTGTTTCCCATTCCAAATCTACAAGAGAAATCGATAATCAACGACAACTATTCCGTGAAATCCACCGCCGGAGGCTTTATCACCGAATCGAATGAGCATCAAAACTCTGTAAATACTGGAAATTCCTACAATTCCAATTTAAGCTCATACAGAACGGTAATTCCCGCTCATTTTCATCTCTTCAATCAGAATTCACCAGAATCGAACTCGTTTTACAATACGGCTTGGAACAACTATCCGTTTCAAATATCCCCAACTTATCCCATACAAAATCTACCGGATTCAACAATCAACTGGACAACAAACAATCAAATTCCAAGCAGCAATTTAGTTTTTGATCCCTGGAGCTGTAAATCAAATCTTAATCTTCCTCCGATTAATGAATTCGGTTCCAGTAAGTAATTTACATTGCTATGTATTTAATAATAATAATAATGATAATAATAATAATAATAATAATTATTATTATTATTATTATTATTATTATTATTATTATTATTATTATTATTATTATTATGATTATGATTATTATTATTCAGACAAGCTAATTGTTTGAATGATTATTAACCGATAAGATAAGCTCTGGCAGAACAAACGCGTTGACTGTTGTTACTGATTTATCTTGCAGTTGATAAAGTTTCCACTATCTATAATCGCGCCTATATTTGCTTATGATAAATTGTGTAAATAATCAAGGATATCTGAAATATAAAATTAATTACTTTCAAATCATAAAATTTTTAAAATTCCAGATTGCGATGTCAGCAGAGAGTGTGTGAACTGTGGAGCTAGCAATACTCAGTTGTGGTCCCGGGATAATTCTGGCTATTATTTGTGTGATGAATGTGACAGGTTCTCTCAAAACAACAGTAGAAACCTCGAAAAACTACCAACGAATCAAGTCTCATCAAGTACCGAAAATGAGTTCATGAAAAAATCCAATGCCGTATATTTTTTTTCACTTGTTGATTTTGTATGTAAATTCTGTTTCAATTCTATAAGAACTTTCAACAATATGGAAAAAGATCCGACCTCGAATGCAGCAATTGTAAAATTACCAAGACTTCTTTATGGAGAAGAAACAACGAAGGAGAACCTGTCTGCAATGCTTGCGGCTTGTATTATAAATTACACAAGGTATTGAGTAATTTTTTTTCATTGAAAATTATCTGTATAATATACATATGTATATTGTTTTCATTCAAGTCTCTAAGACCTCTTTCAATGAGGAAAGAAGGAATACAAACAAGGAAAAGAAAACGGAAAACACAAATGAAACCGGTTTCCACTCATATTGCTAATAATCAAAAGGTGCCGTCTTCAGAATCGTCATCAGAACAAAATCAGGTTTATATTCTCATAAATGAATATTGTAAAAAATAACTTTGAGATTTTGCACACCATTTTTAGTGGCACGTGCATAAATTTTGATAATTATTATTGTTATTATGCATAGATACCAATTTATCTATTAACTATTATTTTAAAAATTATTATCTCCTTCCTGTTAAAAACGAATTAAAAATTTACTGATAAGCAACATTAAACAAATAATAATAATAATAATAATAATAATAATAATAATAATAATAATAATAATAATAATAATTTGTATTATAATTATTTTAATTTAATTAAAATTTTATTTTTAAATTCAATAAATATTCCATTAAGTTTATAAACACTGTGAAATCAAGTGAAAATTGCTATAACATGATTTCTGAAAATTCTCCAACATATATGCCAAATATATCAGTCCAGCCCTTCAATCACATTCTGAACTCCAGCCAATATCAATTCCAATCTTCAGAAAATCCCATTAATCAAGTATGAAATGGTGAATTTTTTATCATTCACAAATTGTCTCTTTTTTCTCTTTCAGTCATATTTAAATTCCTCAATCAAAAACAGCAATCCCTTTTACGATTCCGAAAGTATACTTTATTCCTACAACAATTCAAACAAAATCAAAGATGAACCCCTATTATCCATGGACAACGAACCGAAGCCCTATTCCTCAATCAACGAGAAAATTGACGTCAACTCCATAGTGAGAATTAATGAAATCTCAAACAATTCGAATTCGAGTTAATTATTCTGATCTACTTTTTAATTATATATTTAAGAACCGTATATACTTCGAAATATAATTTTAATGATAAAATTTTATATCTAAAAAATGTAATTTTTAAGTGCGAATTATTAAGTATGCATTTAAATAGTGCAATTATTGTGGTAGTTATTTTTATTACTAAATAAATGTTGTTTGTAAATTCGAGAATTTGTAATGGAATGAAATAAAATTAAAATAAACCAAAAAAAAAAAACTAATTTATTTTAAAATTTTTTTTTTCAAAGCCTCCAAATGATCTTTGTTTCCCCAAACAGTTTGGAAAACTTTTCTCTCGATATTCAAAGCACAATCGGCATTGAGATTAGAAATTTCACTGATGAGAGTTTTGATAGCAAAAAGCACATTTTCCGGCACCTCATCAATCATGGACATTAGATTATTAATAGTTTCTCTGAGTCTTTCTTCGGGAGTATTTGAGGCGAGAATTCTATCAACCAGGCCGATTTCTAACGCTTTATCAGCATTGATCACATCGGTGCTCAGAAGATATTTCAGCGTTTCCTGAATGTTTAAAACCAACATTAATAAAAAACAATTTATGAAAGATTGAGTTTTGATAATAAACGAGAAAAAAAATTTCTGTAAGCAATAACTCAGAAGAAATCTCAATTTCTAGCCAAGTACAAGACGTTTTATGGCGCCAAATGAAAATTGTCAAAAATCTAGTACGGGAAATATTGTCAAAAAAAAATCAAAACTACTAACTAAGTAGACTAAAGATATATAATAAAAAAAAGTTACTTGTTTGCCGATTAGTTGTATGAGTTTATGGCAACCTCCCCAACCAGTAGTCACACCTAAATTTCTTTGTTTAAATGATATTTTCCCATTTGGAGAAATAAATCTAAAATCACAACATAAACTAAGTTCAGCTCCACCTCCATAGGCAACGCCTTCAACAAGAGCAATACTCAACGATGGAAGGTTTTCAATTCTCTTGGTAATAGACTAAAACAAAAAGGTCCATTTTATTTTTATCAAATTAATATTATCATAAATTTGTTTTGAGAACAAAATTTTTAATAAAGAGGAAAAATTTTATATTTCAATAAATACTAAACAACTCAAAGACAGAAATTTATTAATCCAAATTATTCCTTTCAATTGCAATAAAACAATATTCAAGAATTTCGTGGTAATGTTCTTGAAAACGAAATTTTGATATAAATTCGTGCCGAAAATTGGTGAATATCAAAAAAACATCGATATCTTTGCTGATTCATAGTCAAATATTTTTTAATAAATTCAATATAAATTTTGTCGATTGAGTCATTTCAAAAATTTTCAGAATCACCATGAACAAGCATAAGAAATACACAAAATAATGAAATATAGCTTCAATTTTAATTCATGACAGATAACAAACATAAAATAATGAAAATATAATTTGATTATTCCAAAAAAATTCGTAAAAAATAAAATTTTGAACGAAAGTTCTTCTTTATGTCTCCAGAAAGCTTTAAATAATATTAAAATGGAAAAGTCAAAATGATCCGCAAAAAATAATGAAATGAACCGCAGGTTGACAACCCTGATTTAAATGAAAACAAATAAGCTACAACTTTTAAATAATTAACTTTAGATTTTATTTAATTAAATCAAAGAAGTGAAAAGTAAAATTATGATAAAAATCCCCAGGTAAAAACATATTGGGATATTCTTTTTTATTGCTCAATTTACTGAAAAAGACGCTTCTTTTCGGTTCTCAATGATTACTAATTTTTTGCGATAGTTTCCGACGAAAAACGCACGTTATAATGTCCTAACTCGGTTGCAGCTAATCTTATCTGTCATTCTGTTGCAATGACTTAAATTTATTAAAACATTTCAATATAATCAAAAAAGTTTTCTGAAATTATCAAAAATTAAAATACATTTCAGACAAAAACCAAATTTGCACAATAAATGCAATCTATAAGATTAATAAAATATTTTCTATCACACGTCAACGCCGCCGATTCAGTGTAAATCGTACTCACCAACAGCCACCGAAGTTCGGTAACCGAACACTAAAAGCACGGTTCGAAATGCCCACCGTTTGACGTGTTAAGAAATCAACACAATTTCGGAAAATAAACAGATGACATTGGTAACCTTGGATTCTGATGACCTGCACATTTTCCACATAAAAAATATCATGAAAATATTTAATAAAAGCCAGTATTTAAGAGGCTTTGAAAACTCATGATCCCGGAATACATAGTAAAACTTGATCACAAAAGAAAATAATATTACATTTCGGTACTACTAAATGTTTGAAGTGCTGCGAAAGAAATTGAAAAATATTTAGATGAAAATATGCACCAGTTATCATAAATTATGTGCAACAAAGACAAATATTATGAGCAGGTGGAAAGTTAAATTATTTTTCATAAAAATTAAATTTTAATGCAATTTTTATTCAAATAAAGTTTTGTATTATTTTCAAAAATTTTCAAGGTTTATTAAATTTTTATTTTTAAAGGTTTTTAAAATTTTTAATACTCACAAGTAATATCAGGGCATATTGTTTTATGTGATTGCAGTAATTTTCTTCCAGCTCCGTGACTTATCTCAATTTTTTTTATTAATTTCTGAATACATAAAAATAGTTCTCTTTACAATTTCCATTATTTCCGGTAATCTATTATCATTTTTATAATTTCTAAAACATTGAAAAATTTGAATTTTGATTACATAAATTTTAATTGACATTGGTATCAACAAATTGACGGAGTAGTTATAGAATCACTTTTAGGTCCATCTCTTGCATCAATATTTATTTCAACATCACAGAAAAGGATTTCTAATTTTCTTTCTGCTAAGGCTTAATATATATATACGTTATGTTGATGATATCTTTTTAGTCCCGAAGCTTGGTTTTACCAGCCTCTCTTAAGAGTAGGCATAATCCATACGGATAAGCAGAAACCTGGCGGTTTCAACTGTTTTATGTTTCTACTGTTAGTTGGTTATACTGTGTTCCCCATGGGGATCATCAGTAGCCATCACAACACTCCGCTCAATCAGGCACTACTTCTACCAATCCCCTCCTCAAGTCCATGTCAGTTTTTCTAGTTCTGATGATTTTGTTCATTGTAAATCATTTGAATGAGCTTCATTCTAATATTAAGTTAATTCTTTTCTTCTATTTTTAGATTTATTAGTAAAAATAACGGCTAAGGGTTTTAAAACATAAATATATAAAAAACTAAGAAAAACAAGCATTTATACAACTTCTAATAGCTTTTGTGACTTTAAATATAATTAAAATATGATTAAGGGTTTAATTTAAGATCTTTGTCAATATCTTCCATTTTGAAAAATCTAACAAAAGTTTACACGGCTCGTTTTCCTTTTGAATAAAAATAGATAATATAATGCTTTTGTAGAAAGACTGACCAAGGAAACCATTCATCGCCTTTTGATTGGACCTGATAAAAACAGTTAATAGTTTAGTGCACTTAATGACAATGAACCTATAAAATATCATGTTTAAGTTATTCCATATT
Source organism: Schmidtea mediterranea (assembly GCA_022537955.1). NCBI lineage: Eukaryota > Metazoa > Platyhelminthes > Tricladida > Dugesiidae > Schmidtea > Schmidtea mediterranea. The sequence goes on from CM039679.1 coordinate 14,480,475, forward strand.
CCGAAAGTTTTAGAAATTTAAAGTTTTTTGTCACAAAACTATTAGAAAATTCCCGTTTATTTAAAATATTGTCAAAAACTTTAAAATCAATAAATATGTATTGGAACATAGTCGATTGAGAGGCGTGAGTAATATTATTGAGCACATAAAAAGTGCAAAGAAACAAGTGATTTAAAAGATTTTATATAAAAACTTTAATAATAAGCGGGAAAGAAGTTTATGTGAGACTTTGGTGATAAAATCACAATCCGCTACAATTAACATTCGATTAGCAATGAATTTATTGAGATCATTTAATTAAATCAATAAATCAATAGATTCAGCACCTTTAAATAGTCTGAATATTATATCCTGCAACATGTGACTATAAACAAAATAGGTTTGCAAGTTAAACTTTATTTTTTGCGTTGTTTTAAACCAAAAATAATATAAAAGGATTTTTTATTAACTAAGCTTTTTGATTGTCGGAAAATTACGTGACTCAAAGGGTTTAAATTATATTTTCCATAATATCCTGTAATATATAATTTTCCAAATTTTCTAAAAATATTTTAAATTGTAATTTTATTAAAAAAATTGTAATTTTATTAAAAAAATTGTAATTTATATTGCTCCCTTTGCTCTTCTACTCATGAAAAGGTGAACTGTGATAAAGTGTTTGTATTATCTTTAAATTGTATATATTTATAATACAAAATATCTATTGAAAATGGTTACTGACCATAATTTTTGTCTCCTGAATGTGTATTTTTTATTATAGGGTTGTTGTATGTCTTCTATGGTATTTAATTTTTAAATTTATTTAATTTATGTCAATGCCTTTAGTTTTTGTCATTATTTCAAGTAAATATATATTATTTCATAATATAAATTAATTGTTTTTTATAGTAGACCTTAATTTGTGGGTAATTACTGATTATTTAACAATGTTTTTTTAATATATTTTTCTACTTGTCATTAATAGGGTTTCGGCAACTTTTCTTGGTTGTAAAAAACTATGTATAAAACTGTTAAATGGATATATTTGATTGTAATTATTTGTAAAATCTAAGTTCAAGCTTCCAAGTATTAAGTTTAATTAGTGGAAAAAATTCGCTTCTAGGACAAGAGTTAGCTCGGTTGAGTGGAATTTGAGTTTAAAAAAGTTTAGATATAGGTCTCTCTTGTAGAAAATATCATTGATACTGCATATTTTACCTTTGGTAAATTCTGATTCAGTAAATGTCTATATCACTGCTCATATCCAGATATCAAGCCAATTGGTTTTTGATAAGATAACAATTTATCATTTTCCCGCAGCTCATACGGCCTTAGAAATTTCACAATTTTGATAATTTTTATTTTCGTTATCTTCTATTTTTTGTATGTGGCTTTTCCAGTTTTTCTCTTGATTTGGATTAGGGTTAAATTTTAAACTTTATTTTGGCGATGTTTAAGTCGTTTTTGAGTCGTTTCAGTATTTTATTGAAATATAATATATAATAATAAGTTGGAATTTAGATCGAAATATTTATTAAAAAAAATTAAGAAATACGGTTTCAGTTGCACATATCCGGTGATCTAAGTCTAAGAGAAGTCAGTTCGGAAAGAATCCTATGGGTACTTTAGGCATTTCTTTTCAAAAAATCATAAAATGGAACCTTCAATATTAATATTTTATGGTTAAATTTTAAAAAAATAATTTTTAAATTTTTATTGTAATTGCCTAATTGAGCATCCCAAATTATTTTCAACAATTTTCCGTTACTTATTTAGGTATTAAAAGTAATCCATCGTTAAAGTTCATGTGAAAAATGCTTATTTTTGTTTGTGAGTTTTAAACATGTAATCGCTAGCAAAGGAGGGGGGTTATCCATATTCATGTAAGTGTCAACCGTTTACACTAATATTAGGAGGATAACTTTCCTAATTATTTAACTTTAATTTATGTTTCCTTATGTAAAGTTTTAATTGTTGGCTAAAAATGCTACAGTTGTGACTTCCTTAGAACGTTTAGATTTTTTCAATCATGCGATCTATAAAATGTTGGCTATGGAAGTTTACGTCCATTCAAGTTTTCACTCGAGGGGCTCCAGCGTGTATTGAAATGATATCCACAAATTGGTTTAAAACCGATTTTGTCCAAAACAAATAAGAGCGCACGCGAACAAATTTGTTATTTTAGTTAAAGTGAGTGAAAAGTCACATATCGTTACGCTACTGGAAGCTTTAGCTTCTCAAACAAAATATGTATGTTCACTCTTCAAAATTTAAGGATTTATTCCCTTGTCAATTAGTTTGATTTAAGCTAAAAATAAACACAACATGATTTAACCTTTTCGTGGACGTACACTTTCCCAGAACCCAGTAGTGTGACATGTATACACGTCATTGTTCATTAAAGGGTTAATACTGTAACTAAAGCAAAATTTATTATTATACCACAAGACAATTCTTACAATAAAAAACAATGATCACAAAAAAACATCTAAAAGATCACAAAAAAATACAAGAACAAACCAAAATCTTTTATAATTGAAATTAAACTTAAAAACAAAAATTTATTTTACGCAAACTATTTTTATTATTATAATTATTAATATTAAACCTTTTCCACAATTTTTATTAATTGGAAATTTTTGACACAAAATAAATCTTGTTTACATAAATATGATAATTTAATTCAGTTTTCTAATTGAATCCTTATAATAAACTTTTTAATGCTTATTTATACTATTGATAAATTTAAGTAGTTTATTTATATTGAATTTATTTTATCATTGTTTGATAATAATTAATTATAAACAATTTAGAAAATATAAAAACTTGCTTTCATTTTGTTTCACTTTTTCTTGATGTTTATATATGATAATATTTAAGCAAATAAAAATAAATTTTTTATATTTATTTATTTTTTATCAATTATAGATGTATTAAAAATCATTTTAATGTTCAAATTCTTTACTAATATTTGTATTGTAGGGTTATATATTCTTAGATAGGTTAATTTCTGACACCTCGCATTCCTTTTATTTATAAATCAAATGACTACGACCAAACACAACAAATTTATTTACTAATAATTTATATTTGGTTACTATATTTAAACTTTTATTTTTAGAAATTTATTTGGTGACCAATTTAAAGGCGTATGAAAAAATTAACTTTTAGTATGTTGTAAAGCAGCGATTTTCAACCTTGTTCGGCTTGCGTACCCCTTGGCAGTTCATTACATTAATTGTACTTCTTACATTGAAAAATGTTTATAATTTGAATAATAGCCGCTGTTATTATTTTAAAGTTGTTCTAACACTAAATAAATAACGTGTCAAGGAACATGCACAGAATGTTTATTGGTGAAAACTAAAATATTTGTTTGATCGAAAAGCAGTCTGGTCCGCATCAGCGTTCATTAATTGATTAAGTCCTTCATCATTGCCAATCTCGAGGAATAATACGACCTTTCTTGTTATCTCTTGCAGCATCATCAACCAATTCAAGTAAATCAGCAGCTAAATATTCCAAAACTGCCACCAAACAAACCATTGGTCCAACTCCAACACATTCAGCAAAATTTCCCTTTCGCAACGTCCTGTGAATTCGACAAACAGGAAAATGATGACCAGCTCTTGAGCTACGAATTCTGCTTGGGGACTTATTTGTTTATCCAGATTTACTTTTCGTAGACATCTTAAATGACGTTGATTCCTGCACTGAAATAGAGGATTTGATAGAACAAGCTCGAGAAGCCATATCCAATGCGATCCTGAATACCTCATCATTTGACTGGAAGATAGTATACCATAATTCGGTTAAATTATGTTCACAAAACTCCATCAAAGTCGACAATTGCATAATTTTAAAAACATTTTGCACTGATGATGTTTTCATTAATACATTTTAATTTGAAGAGTAAAAATTAGAAATAAGCATGAGCAGAAATTTCGACATAATTTTCGATTCCGTTTTTGTAAGCGATGACATTATTTCGAAAGGGAAAAGAATTTTGGAACTAACTTGATAAACAAAGACATCTTCATCATTTTCATAACAAATTGAACATCCAATTTCTAAATAATGTGTTCAAGAACTGATTCGGCATTTTTAATCTCAATGGGCTTATTACAAAATCCAAAATGATTGAAATCGGAAATAGAATGAAAAATCATAAATGAATTTGGAATATTCCAGTAACAAATACTGCATTCAGTTGTAACTTTTTTAGAAACCAATTTTAATGATTTGCATTTAAAATAATTAAAGCATAATTTATAATCATATATTTTTTAAAGCAAGCCAATTTACAAATATTAATAAAACACACATCTTAATTAAATCAAGTAAATTAAAATATCACATAAAATAAATCTTTTTTTAAAATTAAAACCAACATTTTTAGAAAACGGGGCTAAATTAATAATTTTAGAGAATTTAAATTGTAAGATCCCTTAATATTTATCTTAATTTACTTAATCATAATTTAATCTATATTTAATTTATATGGTGCATATCCAATATTTTTAGAGATACATAATTTTTTACTAAAAACAAAATAATAAATATAAACTATAAGGAATTTTTTGTTTTTCACCTCTGATTTCTTTATAAGTGACATAGTATTTTCTACAAAATTTGACTATGAATCAGATTTATTTAAGGTATTCACGAATTTTCGGCACAGCCTTTTCAAGTAATCACTATGAATATCTTAAATAAATCTGATTCACAGTCAAATTTTGTAGAAAATAGAGTTAAATATTTGCAATTTTATATAAATTTTAACTTAGCTTATTTATCAAGATGAGAGAGTAGGATATTTTTAATATCCAGCATTAACAATATATTTCGCATACTCCTAAGCCACCAAACGCGAACTCTTTCGATGTACGCATACCACGGGTTGAGAATCGCTGTTATAGAGCCATATAAGACGAGTATTTTTCACTAGGCAACTATATTTAGAAAATGAATTAATAAAAAGATTTAGTTTTTAATGTATTTATAAGTTATGTCTTTGTTAATTATGCACTTGTATTACATTCTTTATCTATAATGCACTTGTATTGCACATGTCCTAGTTTATCGTGAGCGTGTATTGCGTTGTTATTCATACGATAACAGTATTAAATTTAAAAATACAAGTAGTCATCATCACCACTTTTCCTTCATTATATTTTCTACAATGTAATCAGTAAAATCCGTAAAATCATTGCATTTTTGTTGTTAAACTTCGTCACACTTATGTCTGTAACAGTTTCAGTGTCATCAGTAAACATTTCTTACATAATATGAGAATCTTCATTCATTCATGAATCTTCCTCAGAATCTGAAAAACATTTAATGCGCACTTAATTTAATGCATCTGAAGCTATCCATATATTTTTAAATTTTGCACCTGTTACTTCTAATTTATCAAACAAATAGTTGAAAAATATTCTAAATATTATTGGATTACGAAATACTTATATTTAAGTCTTTCTGACGAAATTATTAACATTTTTAAAATGAAAACATAACTTTACTTATATCATGTCTTTGTAAAAGTTTACATTCATATTGCACTTGATTTCACTTAGGTTGTTATGTCTTTTTGATATTATTATTTTAAAGTAAAAAACAAACTCAAATCTGATTAAATACATGAACATCTCATCAACATTTATTGAAATCGATATCATTACTGATTCATAGTCAAATAATAACAATTTTTAATGATATTCTAGCAGTTGTAAACAAGAGAAAATACATCGTTCTGGTCGACTTGATCATTGTAATAGTTAGATACTAGGTAATTTTCACAAATTCATCATAATATCTTATATATTCATTGCTGAAGATTGCATTTTAGATTAGAATCCATCTTTTTGAAAACTTCACTTATAGTTTTAATCAGGGATGGAAACCGGTTTAAAAAACCGATCAACCGTTATTTTTATAAATACGAATTTATTATTAACCGAAACCAAAATAATATTTATAAATAAACCGGCTAAAATTACGTAATTTTTCAATTTAAAATGTGTTCTACTCACTTTATTTTTCTTCTTTTCATTATACTAATTAGTATTTCCTAAAGCGTATGTCATATCTCAATAAACAATTTCAATAAAAAATCTGCTAGTATTTATAAAAAAAACCAACAGCAATATTTTGATTTCGAATTGAGAGAACAAAACCCAAAATATAAAAAATATATATGTATAAGTATAACAAGATTAGTATATTATAAGGTTGGGTAATTTCTCCAAAATTGGTTAAGTACTCCGAATTTTAAAAACGAAAGCTTTAAACAGGACTATGAAAAACAATAAAAATATCCGAAACACCATATCCTAATTGTTCAGTTAACTCAGATGTTATCTCATTTCCTGGCTGATTCCATAATAATAAAAAATAATATTTTTACTCTTATGCTATATTTATAAGTAGTGAGATGTGTCACCGCAAGCACAGCCCTCTCTCTGTTTCTTAAATTTTTTCTAAGTCGTAAAGTACAAGGTCATTTAAACAAAGACCATGACTCAATCAAGGTCATTTGACGAGTCATCATAATTTCTCAAGGTCGTTCAAACAAAGACATGGCTCTTTCAAAATTTTCTCAAGGTCATTCAAAATGTTTAAATATAATTTACTACTGGATGTTATAAGTAGCGTTATTGGAATTATTTTTATTATCTTTTTGATTATTAGTATTTTTATTAATAATATTATTAATATTATTTCTATATAAAAAAAAACAAATTTTCAACAAAGTATGGGATGCAAAGGTTATAAAATTATTTCAATATTGAGTAGATAAATGAATCTGTGTGTATGGTTAATATCAAATTAAAGTTAAATTTTTTTTGTTTATTTTAAAAAATTAATTATAAAACAAAATTTAAGGTTTGTTTATCTGTGTCAAATGTAGGGCAGAGTTAGGTTAAGGATTTAAAAGATTGTTATTTGGCAAATTGTTAATTTGATTGGGAAAATAAATAAATTATTTTTAGTTTTTTACAATCAATATTAGTTTTATTTAATAGAAAAAAATTTTAATAGATTCAAACAAAATCAAGCGATTTAAAACTGAAAAGAGATGTTGAAATTTACGTTAAAAAGAATTCAAATGGCATATTGAATGCAAATGACATTAATGTTGCAAATTTAAAATTTTCAATAAAATCTCCATCTCTTGACATGAACGACGAAAACGAAATTTATCGCAATTTAAATAATTCAAAGCGAACAGCTTCATTAACTTTAAATCTTTTTAATGAATTTGAATATTTAAAAAAATTGCCAATTTCACGGTATGGTATTCCAAATTGTTCAAGTCTTGATAAATTCTATGGAAATAATTCAGCTGTTAACAGAAACCCACCCTGGAGGATGTTACTGGGGCTGTATATCATTTCGTATTATGGTCAGCTGTTGCAGAATATGTTGAAATGAAGGTTGTTCAACTTGATTTGGCTGAAAGATTGGGAATAACATGTTTCGAATGCAAAATGTGGGGAAATCAAATTCGAATTGATGAATCGGAACGTTCCGTATGTGAGGAATCCGTTGAGCGATCTTAAGGGCAAAATTTGAAAAGGATTCCTTGGCAAATAAAACAAAATCAAATGAAAATAACATTGGTACCACAGCGTGGTTGCCTTGCAGGGGCCACGCACATTCAAAACAATGATTTTTATTATTTATGTGATAAAATTATTAAATTTAAATTGAGAAATTTGATTTTGATCGCCCTCCCCGCCTTAGTAGAGTTGATAAAAGTATAGGGGAGAACTTAAAAGGTGAGTGTTGCGATGGGCCCGAACACTCGTTTCAAGGGATATTGTGCGGGGACTAGAGAATATGATATCAAGTCAAGGTACAGAAAGGTTTGGCCAGAACAACAATTGGAAGATGAAAATACTTTAGCTGAATAATTTAGCAAATATTGGTGAAAACTGTGACTGGCAAAACGATTACACTTGAGGGTGACTCTAGTGACACTATTGAAAATGTGAAAGAAAAGATTAGAGACAAAGAAGGCAGCAAAAACTAATGTATGGGGGGCAAGACATTAGAAAGACGAGGAAAATTATCAGATTATGATGCCAAACATGGGCCAACTATACATTTGCTATTGCGTCTGAAGGAAGGTTGTAATGATGAGAAAGAATTCAAAAACTTATGGGCACGGAGGCGTTTTCAGAAACAACTTGAGTGCGTAATTTATTGTAAGCGGAAATGGTTTGGAATATAACGGGCACTCTCGTAACCTATGAAAAAGAGTTTGAATGGATGAGACTGACTGAGTTGTGTGAAAAATTAAATAAGCTGGAGGACGGAGAGTTGGTGGAAAAGGATATTAGTGAATTCCAAAAAAGGAAGAAATTGATAAATTAATGCAGAAACGAACGGCAAAAAGCATAGGTAGCGAAGTGCCAAAAACGTCGGATGTTGGACCGCCAATTGCAAAAAAAAGTTAAAAAAGGGTCGAAGGCCGTTATGAAGTAAAAATTTCTTGGAAAGGTTCTCCCAAGACGATGTCAGGAAGCGAAGCAATGGCGAAAATCTGGCTAAACAGTTTAAAGCGTAAACTAGAAAATGAGGGAGTACAGGAAGAGTACGAGGACATAATTGAGAACTATCTAAAGAAAAAGTACCTCTCGGTGGTGAAGGAGGGTGCTAGGGGAAATGCCGAGCAATGGATTTTACCTCATTTCCCTGTCATTAGACGGGATAAAGACACACACAAAAGTGCGAATTGTATTCGATTCAGCTGCCAAATGTAATGGAATAGGATTAAATTACATGGCAGAATGTTTGCATAAGCTGAAGAATGATGTTTTTGATATTTTGCTATGTTTCAGAAAGTTTGTGCTAGTACGGATAGCCAACTAGGATAAGCTGTATCACACATTCTTATGGGAGAAGAATGAGAAGCTCATTAAATACGAATTCATCAGATTGATCCACGGGTTGAACGCATCGCCATTTTTGGCCCAGTTAGTTACACAAAAGAACGCGAAAACGTTTGAAGAACAAAATTCTCAAGCAGCAGAAGCTGTACGATTATATACGTACATGGATGACACGATGGATTATGTATATTCTGATAAAGAGGGAGTACAACCACGAAATGAGTTGAACCGAATATGGACAAGGGCAGGAATGAGAGCACGAAAATGGATGTCCAACTCAGCTAAAATATTAGAAACCATCCCAGTTGAAGATCGAGCAAAAACGTTGTGCATTGAGCAAGAAAGTGTAATGGCGATAAAGACATCAGGAATGAAATGGTGTGCCAATTCAGATGAAATTAGTTTCGAAAACCTACCAAAAGAACGAATTACAAAAAGGAAAGTGCTAGCATGATTGCAAGAATATTTGACCCGTTAGGAATGATAGGACCTTTCATAATGCAAGGTAAAATATTGATGCTACAGATATGGTTGTGGGGAATTGATTGGGACGAAGAGTTATCCAATGTTATAGAAAAAGATGTACAACGGTGGGTAGCGGAAACATCGAATATGTCATGCCTACGAATTCCACGATGGGGTATTCACGTATTCGTAGATGGATCAAGTAAAGCGTATGGAGCAGTCGATTATTTGAGAAAGATCCGCCAAGATATTATTAACTTTAGTGGCGTTAAAGTCAAGATTCGCTCCACTAAAACTAATAAGTATTCCAAGAATGTAATTGATGGAATCTGTACCGGGCTGAAGTTAGCAAAAAGGTTAGCGTCGGTGTTGAAATACAACCTAAAAGAGGTCACTTTCTGGACTGATAGCGTGGATCTCATCTGCAGAAATTACAAACCTTTTGTAGCCAACCGGTTCGGATTTATACAGGAAAGCAAAACCACGACACAGTGGAATCATGTGTCTTCAACGCTAAGCCCGTGGATTTAGTCTCAAGAGGTTATAAAACCAAAGAATTAATTGAAAATAATTTGTGGTGGAACGAACCGGAGATTTTAGGTCAAGATGAAGGTCACTGGACAAAGAGGATGATCAATAATCAGAGAAGGAATGAACTACGAACAATGTTAAGTGGTGGAAATTTTAAGATCACAAGGGTAACAAGGGGGAGTAAACCGACGTGGACAGGAAAAACGGACTGTTTTGAAGTTGAAACGTTTTCATGTTGGAGAAGATTGGTTAAAGTTCAAATTTGGGTTGAAAGATTTGTAAAGAATGCACAAAGCCAAAATTCGGAGCACATTAATGAAGAATTGTCAGTGAGGGAAGTGAGAGCAATACAGCTCAAGATTATAAGAGAAGACCGAGATAAACAATTTATTGACGAGATAGATTGTTTGAAACACGAAAAGCCGATCAGCAAAAAAGCTCAATACGAACATTTACGCCGACTTTGACAAACAGAAAAAGTGTTGAGGAGCAATAGTCGAATAATTCAAAATTAAAACAAAAAACAATTTTAGGGTTAATTAAAACAAAAAATAATGAAAATGGCCACTGCACATACACATGCACAAGCTCAACTGTTTTTATTCAGAAAACTAGTATTGTGTAGCAAAAGCTTCAGTCAACCAAAACCACGAATTTCTATTACCAGAACGCTATCAGACAACTCTTTCGAAGTGAGGACGAATGATATTCTGGTGAGCTTCATGTGAAAATGAGATGATGTAATAGAAATTCAAATTATACGAGTTCAAATAGACTGAGTTTTCAATATGTCGAAATTTTTCCGGCCCACTGCCAAACCTACTGCAAGATATTAAAATATACACACAAGTCCAGATGTGTGAGTGCCGGCATTACCGCCAATATCTCGTGTCCGTGAAGATTCCGTCGTGCGTAACGACAGAATGCAAACGTCATTTATCGCAATCTATAGGGGCAGATGAAAGATAGAGGACTAGTTTTTGGCTGACCCTCAGTCACCAATCTCGGGAAAAATCGACCTAAATTATTACTTCTTACTCATCGGTTCAAAATCTATCACACCGAGTAGTCCAGTGAGAACTCATAAAATCTTAATATAATATGTCTAACATTAGGATCAAATAGAGGAGTTGAGTGGGGATAAAACCGAGCGAAATCTTTGCAACGACGAAGTTAATTGTCTAAATTAATTAGAAAATTCAATAAATAGAATAAAACCCTTAAACAAATTAGAATCACCTAGCAACCGTAAAAAAATATAAAGTGGCTAGACTAGAAACATTAAAGTAATACTATAGAGAATACCTAGAATAAAACCCGAGCTACATATCATTTAAAATCATTCAGTGAATAGTATACAGAACACCACCTAAATTTGTATAATTAAAAGTATGTAGTACTGCCAATAATTGTGTTGAACAAGTCGTGAATCCCAGAGAACCTTAAATTGTATAATACTCGCGGGAAAGGAGGAATAGAAATAAATCAATGACCTTTATGAATAACTAATATTAATAAAGTTAAAAATCCCGAACTAATGGTCAGTAAAAGTAAAAGATGAGCGAGGATTAATGGAGAGAGATCAATACCCCTTGGCGGATAAGAGAAATTATAAATATAAATCAATGATTAAAAATATGTAGTCCTTGTAATGAGTACCCAAATATGAGAATATGTATGACCCAGTAGCTAGTAACAGTAAGGGATCATTTAATCGAAATTGTAGACTTTGACACAGTAGTAAAATACCTTCTTAATCTGAGTATGTAACTTGACCATAAACCCTAGTTATAGTCGGTTCAATTCAATCACTACACGAGACATTTAAGATCATGCATTTTAGGAAAAGAGCAAATAAGGTACTGCCAACGATTACCTACCAGTTTGCAACATAAACGTATTAAACAAACACTAAATCACAACTAAGATCCAGTTATAATTATAAAAAATTATGACGATTAATAAAACGATCAACAATGACCCGATGTGGACGTCCTGAAAGACAGATCGAAACAGAGAGGAGCTTTGTCGCCTACCATTATGCTAGCCAAGACCAAATAGAGGATTGAAGAGACTCGTCACCGACCTATAAGCTAGGGAAAGTTTGATAAACTTAATAAAATAATCATCGGGCTAATAAGTTACTTAAATAAAACTGGACAGGGCCACTGAGACATCCATTATCAATAACTTCGGGTACTTCCGTCGTCCATAGGTGAAAATCTAACGAGAAAAATAGACAGTCGTTAATAAAATTGAAGGGAAAAATTCTAAACTAGTAAAAATAATATATTCCAAGACACACTAACAGTGAGTCATTGACCTCGCATTACCATCACAAATCGCATGCGAAGGTGACCAAATTACTTCAGTAAATAATTTTGGTAAAACAAAATGTCAATTATAACGATCAGCGAGGAAGAAATTTTCATCGATTCAGCATTACAAAATATCAAGTCACATACATCATTTGATATAAAAATTTGATATAAAAGCTAGTAGATGAGAGACAGATCATTCCTAGTTATAATGAATACACAATCGGAAGAAGCGAAGAACGAATGGATTCTCATGACCCCGAAAACGAATAGTGGACGCATGGGACGGACAAACTTCGACGAACGACAAGGAGCCAAGCGGAAGACAACATCAGAGGAGTATAATCACTCAAGTAATTATATAAATTTATCCATAACATGTTTTAATTTTACCATTGATGAGAAAAACCTGCTCAAAGTTCGGCAAAAAGACAAAAAACTGGATTATAAACATACTATTGGGCTTAGAGCCAAAATTAAAACAAAATTACCAAAAATAAAAAGATGAAAATGGGGAAAATGGTCACTGCACATACACACGCACCGCAAGCAGAGATCAAAAATAAAATAAAACATTAATTAAAACAAAATAAAAATATAACAAAATTAAATAAAACAAATAATTAATTAAAATTCTGGAAAAAGCCTACAGCTGCAGATAGAAACATATCTGAAATAAAATAAACTGCCAAAACCTTGCAAAATAAGGTTTAGAAAAAACACAGGCAGAAGAGGCGGCCAAAGAAATAAAATATCAAGAGTAAAAAGAATATTGTTAAAAACAATAATAAAAAATTACACAAAAAATCAATATATCAAAAAATAAGGAAAATTACACAAAAAATTATAAAAATAATTCGAAATTAATAAAATAATTAAAAAGCACTAAAAATAGCGAAAAATCGCTCATTGGCCGCACACAGACACAAAAACATTATATAAGCAGAGACCAAATTCATTATTGGTAACTCTAAAAAGCTTTTTAACTTGTTAACGTTTTAACTTTAAAACTTTTTCAACTTATTTCAACGTTTGAATTCAATTATACTAAGTAAGGATTGTAGTTTTCATTGTAATTTTATGAATTTTTGGTAATAATTATTGTATAATCTGTATAAAACCTTTCGATGTTCGCAATAATTAAAATGTTCCATGCATTTCTATTTTGATTACTCTAATATATTTATATATCGAGGTCCCATTAAAATACTATTTATAATATGTATTGTGTAATAGCTCTCAGATAGGCAGATCGGCGATGTGGCTGGTGGATTAAGTTCCCTAGTTGCGATCGCGGGTCGCGCCTGTCTGAAATCTCGGTCTGTCCGCGACGGGGCCTGGTCAATGGCACAGGACCCTCCCCGTAGGGCATCGTTAAACCACTCACAACGGCTGATGGAAACGTCGGTCGAGGTGAGCAGAGAAAAATCTAAAACTCGGGAAGAGCGAAACTAGATAGGGGTATTAAGAACGGTCGTTAGACGATCGCTTAGAGAATTTTTCAAGTAATCCTCGAAATTATATTACTAAGGGTAGCAGGGATAAGTCAACAGAACGAACAAAATCTTTTTATTAATTAACCAAATGTCACCCTACTTGTATGACAGACGTAGGATAACACGTAGCTCACAAATTATTCCAGCAAAATGACCCGAGAGATTACACCCTAACGTCAAATATCAACCATGGGAGATTCAGTAATAATATAATGTCCAACTGAGAGACCGAAGACGCAGGAAACCCTCAACAAATTTCTCTAAGGCACTAATTTGCACGTGGATTCAGATCCGGTAGACCATCATTTTAGATTTGACGTAGGAATCATAATTAATCAGGGATCGACGTAAATAGTCCTCGAGTTGCGTGAATAAGAGATCACCCGATTTTTTGTATACATTGGACGATACGGTTAGATAATCCACAGCTGATCCGTGCAAATATAGTATTCCAACTGTAAATTTCCCCAGGACACCCGAAAATGATTTGAACGATTGGGTCCGAAGCATCAAACCGAAATCCCTCGTGGTAGGTCATAACTAGTTCAAATTCCCAATCCATTAGTCAAAATTTCTACTAATTAGATCACCAATTAAATCCAATAAAACCCAAATGAGATCGACGTCGAATTTCCCGCCTGCTAGATCCACAGTAACCAAAATTTCTAATATAAATAATGGACCGGATATCAACAGTCATTATACCAATAGATCCAATGATTTCATCCGCTCGAAAGTAAACGCTAGCGATCGAGTTCGACTAGTAAATTCGTTACGTACCCTAAATTGATGTCAATAGTAATATAAACTATATAGGAGCCAAAGTGCAACACGATATTTGAATGACCGAGTTAAAATAAACAATTAATAGTGTTCAAATTAGATTGACATTTTTACCGTGCAGGAAGTAGATTTTAGATCCAATTGATTTATTTGTAATGCTCCAATTTTACAAATTAAATGCCCTTGTCATAAAGTTAGCATTAAATTAAAATAACGACACCTATGAAAATCCCATGACCATTAACCTACACCAGGAAGAGACCTATAATTATCCACCCCGATAAATCCCCTCACACACAAACTCTCCTACGACAATCTTCGCAAAACTACTTCTTGCGAAAACTTCCGATTTAGAATTCCTAAAATTTGTCATAATTTCCTTCTTCTGTAGAATTTTGCAAACGACCAATATCTGCTCAACCCAGGCTAATCCATCAACTGTCGATGACAAGTTTCATCAAACATAATCGAAAAATCATTTGCTCGCATAGATGTCCAGCCTAGCAAATATGCCTCGAATTCCGCGACTGTCCCCGTCTATCACAGCCATGTCTCAGCGGTTAGAGACCATCGAGAAAGACTTCACCGTTTTGAAAACTAAATATCAAAAGCTCAAAAGCACCTGGAGTCCACCCGAAGCGACTCGAAATCTCTACCAAAAAATCTAACGTCTCTTCAGAGCCAGGGACGATCTTGTCATTGAGAATCGGAGTCAGCGTATCACCATCGCTGAGCAGATCGCTGCACTCCACCAAATTTTTACGGAAAATGAGCTCCGAGCTCGCCTGTCGAGCCGTAGCTGGCCTCAAGAGATCAATATTATACCTGCCCAACACCTCCCCGTCAATCCAATAACAATGCCGTCAGATGGATCTTCCATGAGTAGACCCTCGGAAAACCGATCAGGCACGCAGAGACGGCGACCGAACCGAAATCGTCGTCGTCGGGAACGGCGTCGAGCGGAGGCGAACCTACTGCGAATCAACGAGAGACCTGGAGCGCCGGCCGGAGTAAATAACCCGCCCCGGCCTATACTGAATTTGAATTTACGGAGAGGGACCCGGACATAGTGTAAGCTCCGTCCCTGACCACTTACCCGCCACCTCCCTCAGTGTAGATCGACTTAGTGGCAGAGGAATTAGAAGCTTCCAACATGAATCTCATATTAGAAAGTCTTAGACTCACTCCCGACGAGATTGCTATCCTGAGTGGACAGAAGAGCCGTCAACCTCAATACTGAAGCATACCAGTCCAACTACATCAAGCCCAAGACGTAGACAACCCAAACGACGTTGTCTACCAGTTGATATTGATTTGGAAGATTGAAGCGTCAGCATAACTGAACATTTTGAACTAATGCAAATCTGAACTCCTCTAGCTTAACAATATGTTTCACAATACCTTGTGTCTATTCTCTTTATACTGTATTTTAGTCTTAATTTATCAATGAATAATATATTTTTCTGTTGTGGTATTAAATTTTTATGTCTTGTTTGAACTGACTTAAATTGGATAGTGTGATAAAATGTTTCTTGCATAGAGATATGAATAAATCTAAGGATAAAACCTCGATTAGTGGGAATTATCAAATTAAATTAAAATGAGGGTTCTCACAATTCTCACTCCAAAAATCCCGTAATTCCTGTTATTTCGGACGTACAAAATCAGCATACGAAGCGTAAGACCTTTTATCGGCTGCTGGGAACTGGGGAACGAGGGTTATTTGAGGAGTAGTATTGGAAACAATGCTCACCTGCTCAAATAGCTTTCGGCTGCTACGCACAGTACCAACATGGTTTCGGCCATGGATGCGTATCAGTGAACTAAAGTCATGAGGCGTACGCGGTAAGGGAACCCTGGAATGAAGAGTAGAATGTTAACGATCGGTAGCGTATGATTTCTTTATGAGTCTTCCCGTACGACCAACATGAATTTTGGGGGCTCAGCCGGGATGAAACTAATGTCAATTAGAAAGATAAAATCTAGGAGAAAGTTAAAAATAACGGAGAATCTAGCAATGAACCTTCAGACGGGATTTGAATGAAAACTGCGCCAATGAGAAAGAAATGCGAGTAACGTGAACCGGAGAAAGAATTGTGAGAATGTCAAAAATATCAAAAGTTAAATCATTAAAATAAATATGTCGAGACGACATTGTAAACCAATGAGGGGCGATTGAACAGAACGTTATAATAATAGTATTAAAAGTAACTTTTAAAATGGATAATAATATTAATAAAGGTAACAAAATAGTAAAAGTATTAATAATAAAAAATGGGAAAATAATAAAAGTAGCAACCAAATTATAGAATAAACTTAGAATAATAAACTAAATAGTAAATAATAAAGAAAATAAATTTAACAGTAATAACGGAATATTAACAAAAACTAATCATGTATAAATTTTGTAGATGGACCAATATAACGAAAAACTAAACCAGTTGCAAACCTTCATAAATATCGAGAATGACCCAGTAGAAAAACTAGTCGAAAAGATGAAGCTAATCAGAATAGTAAAACAAAACAACCTACCAACAATAGGCCTCGAGAACACCCAAACGACACTAGGACTGATGCAACCTATCAATATGCAACGTATCAATATTATTCCAGCGCATCATCTTCCGTTCGATTCATCCAATCTCACGAGAAGTGAAGCCCCAAAATGTGGTCACAACAATACCAACTTCGTCGACCCCGAATCGTAGGCATAAACCGAACAAGAACCGTCGGAGAAAAGAAAAGAGGAGGGCTGAGAATCCCACATTAAAGACGAATTTGAGCGCCATGGAAAATCCTAATTCGAGCAGGATGTCGGAAACAATTTCGCATGAGCCTATTTTTATGCCCAACGACTCTAATCTGGATATAATTTTCGCAGATTACCGGATTTCTCCCAGCCGGCTCCAACGCCATCGCAATTTAATATCTCAATGGACTGCCGCTACATGGATGTACCAAAAAATGTGCAAATCACCATATCCACCAGAACGTCGCCTCATAGAGACGTCGTACCCGAAATCTCCAGCGGAAGATCCACTCCGCAAATTATTTCGGTCAATGAGCCACCGCTACGCAATAATTTTGACCTGACGGCTAGAAACATCTCACGAGAACTTTCGAACTCCACGCCACGAGGCCCCAAGAAGAGATGCCTGCCAGTAGATATCGATGCCGAAGTGGATTGGTGAAAAAATGTAACTTGGTCTATAAAGCAAATCTTCACTGTGATAAAATTGTAGTTCACTTTAGTTTTTTTTTGTTGTTATCTGAATAGAACCTTAGTTTTAGTTGTTATTTTCCTTGTATAAAATTAATAGTGTTTATTGAGCTATAAACGCACGGGAACTTTATTAACGAACAATTAATCCTTTGTACGATTTCTAAATCTAATAGGTAATAAATAAATGAAATAAACAAATTCTTAATATAAAATAAAAGAAGTTTAATCCAATCATCACCTATTAAATTGGCAAAGTTTTAATCAGGGCTTTAGTAAACATTCTTATATATAAATATCTTCATAAAGGGTTCCACGACTCACAATTTGTATACTTGATTTGACCAGCAACGATATCAATTAAGTAAGGCGTAAGTCCTTCTAACGGCCGCATCGTACCCGAATCAAAGGTTATTCAAGGAGTAGTCTTGGTAACGACGCTCACCTGCTTGAATAACATTCGGCTGTCATGCACAGTACCAACATGGGTTCGCTCATGGGTGCATGATTGTAAGGCGTAAATTGTGTAGTGTGCGAGGGAAGTGAGACCCTAGAGGTGAAGGAAAATATGTTTCAGTAAGAGCTACTAATTAATTGTTTAAATGTTCAAGTACACCAACAATACTATCAGACAAGAGTTGGATCACGAAGCTTATCTTCAGATATTATCACCAAAAATTAAATCATTATGCAGGAGTGAAGCATATGTTAAGTGCCATCAATGAAAAATTCTGGGTGTTGAAAGCAAATAAGTTGATTAAGAAATGTAGCTCAGAATGTACTCACTGTCAAAAAAGACGAGCAAAAAGCACAACTCATATTATGGCAATACTTCTGGCCTTCAGAATAGTAGAGCCACTACGAGCATTTGCGCATACAGCGGTTGATTTTGCAGGACCGTTTGAAACAAGAGCAGGTCGAGGCTGATGCCGAAACAAGAGGTATTTATGTATATTTGTCTGCATGAAAACTAAAGCGGTGCAAATGGAAGTTGCGTATGAGTTAGACACAGATTCTTTTATTAGAGCATTTTTAAGATTCACAGGAAGACAAGGGACGACAAAGTTGATGTTATCCGATAACGGAACAAATTATGTGGGAGCGACATCACAGATTACGAACTTTGTGTTAGATAATTATCAGGTTTTCAGAGAACTGGCAGAAAAACAATGTAGTTGGATGTTCAATCCACCTTCTGCGCCTCACTTCGGAGGAGTTTTTAAGGCATTGATAAAGTCGGCAAAACGGGCTATTAATGAAATTCTATCAAACACAGACATCAATGACGAGGAATTATCCACAGTGTTTACAAAAGCGGAAATGTTGCTTAATTCTAGACCCCTCGTAATTCAGTATGACGACAGCAAAGAGGATACGGTTCTTACACCAAATTATTTATTAATAGCTAGATGGGAAGCTGAAACAGTCATAGAGCTGATTGAAAAAAGCTTCAAGGTATTCTTACGTGAGATGGAAAAGTGCAGGAATTAAATAAACAATTCTGGTCTAGATGGATGAAAGAAATGATATCCAAATGGAGATCTCGTGAGAAGTGGAATGGAATAGAAACTAAAAGAGGGAAATGACCGTTAGCGAAAGTTATTAAAATGATAACGGGGACGGATGGTCAAAGCAGAGTTGTCCAGATGTTGTGTGAAGGAAAGCAAATAATAAGAGCAATAAGCAAAGTGTGCCCACTACCAACCATAGAGAAAGGTTGGAATAATGAAATCCAGGAGTTAACACGAGGGTGTTAAAGGAGGGAGGATGGTTAATTTCAAATTAAAGTTCATTTTTTTTGTTTATTTTAAAAAATTAATTATAAAACAAAATTTAAGGTTTGCTTATCTGTGTCAAATGTAAAGCAGAGTTGGGTTAAGGATTTAAAAGATTGTTATTTGGCAAATTGTTAATTTGATTGAAAAATACAAAATTTTTTTTAGTTCTTTACAGTCAATATTAGTTTTATTTAATAGAAAAGATTCCAACAAAATTAGACGATTTAAAACTGAAAAGAGATATTGAAATTTACGTTAAAAAGAATTCAAATGACATTAATGTTGCAAATTTAAAATTTTCAGTACTTGGAAATCATTCATATATAAGTCGATTTCAAATTGACAGAATTAATGATAAATTGAAAAACTTATATTTGGACGATTCTATATTAAGTAAATTAATAGTAAATAAAAAAGAAATCGAAAATAAAACACATGTTGGGCTAAGACTGAATTTTGTTTAAGTGAATCGAAAATAACATACAAACACAACAATGCATATTAAAAATCAAACCTGTAAACATCGATTAAACACCCTAACATATAAAAGAAAATATAATTACATACAAAATCAGAAACATAAAAGTGAATGAAAATATATACAAAGATGCATCAAGAACTGCACGAAATTAACATAAAAATAATTTAATAACATGGAAATTCGACAAACCAGGAAATTGGTGAATAAAACCAGTTAAAATAAAATAAAATTGGTTGGAAATAGTCAATTAAAAATTATCAAAAAATACATAGTCTATTTAATTGGGGAAAATAATAAAATTTGATCTAGATAATACAAGTATATTCAAGGTCGAATTGTTTTAACAAATCAAAAACAACACGCAAGATTAGGGTCACAGAATAGGTATATAAAACGATTCATTTTTAAGATATGATCATCACTTTTTCCCTGTGAAACTGTTTTCTTAAGTGAAATCAATCTTATTGTGAAACGCTCGCAAAAATTTTGAAGGACAAAATTTTCTACGACATACTACTTGAAGGGTGATGCAAATGACTAATGTTGTTTGTACAAAAGTATTGGAAATTATGTTACTATGACTAAGAATCTGTTATGACTTGTCGAAATTTTTCCAGCCCACATCCAAACAAAATGCAAGAAATATTACACATAAGTACCGAACGGTGTAAGTGCGGAAAGGAACAAAAGGGAACTTGCCACATGCCCAGCAGATGACGGGAACGAGCCACATAATAGCTAATCACAACAAGAGCTTAAATGCCACCGACTGACTGCGTGACAAATAAGTCCAATTAATTAATTGCCCAGTCAATTAAAGTTTCAAATTATAAACACCAAAAATCCATGGTGTATAATCGATCTTAATCGATGCTATAAATACTAGTGTGAGAAACCGATAGTCAATTGTTATGATTCAACCAAATTCTACAGACAACAAAGAGATGTCTAAAGCGAAATCCTCTATGACACCCTTGACGGATCGAACAGTGGACGGATCGCGCGCACAGTGGACAACCGAGGAGCGAGCCATGTCACCGAAACGGAGAATTCGCATTGGCCAGGTGAGATTATGTTCACCTAATACTGATACAAAGTTACATTAATGTAAGGGAAAAATCGAATTGGCAATAACGGGCTCGGAAACTTAGCAAGAGATAAGAACTGTTACCAATAAAATGGATTCCATTATCACATGCAGAGAATGAAAGACAAATTAATGACGTAGCCAAACATTAACATTATGAATGTGCTATTTTCCCGAAGAGATGCCTGTTGGTGCTGAGTGGCAAACTTTATGGCGATGAAGTGAATGTGGAATTTAGTTGGTTAGTATCGGGAAGAAAGCCTAAGAATCTAGTTGATGATGAAGTTCTCATCAGAACAGTGGAAGCTAAGTTTAGAGTTTATCCGTGGTTATCACCCACAGAAAATGAAAGTTGAGAACTAGCAGTAATATTGACGATAGCGGGAGGTGGTAGAGTCAACTCGCGGCGCCACAATAAGACTGTCAAACTTGGTTAAATCATCAATTAAATAAGAGATAGTGATTCGATGACTTATCTAGCACAATCAAATTCCAATAATCTCATTTTTAATACCAATGATGTAACCGCTTTAATAAACAACCATGGACATCAATTAACGTGATAAAATTTATGAGGTAATCAGGACACTACCGAATCGAGTATTGGTGGATCAGAATCGGTTTTTAATTTCTAATTTTATTTATAGAATATATTTTACTTTAATGGCGTATTTTCTTATAACCATGATAATAATAAAAAATAAGCGCAATGATAATGGTAACAATAATACTAGTATTAATGATAACGTTACTGGAGATGACGATAACAATAATAGCACCATAATAACGACAAGGATGGTAATAATGAGCAATGATTAGATTTTAACTTTATCGAACACATATATATATATATATATATATAAAATGCAGATTAAGACAATTATCTTACGATAGATTCTAGGTCCAATTGAAGCAGAATTTTCAGAATTGCATTAAATAATCATTGTATAACCTTCAGAGATTGGTCAAAAACCCATTCCAAGTACATTTTACCTAGAAGTGAGTTGGACACCTGTTGTAGGTTCAGATGAAGAAAGATATAGGTACGGTTTGAAAAACTGACAATGAGATCGTGAGAATGAGAATCGTGAGGCATTACGAAGATGATCATTCTTATGCCAGACGACAACCAGCCTACCAGCGTCATGGTCAGTAACAAGGATATGGAAGAAATTAACTCGTGTGAAAATTATGAATTTTTTTTGTTTAGTGGTAAATAATGTTTAGTTGTAATTGATTTTGGTATGATTATAAAATTTCTTGGAGCATTTTACTCTTCAAATTGGGTGATGGTAAAGGTAAAATGAGAGAAGATAAAATCCACTTGTGTTGAATCCTCCCGGGCTAAACGGATATATCAAAGGTTGACAGCTGCTCAACGAGGGTGAACCGAGGAAGGACAATTGATGCAAGCCCAGCGCACTCAAATACGGAGCCTGTAGGTCGCCCTCTTGGCTTGCCAGGAAGGCAACGCGGTCACCTACCGGTTGGTCTTTGCCACAGCTCAAGTGGAATATCGTGAACCGAACCGGTCAGCCACATCGGTAGAAGCAAAAAGTTCTCACCCTCGACCGGGAAAAGTAGAACGCGCCAGACGGCGTCAGCAGCAACCTAAGTCAACCACAGATTAAGTTATCCAAATATGGTGTTCAGTGATTTCGTACAAACTTCGTAATAAATGTCGAATAACTATGTTAATTTGATTTGTGATAATAAATGTGATGTAGCTCAGTTAAATTTTGAATTGTAAATAAGTAAATAAAACGAGTCGAGAATTTCGATCTACACCCAAAGAGAATAATGTTTTTAAGGTGATAGAGAAGGGACTGGAAATGTAAACCGAGCACAGGCCTTCTATCGGCAGCTCGTTGAACCCAATATGAGGCCGGACCTTAGCAGTTCTGGAAATAGAGCTCACCTTTGGCGGTCTCATAACCAGTGGTTGCATTACCAACGTTGCCTAATCATTGCGACGGGTAATCATTGGAGGGAGGTGAATGCTGTATGCATGGGTTACACGGACATGAAACACTAACCCACCAAACATAAGAAATCGGGAAACTCTAAAAAGGTTGTAGAATTTAAGAAAAATTAAAATGGGTTAAAGGAAGGATTAAATTCCTTTCCAATAATAGTTTGGAATTTCCTGTATTAATTAGTTTCAGAAACATCGCATCCAATTCATCATTATTATCATTAATTGAATTATTTATTGTGATTCTATTATGACTATTTTATCAATTTCAATCGTCATTATTAGTATGGGATACTAGTTATATTATTTTCATTTATATCAATATAATGATTATCATTATAGTTATAATTTCTTGTTTTTGTTAGATGACGAATGAAAACTTTTAAACACCTTCGCACTTTCAAAATATTATAGAACTGAGCCTACCAAGTACAGAGTCAATATCTATGTGGAAAAATAACCAACAATCAAATCCCAAACAAGACCCCAAACCAAGTTCAAAGCCAAATCCTTGTGATGGACAGCGTTCAGTTGCATGACTTACTATATTTCTCTATGTGTGATCTATTAATTAATGACTTATTATAAACAATAGTTCCTTATATGTGTAATTTATCATTGAATTATTATCTTTATTTGTGTGATTTATTATTTATGTATGTGGTAGAATAAATCTTCATAAACATTTACAAATATTAAATACAAGGGTAAAATCATTATCATTATTACTAAAATCGTTATTATTATTATTATTATTATTATTGATATTATTATTGTAAAATTTATTGTCGACAGAAAATATCTTGCGTGACAGATAATGGCAATAAAAAATTTTTTATTATTTTTTTATTATTAAAATTAGCGACTTGTCTGTTCTTCTAGAGGCAACTCAAGGAGAATTTAATTAGGAGCAGAGCTCAACATAATTTTTGCAAGGATAAAATAACACGCATACATAACATAAAACCAAACATAATTCACACGCATCTATCTGAAATTGTACACAGTATTTTATAATCAAGTCGAATTTGAAATCACTGTCATTTAGAAATCGGTAATTTTGAATTTAATAAATTTTGTTTTATTGAAATTGTCTTTTATATATTGAAATATATAGTTACTAATACCAGTGCACGCTGAGATCTCGATTAGAAATAGCGAGACCTCAACATTTTAATTGAATAATTTTATTGGAATCTTTGACAGTTTTAACTGGAGGTTATCGAAAAACGAATTTTTTATAGTTTTCTTTTTGGGCCAGGCAATTAGACAGGGACTCCCAACATATGTTATTTGAGGTGTATTTCATACTACCACGGCATGCGTGGAAATTTAAAGGAAAATGATAATATAGAATCGGCATCAACCTTTCCATAGTTTTATGATAAACTAGCTACTCATACAACGAAAATTGGTGTGAAGGCGTTTAGCTGAGATCCACTCCATAGTCTAGGAAAATAAATTTCAATAAGCCTTATTCGCCAACATTATTGTGATTTTCCTCCGGAAAGGTAATAATAAGCACCAAAAGCATTTGAAGTGTTTTGAAATTAATATTGTCGTTGTAATCAATTGTGATAAACAATAAATTTTTACGTCGTTAGAGTTCGTCAATATCGTTATTAATAAGACACACTCATAGTCAGATCTGTAAATGGTAATTTAATAATCACCAATAAATAATATAACAGTGTAAAAAGTGCTAATTATAATTGCATGTAGTATTATCGATAGTTTTGATGAAACTTGATAACATTTACATCACAGTATTGATTTCTGGTGTTATATTGATTTTTAGTTGGAACTTTTGCTGTAATGTTATCAATAACTTCTAAAATTGATTTAAAAGTGTAATATAGATTTTTAAGTGTAAAAAGTGCTAATTATAATTACATGTAGTATTATCGATAGTTTTAATGAAACTTGATAACATTCACATCATAGTATTGATTTTAGGGTGTAATATTGATTTTTGGTTGTAACTTTTGCTGTAATGTTATCAATAACTTCTAATATTGATTAAAGGTATAATATAGATTTTTAAGTGTAAAAAGTGCTAATTATAATTACATGTAGTATTATAGATAGTTTTGATGAAACTTGATAACATTCACATCATAGTATTGATTTCTGGGTGTAATATTGATTTTTGAGTGCTCAAATGAGACAAAAACGTGGAAATATGTTTTTAAAGCAAATATGATCAAATTTTTGTTGATTTGTATTGGGCACTTGATTATCGATTATAATTATTGAGACCGATAGTCTACTTAATGATTTCCATGAAAACCTGAACGGCCTTACACCTATCTAAAATAGACCTATAAATAGATATAGATAACCGATTTCTCATCGATAAATTTCTCATCACTAAATCCTCAACATCATTTATGTCTTTCAAGTCAACATTATGAAATCCACTAAAATTCAACAGAGTAATTTGATAAACTTTAAATTAAATAGATTTTTTCAATATAAAATTAATTGAGTGCAAAAAAGATTTGTATTGAAATGTAAATATTAAAAAGAATTATATTCATTAAATCATACTTGCATAAATTGGCACATTTTATCTCCGTCTTCAGGGTGGGAAATTTGTTGAACAAATTCTAGGTTGCCACCTGAACAAAAACTTCCTGATTTTGAAGATATAATTAATCCC
Source organism: Schmidtea mediterranea (assembly GCA_022537955.1). Lineage (NCBI taxonomy): Eukaryota > Metazoa > Platyhelminthes > Tricladida > Dugesiidae > Schmidtea > Schmidtea mediterranea. Next base: position 14,506,147 of record CM039679.1, read on the forward strand.
TTGGGTGGCTTTTTTTCAAGAACCTCCACACAGTCATCCATCTGGGACATCATCTCACCAGTTAAAGAATTGTGAGATTCAGGATTATTGATTATTAAATTTGAAATATTTTTATTGGGATAATGCAAATACACAGAACCTCCTTTAAAATTAATAAGCCATGATTTAATAGAATAATTTGAAGAAAATAATCTCTAAATAAATTTTAGTAATTCAAATATGCTTATATTATAAGTAGTACTGAATTGTGACTTATAATAGATAAATATTTTTTAATAATCATTTTACAAAAGAATTGAATTATAGTATTTGCATTATTATTATTAAAACAATTAGCAAACTATTTGATTTATCATTCAAGTAATTATATTCAGCTATCAACATTGTGTTTTTAACAGACTTTATTATTTCTTAAATTAAAATAATAAAAAATTCACATTATATAAATTACATTATATAAAAATGAGCAAAAATAAAATATTCAATTATTGAAGTAAATTAATTACCCCAAAAATACAGAAAATCTTAAAAGTTTTTTAAATTTTGTATTTGTATTTATGGTAATTTTTCCACATGTAATTTTTAATCAGCTTTCTCATAAAGTTGTTGGGCCAGAACGTAAACGGCCTTGAGGAATGTTTAAATGGATCAGAAACACACACGCAAAAATAACATGCAATTTAAATAAACCTATTAAACACCAATTAAATCATATAAAATATGAGAAAATAAAAGAATTAAATATAAATTAATAAACATAAAAATAAATTAAAATAATAACAAAATGCACCAAGATTCGCACGATACCTACACAAACATAACAAGTGGTGGGTTACAGGGTTTCATTGTTTGTTTTAACTAACCGGTGGTTGCCCCCGTAACGCCATACAAAATGATGCTGATCGCCACTTGGCACCCGTTGCTAGGCAACGTTGGTAATGTGTTCAAGTGGTGGATTGCCCGCAAAAATTGAGTACCATGTGCTAGTACTATAGTTGCTCGGACAACCCTCGGGTTCACGAGCTGTCGGTAGAAGACTTGTGCTCGCTTAACTCTGTCCCATGTGTAAGAGTGTTCATGATTGAAGGTAGAGAGATGGTTGTAAGTGTTCCGATTAACACCCGTGCATACTTATTATGAGAAATGATTTAACTACCACGAATTTATTGAAATCAACACATGTAGGGATTCAATGTGAGTCAATGAGGTGGGTTGGCTGCTCTGCGTCGAGCACGCTCTTTGCGTCCTGGTCGACGATTTGTGGGCTGATTAGTAGGCTGATCTGTTAGCTGAGGGTTTTTCGGCACCATCTGGGCCGGGGCGAACACGAGCGGGTACGTTACCGCTTCCCCCTCCCGACAAACTGCTAGAGCGACTTCTAACCCCCGTATTTGCGTACGCAGGCTCTGGTTGAGCTGCCGCTCCTCGGTCCAGCCTTTCTGTGCTGCGGTCAGGCGGTGGTACAATGTTTTTACTTTCCCCGGTTCCTTCCAGGTTGCTTTAATTTGTTGGATTTCGCGGTTCAATTGAATAACTTGGGCAAGTAATTCCTCATTTGCTTGTCTTGCGCGGTTCAATTCGGTCTGTAGGATTCTTAGGGGGGGACATCACTGTAATTAAATAGATCATTTCAATTTATGATTGGTCAGGTCAAGTAATCATTGATTTCATTAAACAAATCACGAATTAATTCCAGTTACATGAGAAGAAAAACACAAAATGTCTAATTATTTTAATCAGTTACTACATTAAGTTGTCCCTGTTATTTCACTTGTCTGGGCAATACTTCTCTAGGCTTCGCTTGAGGGCTTCTACAGTATATGGTCGCCTGGTGTCTCGAATTGGGCGAGGTGGATAGGCGACTGCGATCCGCCCGGCAAGGATGTCCTCCATCACGTTTGCGAGATACATTCTTGCCTTGACTACTTGCAAGTCCACCCGCTCCTGCACCCGCTCCCATTGGGTGAGGAGGTCCTGTGCGTTGGAAAATATCTCGGCAGCTGGGTACTGTTGTCTATTGAGTCCATCAGAGTCGTTATTTGGGCCCGGCGCCCTCCAAGTGGCAGGGTACGGCCACTGTCGCTGAATTTTTCCGAATATTCTTGTCCGTGTGGGTGACTCCTTTCGGCCTGGCGCATCGGTCGATCGGGTGTCCGTCCATTCTAGAGACATGTTTGGCTGAAAATAATGCATTATGATCAACTACTGGCGTATGATGAACGAAGGAATAATACGAATTATCTAAATTGTTCGCGCGATTTTAATATCCGACTCGCTAATGACCAGGTCATTGCTGTTGGGCTTACATATTGTTCAATGTTAGGTTGCTGAGACGAGTCGAAACTTGCGTTCGGTCACGTACTGTTATTTGTCAAATTGGTGGTCAAGGTTGGACAGAACTCATACAGATGTCATTAGTTACTTAACGTTAGATTTTGTCCACATTTAAATTATCGTCAGTATTAGGCCTAGGACTAGTTACTAGTTCAACCAAATTTCATAGTTACGAACGGGTTTCCATTTATTTACGCATATTTCACGCTCCTAAAGCAGTCAATCTCAATTCATGATTCCTACCTAGATGGGTTTGACATGGGTCCTTACATCATACACCTGTTGGTTAATTTTTTATTCAAAATTTTTTTTGTTGATTTCATGATTTATTTAATCGGCTTTTGGAAATTCCTAATTAGCATATTTATGTTAATTTAAGTGCACGTTTAAGATGACGGAAATACGCACCCGTCACGAAATGGTCAATGTTTACATTTACGGCGTTGATTATGTCTACGGAATTTCAGGATTATGCGAATCTGTTTATTTTGGCGGTAAGATTTCCGGTCGGCTGTTATTATCCGCAGATCAGTCAGCTAGGTCGATACACTTCCGTTCGGTAAATTTATAACCCGTGTTTATTTAATCTACTTCCTTTCTTAGAATTTCACAATTACGAATCCGACGAAGCTTGACCAGATCGACTATGGTAAGTTATCATTTCAATCGATTTTAATACCTTTATCTATTGGATTTTTAGTGTCGCATACGCACTTTTGCTATGAATTATGATGGACAACTTCTCTTACCATTTGGATATTCTATCTACTATTTGTTGGAAATTATTTACATTTCGCGTCTACCTCGATTGGTCGTAAGACTTATTTGTATAAAATTTATATTTTCCTGATCGGCTTGTCATATTATAAAACTTTGTTCTTGGATTTTATTTGTGTATTGATTGACTTCGAATATTTTAGCTTATTTATTACGAAAATCCTCGTGATTTAAATCGCCTAGTTAATTCGATTTACCAAATCCCATCACTAGTTACTCGTCATTAAAATATGATCTTTAGAAAACTGACTTATAAGTTCTTTCCTTCTAATTGATGAATTTAATTAATAGGTTACCGAATTGGCTTATCTTTGATCGCAAATCCTTAATCAGCTACCTCAATCGACAAGTTTAAATCATGACTTAGTTTTATCTAACATTCACTTTGATTTTTAGCCGTAAAATATTAACGATTAATGGTTACCTTAACTTAAATTCTCTGATTTTACTTGACATAAGTCGATGATTCAAATGATTCCTATTTATTTACTTCGAAGAGTAGGATTATGTTGACGGTAGTAGTAACCTTTATCTTATTTCGAACTATTAATTCTATTAAAATTAAGTTTCACATAACTTTACCCATGACATTGAATTAATTTATTTGTCAAAACTGGCTTCAACTAACATATCTAAACTATGAATTTAATTTATTTCAGGCAATGAGTAGTGGGATACCGGCACTCTAGCTCAGAGGCCATCTAGCTCACATACCCCCCCCCGGCAAAAAATTTTTTTTTGCGCTAAGTTTAAAAGTACAAATTGTTTAGAACAAAGACAATGACTCATTCAAGGTCATTGAAACAAAGACCATGACTCATTCAAGGTCATTGAAACAAAGACCATGACTCATTCAAGGTCATTGGATGACTCATCAAAATTTTAAAACAAAGACCATGACTCATTCAAGGTCATTCAAGATCATGGAAAAGTAGGTCAAGGTCATTCAAGGTCATTGGATGACTCATCATTTTTTCAAAATTTTTTCTATGTTTAAAAGTACATATATTTTCAAGGTCATTCAAGGTCAAGGTCATTCAAGGTCAAGGTCATATTATTTTTAATCATTTTTAAATTTAAATTTACTACTTATAAAAAATAAGTAGTATATATTTGTAAATTATTTTATTATTATTTTTATTATTATTATTATTTTTATTATTATAAATATTATTATTATTACTATTTTTATTATTATTATTACTATTATTATTATTATTATTATTATTATTATTATTTTTCAAGGTCATTCAAGGTCAAGGTCATTCAAGGTCAAGGTCATTCAAGGTCAAGGTCATTCAAGGTCAAGGTCATATTATTTTTAATCATTTTTAAATTTAAATTTACTACTTATAAAAATAAATAGTATATATTTGTAAATTATTTTATTATTATTATTATTATTATTATTATTATTATTATTACTATACTAATAAATTACTATTATTAGTATTATTATTATTATTATTATTATTATTATTTTTCAAGGTCATTCAAGGTCATTGGATGACTCATCATTTTTTCAAAATTTTTTCTATGTTTAAAAGTACATCTATTTTCAAGGTCATTCAAGGTCAAGGTCATTCAAGGTCAAGGTCATATTATTTTTAATCATTTTTAAATTTAAATTTACTACTTATAAAAATAAGTAGTATATATTTGTAAATTATTTTATTATTATTATTATTATTATTATTATTATTATTACTATTATTAGTATTATTATTATTAATATTATTATTATTATTATTTTTATTATTATTATTATTTTTATTATTATTATCAAGGTCATTGGATGGCTCATCATATTTTTTCAAGGTCATTGAAAAGTAGGTCAAGGTCATTGAAAAGTAGGTCAAGGTCATATTATTTTTAAACATTTTTAAATATTTATTTACTACTTATTTTTATAAGTAGTATATATGTTGTAAATTTATTTTATAATTATTATTATTATTATTAATATTTTTTATTATTATTATTATTAATATTATTATTACTATTATTATTATTATTATTATTATTATTATTATTATTAATATTATTATTTTTATTATTATTATTATTATTATTATTCTATTATTACTTATAAAAATTTTATTATTAATTATAAAAACATTAATTATTATTTTTATTAATATTATTATTAATATGCTTATTACTTATAAAATTTTTATTTATACTTATAAAAACTTTAATTATTATCAATAATACTTTGAAAACTTTTATTAATAATATTATTATTATTATTATTATATTTATTATTATTATTTTTAATAATATTATTATTATTATTAATGTATAAAACTTCTATTATAAGGAAATAATTTTATTATTATTAATATTATTAATTATATGATTATTATTAATTTTAATTAATATGATTACTTAATAATATTGTTTAATTATATTTATTTTTATTATTATTATAATTATTATTATTATTGTTTTTATTATTATTATTGTCAAGGTCATTGGATGAGTCTTAATTTTTTTTTCAAGGTCATTTAAAATTTCACAAGGTCTTAGTATTTTTAAACATTTTTATATAAATTTACTACTTATTTTTATAAGTAATGTTTTAATGTTTTTTAATTTTAATTTTATTATTATTATAATTTTCTCAAAGTCATAATATTTTTAGTCATTTTAAATATAAATTTACTACTTATTTTTATAAGTAATGTTTTAATATTTATTATTATTATTATTATTATTTTCAATCTTATTGGATGAGTCATAATATTATTTCAAGGTCATTTTAAAGTATGTCAAGGTCATTTAAAATTTCACAAGGTCTTAGTATTTTTAAAAATTTTTATATAAATTTACTACTTATTTTTATAAGTAATGTTTTAATGTTTTTTAATTTTAATTTTATTATTATTATAATTTTCTCAAGGTCATTCAAACAAAGACCATGACTCATCAAAAAATTTTCAAGGTCATTTAAAAGTAGGTCAATGTCATAGTATTTTTAAACATTTTTAATTTTAATATACTACTTATTTTTTTTTTATAAGTAGTGTTTTAGTGTTCTTTAATTTTTATTCTATTAGTATTATTATTATTATTATTATTATTATTATTATTATTATTATCTTATAAGTAGTGTTTTAATGTTTTTTAATTTTAATTTTATTATTATTATTACTAATATTACAAGTTTTTATTATTATTATTTTCATTATTATTTTATATAAATTTTCAACAAAGTATATAAAATTAATATTGAATAGAAAAAGTTTGTTCAATTGTGGTTCATAGTATACAGGGATAGAACAATTGTAAATGTTTGTAAAAAGTTAAAGAAAAATTCTATATTTTTAAGAAAATATTTTTTTGTTTTACCGATATAAGAAAAACTATGGACATTTTTTTTTTAAGAAAATACACGTAATTTATGATTATCATGGGATTAGAATTTGATTAAAGTTGTGAGAAAGTTGTTAAATTTGAGACCTTAAAATAAGATCTTCAGCAAATTGGTAAGAAAATAGTAGTTATTGAGTAATACTTATTAAAATTACCAAAGTTTTATAATTTTTGACAAGTCTTGATAGATCTTTAATAAAATTTGTTAGTACTTTGAATAAAATTAAAAAAAAAAAAAAAAAAAAAAGTTTCAACACAGTAGCAAATCATAAAGAAACTAGTACTTATCAGTTAATTAAATTAACTAAGTTGTAAAATAATTGAAAAAATTTGTTAGATTTTCAAAATTTTAAGATTGTTAGGTAATTGTTCTAGGTACTTGTTGAATAAAAATTAATGTATTTTATCAACAGCTCATAGTTTTTAATCGTACAATTTCTCTTCATTCCTGGAAATAATCGTAAATATTTAAATTATTCAGAAAATTGTCAATAACAACATAAGTAATGGGTAACATAAATTTTTTAAATACTAATCAATTTTAGTTTTTAATTAAATTACAAATATAATAATAAAATCAAATAAATACTTGAATGCATGAATCGAAAAATTTCTTAGAACTGAACACGTATCGTATATTTTATTCAGATTCCAATAATATCATTAAAATTAACCAAAATCTTATTGTTATATTTTGATAACCCTTAAGTCAATGAAAATGTATCGATTTCACTAAGTATCCATCTTTTGACATTGATATCTAACCGAATAAATCACCCTAAAAGTAAGATTCACCCTCTTGACCTATCGTTTTCCCCTAAAATAATATAAAATTTACTCTCAACCAATCATTTCTCTTTAAATGACAATAATCCCAGCTATATTCATTATTTTCATAAAAATCAACGACTTATATCGATATTCAACCGAATAAATTTCTTGAAATCCCTTAAAATAATTCATCTCTTGACCAATCTTTAACATCAAATAACACTTTCTCCTACTTTACCATATTCATTATTTTTTTTTTTTTTTTATAAAAATTACCTATTAAATAACGATACTTAACCAACTTAACCCCTTAAAAATATCAACAAATCTGTTCTTAATCGATTATTTCCCCTTAAAAGATCATAAATTCTCTTCTTAGCCAATTGTTTCCCCCTAAAATAAAATTTACTCTCAACCAATCATTTCTCTTTAAATGACATTAATCCAAGCTATATTCAATATTTTTCATAAAATCACCGACATATCGATATTCAACTGAATAAATTTCTTGAAATCCCTTAACATAAAATTCCTCTCTTGACCAATCAAATTACCTTAAGATTATCATAAATTCTCCTCTTAACCAATCATTTCTCTTTAAATGACAATAACCCACCTATATTCATTATTTTCATAAAATCACCGACTTATATCGATATTCAACCGAATAAATTTCTTGAAATCGCCTTACAATAGAATTCATCTCATGACCAATCTTTCTCCTTAAAAGATCATAATTCTCTTCTTAACAAATCATTTCTCTTTAATTGACAATATTTCCACTCTCTCAAAGATTTACACACATATTGATATCTATCTGAACAAATCCCTAAAAATATTATAAATTCCTCATCTATATTTTCCATTTAGAAAATATTTACCCTTTGAACACAGATATTCAACCAACTCAACCCTTAAAATGACAACAAACTTGTTCTTAATCGATTATTTCCTTAAAATATCATAAATTTACTCTTAACCAATCATTTCCATTGAAATGACAATTTTCCTCACTGCACCAACAATATACATATTTTTTAAAAACCTACAAGGTAAAATTTCTTTAGAAATCTATGTTTAACCGACTCTACTCCTTAAAATTCATCATTCGAATCATATTTACTATATGTATTCACCAATCAATTCCTTAAAATTATCATAAAAATTTGAATTTTACCAATAAAAATAAATTTTCTTTAAAGTATTACAAATTGTTATCATCATTTTCCATCGAAAATCACCACAATTTTGTTCTGGCAACAATTCAAGCAATTAAAAATTCATCAAAATGACTTAAATCGAATAAAATCTATGTTTTCCACATAAATTAAATTATTGTAAAATCACAAAATATATATCATATTGCTCATTAAAATTAATCAGTAAATCAAGTATAAATTCAATAAAAATTACCAGTCAACCATTAGAGATAATTCAATGATTTTCATAACTATACTGATAACCACACTGAGCATCCCCTTAAAAATCTCTAAATTATACTACTTTTGTGATTGATATCCATGAAATCAATATTAGATTTGAAAATGAAAGTAATTATTGACCCTTTATTTACACTGTACAATTAATTAAAATTTTAGGTTTCACTAAATATTTTTAAAATTAACTGATTTAATCAACTATTTAAATAGAACATAAAATTATAATTAAAATATCATTTACTATTCAAAATCTATCAGTCAAATTGGATTCTAATTGGTAAATAATTATCTTAAATAGATGTTTCATAAACATTTTGATCCTAAATTTATTTATTTATTTTTATTTAAAATAATCCTAAAATCAAGTCTAATCTAATAAATTAGGAAGAAATTAATTGTTTCTAAAATTATAGATTTACCCTAATTTCTTCAATAATTTCATTCAAAACATAATCAAACCTTAAATCCATTAAAATTCAAAAGAAACGATAAATTCACAAAGATGATTAAATTTACTAAAATAAATACCTCGTAAAACTAGATATTACTTAAATTATAATAAAATTTCCCTAAAAGCTCTAATTGATTTACATAGCCTAAAATTATTTTATTTTTGTCGAGTACAACCTAATCTATTGAAAGATGTAATTTATTTAGTTAAATTTTCATTGAAAATAACAAGTCAACAAATGGAATTTTAATTAGTAAAGATTATATTCTATAAAGAAAATTTTCAGTGAAGAAGTAATATTAGTGAGATAGTACATTAAGTGACTAAAATCGTTGAAATTACTGAAAAGTGGGATAGCTAAAGATATTTACTAAATAGATGAAATATCAATTGATATCTTAATAACTTACAAGGGTAATATACTTTGAATGGAGAAAATATACATCGAAGAGAAAAATATTCGTTGAAGAGGAAAAACATTCATTGAATAAGGAAAACATTAATTGAAGAGAGAAAATATTCATTAAAGAGGAAAGCAATCATTAAAGTGAGAAAATATGAATTGAAGCTAACAAATATTCAGTGAATCGAGAATTGCTTATAATAAATTAGTCGGTAAAATTTCTCAATGATGAGATGAAATATCAATGAAATATTGTGAAATACTTGAAATAAATGGTCTGAATTATTCAATGATCAACAAATATACATAAAAGATGAAAATATTTACTGAAAATCAATTGTACTTTAAGAGTGTATTAATTACTATTATATTAAATTAAAAATTATTAACAATTGAGTAGATTTCATCGGTTAATTATATTTAAATAGGGATATATATTTTTGATGGATACTTATGCGCGGAAGAATAGTTATTAAAAACAATAACCGTGCGCGTATACTAATTCGGCGAATATACATCAAATACTGAGTTATTAGAAATCAAATCTAAGTCTCTTACAATAGTAAATTCAAAACACATTGAATAATATATTTTGAATGAACATTATGGATATCTATCGCTATTAAGAATTATTATCTAAATGTTATTAATGTCGATAAAACTTATATTTAAATACTTTTTTAGGTGTAACTATTGACAATATATTATTTTCAATTCTAAATTTATTTTATTATTTGAAATTATATTCGAAATTTAGTTAAAATAATTTTTTATTGATTAGTAAATAGAATATTTGATTTAGTTTTATACTCAAATAAAACTTTTTGACAAATTAAAAATATTTTGAATAATCTCTTTATAAATTGATGGTTATAAATAAATATCCAAATGTAAAATTAATTTAAATATTTTATTCAATTGTAACTATTGACAAAATAATAATTTAAATTCAAAAATAATAAGAACATCAAAAATGATTGTTATTTCTAAAAGTAAATTTATAACATTTTATAAAAAGCAATAATTAATATAAAACATACATCAGTTTTCTGAATTTATTTAATATTACAAATACTAAATGTTTCTTATAATCATAATACCAAATTATTCATCTATTCATTGTATTGTTTACTATATTCCGTTATTTGTTGGACTTTCTACTACATTCTTCATACTTGTTATATTGTATCAGATCCACCCATATTTATTGTATTAAATTTGCCGCATTTGTTGAATATTCGTAGGATTTGTATATATTCGCCGGATTTGTATATATTCTATATACATAATATATATATGAATATTAAATTTGCCAGATTTATTGAATATTCGTTGGATTTGTGAATTCGCCGGATTTGTATATATATTCTATATACATAAGATATATATATGAATATTAAATTTGTCAGATTTATTGAATATTCGCCGAATTAGTATACGCGCACGGTTATTGTTTTTAATAACTATTCTTCCGCGCATAAGTATCATCAAAATATATATCCCTATTTAAATATAATTAACGATGAAATCTACTCAATTGTTAATAATTTTAATTTAATATAATAGTAATTAATACACTCTTAAAGTACAATTGATTTTCAGTAAATATTTTCATCTTTTATGTATATTTGTTGATCATTGAATAATTCAGACCATTTATTTCAAGTATTTCACAATATTTCATTGATATTTCATCTCATCATTGAGAAATTTTACCGACTAATTTATTATAAGCAATTCTCGATTCACTGAATATTTGTTAGCTTCAATTCATATTTTCTCACTTTAATGATTGCTTTCCTCTTTAATGAATATTTTCTCTCTTCATTAATGTTTTCCTTATTCAATGAATGTTTTTCCTCTTCAACGAATATTTTTCTCTTCGATGTATATTTTCTCCATTCAAAGTATATTACCCTTGTAAGTTATTAAGATATCAATTGATATTTCATCTATTTAGTAAATATCTTTAGCTATCCCACTTTTCAGTAATTTCAACGATTTTAGTCACTTAATGTACTATCTCACTAATATTACTTCTTCACTGAAAATTTTCTTTATAGAATATAATCTTTACTAATTAAAATTCCATTTGTTGACTTGTTATTTTCAATGAAAATTTAACTAAATAAATTACATCTTTCAATAGATTAGGTTGTACTCGACAAAAATAAAATAATTTTAGGCTATGTAAATCAATTAGAGCTTTTAGGGAAATTTTATTATAATTTAAGTAATATCTAGTTTTACGAGGTATTTATTTTAGTAAATTTTAATCATCTTTGTGAATTTTATCGTTTTCTTTTGAATTTTAATGGATTTAAGGTTTGATTATGTTTTGAATGAAATTATTGAAGAAATTAGGGTAAATCTATAATTTTAGAAACAATTAATTTTTTCCTAATTTATTAGATTAGACTTGATTTTAGTATTATTTTAAATAAAAAAAATAAATAAATTTAGGATCAAAATGTTTATGAAACATCTATTTAAGATAATTATTTACCAATTAGAATCCAATTTGACTGATAGATTTTGAATAGTAAATGATATTTTAATTATAATTTTATGTTCTATTTAAATAGTTGATTAAATCAGTTAATTTTTAAAAATATTTTAGTGAAACCTAAAATTTTAATTAATTGTACAGTGTAAATAAAGGGGTCAATAATTACTTTCATTTTCAAATCTAATATTGATTTCATGGATATCAATCACAAAAGTAGTATAATTTAGAGATTTTTAAGGGGATGCTCAGTGTGGTTATCAGTATAGTTATGAAAATCATTGAATTATCTCTAATGGTTGACTGGTAATTTTTATTGAATTTATACTTGATTTACTGATTAATTTTAATGAGCAATATGATATATATTTTGTGATTTTACAATAATTTAATTTATGTGGAAAACATAGATTTTATTCGATTTAAGTCATTTTTGATGAATTTTTTAATTGCTTGAAATTGTTGCCAGAACAAAATTGTGGTGATTTTCGATGGAAAATGATGATAACAATTTGTAATACTTTAAAGAAAATTTATTTTTATTGGTAAAATTCAAATTTTTATGATAATTTTAAGGGAATTTGATTGGTTGAATACATATAGTAAATATGATTCGAATGATGAATTTTTAAGGAGTAGAGTCGGTTAAACATAGATTTCTAAAGAAATTTTACCTTGTAGGTTTTTAAAAAATATGTATATTGTTGGTGCAGTGAGGAAAATTGTCATTTCAATGGAAATGATTGGTTAAGAGTAAATTTATGATATTTTAAGGAAATAATCGATTAAGAACAAGTTTGTTGTCATTTTTAAGGGGTTGAGTTGGTTGAATATCTGTGTTCAAAGGGTAAATATTTTCTAAATGGAAAATATAGATGAGGAATTTATAATATTTTTAGGGGATTTGTTCAGATAGATATCAATATGTGTGTAAATCTTTTGAGAGAGTGGAAATATTGTCAATTAAAGAGAAATGATTTGTTAAGAAGAGAATTTATGATCTTTTAAGGAGAAAGGATTGGTCATGAGATGAATTCTATTGTAAGGCGATTTCAAGAAATTTATTCGGTTGAATATCGATATAAGTCGGTGATTTTTATGAAAATAATGAATATAGGTGGGGTTATTGTCATTTAAAGAGAAATGATTGGTTAAGAGGAGAATTTATGATAATCTTAAGGTAATTTGATTGGTCAAGAGAGGAATTTTATGTTAAGGGATTTCAAGAAATTTATTCAGTTGAATATCGATATGTCGGTGATTTTTATGAAAAATATTGAATATAGCTTGGATTAATGTCATTTAAAGAGAAATGATTGGTTGAGAGTAAATTTTATTTTAGGGGGAAACAATTGGCTAAGAAGAGAATTTATGATCTTTTAAGGGGAAATAATCGATTAAGAACAGATTTGTTGATATTTTTAAGGGTTAAGTTGGTTAAGTATCGTTATTTAATAGGTAATTTTTATAAAAAAAAAAAAAAAAATAATGAATATGGTAAAGTAGGAGAAAGTGTTATTTGATGGTAAAAGATTGGTCAAGAGATGAATTTATTTTAAGGGGATTTCAAGAAATTTATTCGGTTGAATATCGATATAAGTCGTTGATTTTTATGAAAATAATGAATATAGCTGGGATTATTGTCATTTAAAGAGAAATGATTGGTTGAGAGTAAATTTTATATTATTTTAGGGGAAAACGATAGGTCAAGAGGTGAATCTTACTTTTAGGGTGATTTATTCGGTTAGATATCAATGTCAAAAGATGGATACTTAGTGAAATCGATACATTTTCATTGACTTAAGGGTTATCAAAAATATAACAATAAGATTTTGGTTAATTTTAATGATATTATTGGAATCTGAATAAAATATACGATACGTGTTCAGTTCTAAGAAATTTTTCGATTCATGCATTCAAGTATTTATTTGATTTTATTATTATATTTGTAATTTAATTAAAAACTAAAATTGATTAGTATTTAAAAAATTTATGTTACCCATTACTTATGTTGTTATTGACAATTTTCTGAATAATTTAAATATTTACGATTATTTCCAGGAATGAAGAGAAATTGTACGATTAAAAACTATGAGCTGTTGATAAAATACATTAATTTTTATTCAACAAGTACCTAGAACAATTACCTAACAATCTTAAAATTTTTGAAAATCTAACAAATTTTTTCAATTATTTTACAACTTAGTTAATTTAATTAACTGATAAGTACTAGTTTTCTTTATGATTTGCTACTGTGTTGAAACTTTTTTTTTTTTTTTTTTTTTTTAAATTTTTATTCAAAGTACTAACAAATTTTATTAAAGATCTATCAAGACTTGTCAAAAATTATAAAACTTTGGTAATTTTAATAAGTATTACTCAATAACTACTATTTTCTTACCAATTTGCTGAAGGTCTTATTTTAAGGTCTCAAATTTAACAACTTTCTCACAACTTTAATCAAATTCTAATCCCATGATAATCATAAATTACGTGTATTTTCTTAAAAAAAAAATGTCCATAGTTTTTCTTATATCGGTAAAACAAAAAAATATTTTCTTAAAAATATAGAATTTTTCTTTAACTTTTTACAAACATTTACAATTGTTCTATCCCTGTATACTATGAACCACAATTGAACAAACTTTTTCTATTCAATATTAATTTTATATACTTTGTTGAAAATTTATATAAAATAATAATGAAAATAATAATAATAAAAACTTGTAATATTAGTAATAATAATAATAAAATTAAAATTAAAAAACATTAAAACACTACTTATAAGATAATAATAATAATAATAATAATAATAATAATAATAATAATAATACTAATAGAATAAAAATTAAAGAACACTAAAACACTACTTATAAAAAAAAAATAAGTAGTATATTAAAATTAAAAATGTTTAAAAATACTATGACATTGACCTACTTTTAAATGACCTTGAAAATTTTTTGATGAGTCATGGTCTTTGTTTGAATGACCTTGAGAAAATTATAATAATAATAAAATTAAAATTAAAAACATTAAAACATTACTTATAAAAATAAGTAGTAAATTTATATAAAAATTTTTAAAAATACTAAGACCTTGTGAAATTTTAAATGACCTTGACATACTTTAAAATGACCTTGAAATAATATTATGACTCATCCAATAAGATTGAAAATAATAATAATAATAATAAATATTAAAACATTACTTATAAAAATAAGTAGTAAATTTATATTTAAAATGACTAAAAATATTATGACTTTGAGAAAATTATAATAATAATAAAATTAAAATTAAAAAACATTAAAACATTACTTATAAAAATAAGTAGTAAATTTATATAAAAATGTTTAAAAATACTAAGACCTTGTGAAATTTTAAATGACCTTGAAAAAAAAATTAAGACTCATCCAATGACCTTGACAATAATAATAATAAAAACAATAATAATAATAATTATAATAATAATAAAAATAAATATAATTAAACAATATTATTAAGTAATCATATTAATTAAAATTAATAATAATCATATAATTAATAATATTAATAATAATAAAATTATTTCCTTATAATAGAAGTTTTATACATTAATAATAATAATAATATTATTAAAAATAATAATAATAAATATAATAATAATAATAATAATATTATTAATAAAAGTTTTCAAAGTATTATTGATAATAATTAAAGTTTTTATAAGTATAAATAAAATTTTTATAAGTAATAAGCATATTAATAATAATATTAATAAAAATAATAATTAATGTTTTAATAATTAATAATAAAATTTTTATAAGTAATAATAGAATAATAATAATAATAATAATAATAATAATAAATATTAATAATAATAATAATAATAATAATAATAGTAATAATAATATTAATAATAATAATAATAAAAAATATTAATAATAATAATAATAATAATAAAATAAATTTACAACATATATACTACTTATAAAAATAAGTAGTAAATAAATATTTAAAAATGTTTAAAAATAATATGACCTTGACCTACTTTTGAATGACCTTGACCTACTTTTCAATGACCTTGAAAAAATATGATGAGCCATCCAATGACCTTGATAATAATAATAAAAATAATAATAATAATAAAAATAATAATAATAATAATATTAATAATAATAATACTAATAATAGTAATAATAATAATAATAATAATAATAATAATAATAAAATAATTTACAAATATATACTACTTATTTTTTATAAGTAGTAAATTTAAATTTAAAAATGATTAAAAATAATATGACCTTGACCTTGAATGACCTTGACCTTGAATGACCTTGAAAATAGATGTACTTTTAAACATAGAAAAAATTTTGAAAAAATGATGAGTCATCCAATGACCTTGAATGACCTTGACCTTGAATGACCTTGAAAAATAATAATAATAATAATAATAATACTAATAATAGTAATTTTATTAGTATAGTAATAATAATAATAATAATAATAATAATAATAATAATAAAATAATTTACAAATATATACTATTTATTTTTTATAAGTAGTAAATTTAAATTTAAAAATGATAAAAATAATATGACCTTGACCTTGAATGACCTTGACCTTGAATGACCTTGACCTTGAATGACCTTGAAAAATAATAATAATAATAATAATAATAATAATATTTATAATAATAAAAATAATAATAATAATAAAAATAATAATAAAATAACTTACAAATATATACTACTTATTTTTTATAAGTAGTAAATTTAAATTTAAAAATGATAAAAATAATATGACCTTGACCTTGAATGACCTTGACCTTGAATGACCTTGACCTTGAATGACCTTGAAAAAAAATAATAATAATAAAAATAGTAATAATAATAATATTTATAATAATAAAAATAATAATAATAATAAAAATAATAATAAAATAATTTACAAATATATACTACTTATTTTTTATAAGTAGTAAATTTAAATTTAAAAATGATTAAAAATAATATGACCTTGACCTTGAATGACCTTGACCTTGAATGACCTTGAAAATAGATGTACTTTTAAACATAGAAAAAATTTTGAAAAAATGATGAGTCATCCAATGACCTTGAATGACCTTGACCTACTTTTCCCCTTGAATGACCTTGAATCAGTCATGGTCTTTGTTTTAAAATTTTGATGAGTCATCCAATGACCTTGAATGAGTCATGGTCTTTGTTTTAAAAATTTTGATGAGTCACCCAATGACCTTGAATGAGTCATGGTCTTTGTTTCAATGACCTTGAATGAGTCATTGTCTTTGTTCTAAAAAATTTGTACTTTTAAACTTAGCGCAAAAAATTTTTTTTTGCCGGGGGGGGGGGGTATGTGAGCTAGATGGCCTCTGAGCTAGAGGGCCGGTATCCCACTACTGCAATGAAGTTTTCTTAGTTTTATTACTTTGCTTTACTTCTAGAAGTAGGCCTTTGAGTCGTTTTGTCCCTCGGAAATAAGTTCATCTACCATAATTGAAATTTAAATTACTGCTCGCAATTAACGTCCGCTAATGCAAATTTACCATAAGTTTTAATTAACGAGTTGATTTACCTTTTTCGTCTAAATTATTTAAACTTATCATGAAATTTGGGGTATTCCTCGCAATCAGTTTCATTTTAAATGCGAATTTAATTTATTATTATCACTAAAGTTGTTTAATTTCTTTGAACCATTAACTTTTATCGTAACATTGAGTTTTATTTAAACCAGGAGTTTAAATTGACAATAAATTGTAGCTAATTTACTTCGAAATATTAACACGGAATTAGTTATATCAACGATCTCGATTTTCATTTTATTCCCGTACCCTTTCCCTATATTAGACCTTAGGCGCATATTGTGTTTATATTATATTTATTGAGTGCCCACTGGACTACTCGGTGTGATGATTTTAAGCCGTATGTAATATGATTTTAGGTCGATTTTACAGAATTGAGAAACGAGGAAGCAGCCAGAGACTTCTTCCTTATTCCTCGATTCAGCTATAGGGATAAATATTGACGTTACGACCGCTGCGTTGCGCACGCTGAGTCCTCACGGGTACATATCATTGGCGATTTTCCACGCACTTACATGCATCTGTACTATGTAGATTTTACTATCTTGCGTTATGTGTCGGCTGTGGGCCGGAAAAATTTCGACATTTTAATTTATAACAACATATAAAATAATTTATGTAAATAATATTTATTGATTATAAATGATAATAACATAATTACCCTTTTCACCATTCCAAAATATGTAAAAATTAGCATAAAATAACATAAATACCGCTCTCCCCACGCCGACGCCGAGCAGAGCTCCATTGAGATGCAAGGAACGCGACGTGGAAAGAGGGTTCCACCATAAATATTTCTCACCTAAAAATGAGTTTCTGAAAATTTCAAAATAGAATTGAACAAATTGTTTTCACAAAATGGTTTTAAAGTATTTAAAACTGAAAAAAATGGTTTTAAACAATTTTCAAAACTGGTTAAATAGTTTTATTAAGTGTGAAAATGGATCAGTATATATACCTATTTTTCTGGTGTGTGAAATTTGATGTAAGTAGTGGGATGTGTCACATCCAGCACATGTCACATCCAGCACAGTACCCCCCCCGGCTGAGAGAAAATTTTTTTAAGTCAAAAAATACAAAAAATATTTAAGACAAAGACAATGACTCATTCAAGGTCATTGAAACAAAGACCATGACTCATTCAAGGTTATTGGATGACTCATCATATTTTTTCAAGGTCATTGAAACAAAGACCATGACTCATTCAAGGTCATTGGATGACTCATCATATTTTTTCAAGGTCATTTAAACAAAGACCATGACTCATTCAAGGTCATTGGATGACTCATCATATTTTTTCAAGGTAATTTAAACAAAGACCATGACTCATTCAAGGTCATTGGATGACTCATCATATTTCCAAGGTCATTTAAACAAAGACCATGACTCATTCAAGGTCATTGGATGACTCATCATATTTTTTCAAGGTCATTTAAACAAAGACCATGACTCATTCAAGGTCATTGGATGACTCATCATATTTTTTCAAGGTCATTTAAACAAAGACAATGACTCATTCAAGGTCATTTAAACAAAGACCGTGACTCATTCAAGGTCATTGGATAACTCATCATATTTTTCAAGGTCATTTAAACAAAGACCATGACTCATTCAAGGTCATTGGATGACTCATCATACTTTTCAATGTCATTTAAACAAAGACCATGACTCATTCAAGGTCATTGGATGACTCATCATATTTTTTCAAGGTCATTCAAAAGTAGGTCAAGGTCATATTATTTTTAAACATTTTTAAATTTAAATTTACTAATTATAAAAATAAGTAGTATATATTTTGTAAATTTATTTTATTATTATTAAATTAAATTGTTTGTTTTAATCAAGTCAATTATTTTATTAATATTATTCTTTTTATTATTAAGATTATTATTATTATTATTATTATTATTATTATTATTATTATTATTATTATTATTATTTATTATTATTAATATTTTTATTATTATTACAAGTTTTATTTATTAAGATTATAATTTTTATTATTATTATTACATATTTTAATTTTTATTACAAGTTTTATTTATTAAGATTATAATTTTTATTATTATATTTACATGTTTTAATTTTTTTTTATTACAAGCTTTATTTATTATTAATATTATTCTATTTATTTTTATTAATAATATTATTCTTTTTATTTTTATTATTATTTTTATTATTATTATTATTAATATTATTATTTTTATTATTATTATTAATATTATTATTATTATTAATATTTTTATTATTATTACAAGTTTTATTTATTAAGATTATAATTTTTATTATTATTATTACATGTTTTAATTTTTTTTTATTACAAGCTTTATTTATTATTAATATTATTCTTTTTATTTTTATTATTATTTTTATTATTATTACATGTTTTAATTTTTTTTTTTACAAGCTTTATTTATTATTAATATTATTCTTTTTATTTTTATTATTATTTTGATTATTATTATTATTAATATTATTATTTTTATTATTATTTTGATTATTTATATTATTAATATTATTATTTTTATTATTATTATTAATATTATTATTATTATTAATATTTTAATTTTTATTACAAGTTTTATTTATTATTCTTTTTATTATTATTTTTATTTTATTATTATAAATATTATTATCATTATTTTTATTACTTTTTATTAATAATACATATATATATAATAAAACAAATACATAAAACAACTATATAAAAAACATCTATATAAAAACAACTATATATAAAAAACAACAACTTCATAAAAAGTAAATCAATTATTAATAATACAATTAAACAAATATCAAGTTTTATTTCACGTTTCTTCACGCTTGGCATTCGATTATGAAAATATTGCTAATAAAAATAATAATAATAAATTATAACAAATGAAAATACCAAAGAGAAATTTTCACAATTTTTATTTTTATATACAAATTTGTTAATAAATATCAATAACATTCTCAAATATCTCATCAAATTGCTGATTGCGAACTGTTGGATCGTTTCAGGCATGATTATATTACCACCAAACATCAAGGACATCAACCCCTCTATAATGACCATATGCAAAACTCGAGTTTTTTCCCTACCCAAGCTCTCTTGTCGTCATGATTATTTAATGCTATTTTAGAATTTTTAAAAGTGAACAGCTGATGATTTCGGGTCCCTATCCTAGTTTTGAGGTACCGACATAATACTATTGTTATTATAACAATTCAAATATGATTGGTGTTTAATGTCGGTACCCGGTAATTTTACACCCTTAGCTCGCATTGTTGATTTATTTCCTAGCAAGCTATAACATTTAGGGCGCAAGAAAACCCACTCGCTATATCCTAACCCTTTACTCTCATCCTTGAACTTGCCAATAACCGAGTCAAGTCGTCTAGAATATAAAGGATGAGAAGGATCATTAATTTGATGTATCTAACAGATCATCCGAAATCATAGCTTTTAATAAAATTTCTAATTTTAAATTTTTTATCTCCAAAAAGAAGCTATTTGTATCACCCGCTACTAGATTGATATCACAATTATAAATATCACGATATTTTTGTAACTCAACATACTGTAACTGGTACATCCGTAGTTTGGATAAATCTAGAACTGATTGACCGATATAACTAGGTCTATCCAAACATATTGAGTCCTTATTAAGATGAGCGGCAAAAAGATCATCAGTAATCTCTATTGTTTTTCTAAATGCCGGTTTTGACGAATATGTAATTAACTTTTCAGCTGAATTACATAATCCCAAATTCATCCTCTTTTTAAGGTTCTCAACAGATTTACCATACAGACTGTTGTTATACAATTTAAATAAATCTCTATATAATTCACTAACTGCATTTGCACGCAAGTTAGTGTTTTTATCGATATAATGTTTAAAAATAGGAGCTTGCTTGTATTTAATAGCTCTATGTATATGTGTAACCTTAGCCCCGAGAGAAAGATAAAGCCTGAGAAGCCTCCAATGAAGAACATAGTTCTTCTTAGGATAATGCGTTAGCATTAACTTCTCAACTTTTGAATTTGGTGGGCACATCTTTTCCGGTCCAATCGGAAAGTCATTTAAAAAATCATGTAAATTATCTGGAATCATGATATCAACTTCCATAGTATATCCATATGGAAGGATTTCAATATCCACAACATTCGCACATTCATTCAAAACCACATCCAAACCATCATACACCCAAGTAAAATCAGCGTAAGGAAGACTTTGGCTGAGAGCCCAACCGTACAGATTATTTATATCTATGTACAATAATTCTGTATCCTCCGAAGCAGCAATGTAATGTTTGTTAACAAATGTTAACCACCCCGTATTCCACCTTCGTAAAATTGAGCATTTCCATGTCCTGTAAAAGTTCAATGGGTTCCGTTAATGTCATAAGCGCTGAAGCCCATGACATACCCGGAATGCCATAAAAGTTTAGAGGTTCAAGACCATTGTAAACAATAGCCTTGGCACGGAATTGTTGAAAATAGTCCGCAAGGAGGAATACATCAAGTTTAAGGTAAATTAACATATAATCACGCAAAGTCCTACAGTTTTGCTGCGTCCAGATTAGTTGTGCCCTATCGTACTCATCTTCACTTACGCCCTCCCAAATTGGAGGCAACTCATAAGTAGTTCAAGAACTTCCTCCGAACAGCAAAATTATATGGAAAAATACCTTTACAGTCGACTATAGAACCTTGAAAGACAGACGAAGTCAATGGAAGAGAAGTTAGCGTTTTCACAGCCTTAGCTAACGAACAATTAACAAATTGCATACTGTCGATAAAGCGAACAGCCAATTTGTTAATGTGAACAATTAATGAAATAAATTTTTCTGTAGAGGTCGGTATGATATCTAAATTCCATGAAGGAAAGCGATCGAGACCATATTTTAAAATATGGTGAAGGTCATACCCTCTTAAATTATGAAAGACTATAGGTAGTAACCGATAAATCCTACGAGCTATATTACATTTTCGGCAAGCTGCCCCTAGATAATTTACCAGTAAAATGGCAATGATCTCTCACCGGATTTACAATCGGTTTTTTACATAAATAACAGGTTCGACAAGATTTAAACTGTCGAACCTCACTGAAAGACATAGGCCCTATCAATTTATCACCTTCCGAATCATAGTACGGAATAACAATTTCAGTTGCAATTTCCTCAATTTTCTTAAGAAAATCAGGAATGCAATCAAGTCCGTAAAAGTAATAATATGATTTGTGTTAGTATAATATTAATTAATAAAAGACCTGCTGCAATAGGCATATGAATTTGATGATGTCTATCATCAGGAGGTAAAACCGATTCAAATCGGCATAAATCACAAAGGTGGGGTGATATGTTTAGAATAATTTAGGAATTCTAAATTTTTATTTTCGGGGAGCGTGTATAGGGTTGTGCCAGTCTGATTTTTGGCGCATAATGCAACATGTGTATTGAATGCATTATCTAATCTAAACCCATTAAGGCAATGTGGACACCAACGACATTCTAATTTGAATGTTACAGTCAGGGTTTTGATGGCAATTCATTAACCAGTTGATATTGGTCACAGCGTATAATGATATCTATCATTATTTTCAAGTTAATAATAAATTAAATAGGGTTTCCGTCAGTACTTTTGCTTCTATGGATCAACTTAAATGAGGATTGGTGAAAGACATAATTTATCTGCTGAAACCTCTCAGATTTATAACAGTGTGTGTACGAAACACATTTATTGCTAATTTAAGTCGATTTTTTCTTTTCGACTTTGGTATGTTTAATTAATTTCAGGGGACAATCCGTGATCTCATCGTACTCTAATTCGTCTAAAAACTCTGTATATTTAGGACTCTTTGGGGTTTTCACCAATTATATCTTTCTTTAATAAATTAAGAATAAGAGTAAAGGAAGCACTTTCGTCATTGTTTTTTATATTTACTATGCTCTCTTTATTTCAATGCAGAAGGGGTTTTAAATATATTTATTGTCCAGACAAACGATTATGGGAGCATATTTTGTTAAAATTAAAGTGAATTTCCATATATTAATAAACACGCATCTACTGCCTAAAATGGGTGAATTGTTCTATTTTTTATTAGCTTATTAACCCCTTCACTTTAAAAGTTATCTGAAAATGTCTCCGCATTATTTTGAAAAATAATTGTCACGGATCTCGCCATCTTTTTCAAATTTAATTAATATCGCGAATTGAATTTTTAACGCTCCCCTTTTATTTTATCTCAAAATTAATTTATTAACATTGATCGCCTCAGTTAAAAGTTACTGTAATTAGTTGCGCGTTAGATATATCAAAAAACTTAAAGTTGTATAGCCGCCAGTTTAAATTTACTGAAATGTTCGGCTCATTCTCTAATACAGAACCTCCGAATGTATAATATTTTCATTATTATAGTAGGATTATAGTATTTTCATTAATTATTAATTAGGGTATTTATTTATAATATTTTCATTATTTTATAGTATTTTCATTAATTATCAATAGGTATATTATTTATAATATTTTCATTATTTTAGTATTTTTCATTATTTATTAATAGGTTATATTATTTATAATATTTTCATTACTTTATAGTATTTTTCATTATTTATAATAGGTATTTATTTATAATATTTTCATTATTTATAGGTATTTTCATTATTTATAATAGGTATATTATTTATAATATTTTTCATATATTGTATAATATTAGAGTCATCATCATCACTGATTTCGATGACTTCTTTTTTTATTATTTTATTTGGATATTAATTTTAATAGCGCAGGCAGGGTCTTTTATTCTTTTTATTTGATGTTTTTATTTTGTAGTATATTGCAAAATATCGACGTTATTTTATTAATTTTTTAAACATATTTATTTTACTAGACTTGAAAGAATTTAAATGAACCATGTTCCCTATAAAATTCTTTTATAATTAATGTTCTGGGCATGTTTTGCATATGGCCGCAGATAAAAAATTTGATGCCATTAAATCTTATGGCGGTAATATTTTTTCATTTCTTCATGGCAACTTTCATTATGTTGCAACGATGAAATGCAATATCTCGGATAAAAAGTTGCCCTAATAAAAATATTTAAATTAAAAAACCTATATAAAGTAACTTGATATAAAATATCTAATAATTTCTAACAAATAACTTATACAATAATATGTGCATCTCACTGCAAACTATTTTAATAATTCTAATAAATTAAAACCTTAAAATACAATAATATTTGCATGCTCACTGCAAAACTATTAAATAATTCTAATAAATAAAACCTTAAATCAATATTTTGCATCTCACTGCCAAACTATTAAATATTGATATAAATATCTATTAAATAATTCCTATATAATCATATATAATTCAATTACTGAGAATCTATTAATAAAAATGCCTATATAATCAAAAACTATTTGTTAACTATATTTGTATATAATTTAATTATGTTAATTAGATGTTTCAGTAATTAATACTTTTTGTAAAATATATTATTAAATTAATGATATTTGAAGATTATTAAAATAATACTTTTAAATTTTCATCAATTTAAAAATATATTTATCATAAAACTTTGAAATAAATAGATCCTTATTAAAATATATAAATTATTATAAAATTATTGATATTTGATGTAATATTTTTTTAATAATTACTTCAAATATCATTAATTAATTTCGATAAATAAAATAATAAAAAACTAACATTTTATCTCCTGATTCCGACGAATCATCATCTCTATAGAAGAGAGGCCTCCATATCTTCCCCAGTAACGATGGGCATCTCCAAAACCGGTGGCATTAATTATTGTCATCCCCAGAAATGGGGCATCTCCAAAAACGGTGCATTAATTATTTGTCATCCAGAAATGGGGGCATCTCCAAAAACGGTGCATTAATTATTGTCTTCCAGAAATGGGGCATCTCCAAAAAGGTGCATTATGATGATCAGTCTGCATACAAATCAACTAAAATGTTTTTTAAATATATAATAAAATTAAATTAAAATTTACCATCTTCGATAATTCCTCTTCGCTATCGCTGTACAATTGTATCTTCGATTAAATTACTTCTAAATAATTTATAAAATAAAGACATATATAATTAAAATTTACCATCATCTTCGATAATTATAAACATCATTTTCACGATCTAACTGATCTGTATTTCTTTAAAGTATACCCAATCTTAGAAAATATAATAATAAATATTAAAATATAAATTAAAATCCTTACCATTTTCATCGACCAACCAATTGGCGTAATTCTTGAGTTCTCCATTTTAAAATTTTTTGAAATCCCTGCGAGTAAAATTTGAAATAATTGTGGACAAATTCTACATTTGTTCAAATGCTTTTAAAGACATAAATATTTTCAGGATTTAGCCAATTCACATTTAAGCAATACAACACATATTAGCGTGAGAGATTTTTAAGACATGTTTTCTTTGTTAAAACACATGCCAAGGTCTACACTGCTGACTGCATGCGTTCTTTGTAAAATCACATACATACTTTTGTTTGGTATGTGTTTTTCTTTGTAAATCACATACATAGTTTGCATGTGTTTTCTTTATTCAATTTTGTTGCATGCATGTACTTATCATGTATGTCACGCCACTTATCCTGTTCTTTGTGATCACGCACTTACATGCACTTCTTGTGTGATGCATGCATTAGCTTTAATTAACACATAATAATATTATTAATAATTAATAAAAAAATATATTAAATAATAATAATAAAAAAATTTAATAATAATAATAATATTAATAATAATAATAATAATAATAATAATAAAATAATAATATTATAAAAGTAATAATAAATAAAAATATTAATATTTAAACATAAACAATTAAACATTAATTAATTTATTAATTCATCAATTTCTCTTGGATATAACCAGCCTAAACAATGTTGACCACATTGTTAAGGTCCATTGTTTTTGATACTATAGTTTATTATAGACAAGGTTTACCATTGTTTTGCAGTTCGAAACCATAAACCGATAAAGAAAACCCTAGGATCAATACCAAATATTCTTGCTAGGTTTCATTATATATTGCTAACCATGTTCTCACCGAGATGAGATGATTGAGTATTGACAATTATGGCTTGATTATTACGTAAATTATGAATTTATCAAGAGGAAAAACCTAAAAAAATTCACTGTCTAGTTATTTGTTTTCCAATTCGAATAGCCTGAACAGAACTACATCAATAAATTAATAATTACATTTAAAAAAACTTACTCCATGACAAACTATCATAAATTATCTATACATTTATACCAACATTTTCAAACCAATAATGTTCGTTCAACCAACACTGTTCTGTTGCAGTTATTTGAACCTCTTTTCAAATACTCCATAATTACAACATGTACGGGTTCAGTTGTAGCTTTAGCAAACTCTATATCTAATCGTAAATTACCATTTTGGGGTAATTGACTTTGATTTAAATCGAAATCGGGGTGCAAAACAAATGTGAAGAATGGTATTTGTTTTTAAATCTTCAAGAGTTATTACGACAATAAGGTTTTTATCCAAATAACCCATATTTCTAACTATAATTGCATATATGTAGCACCATAATTTATCATTTTATCGAAATCTTTGAGTATATGTTTCTCTATAATCACTATTTTTCGTAAGTTAGCGATGTACACCAAGGTTTTGAAAATGAGCTCGATGTTAAGTATGATCCATTAATTTGAGATCACTTTGAAATGTTTACCAATTTATAAAGTTGGCATTCTTCTATCTCAAATATTTGTTCCTTATTAGAAAGAAGCTGAACCTTAGCAATTGCAAATTGAACAATTTCCTTTGTTTTCAATGGTATATTGCATGCTTAGAATTAAGCCCCAATCGATGACCTGCTAATTTAAGAAGGCTCAACACGAACTCTTCTTACAAATAATTTGCATCAACTTAATTGAAGAATTGGTGCTGGTGGTGCACTTGTTAGTTGATAATGCCGGAATCAGATCTTTTCAATCTAATGTGTACATTAACACCTGGAGGTTAAATATTTCGGTTTGATCCATAAAATCGAGTTGTTAATGATGAGCACATGGTTAAATAATTTTGAACTTTTTAATCCACTTTTTCCTATTTCATCATCACTACCATAACCATAGAGAAATCATGTATTTTTAGTATCATATTGTAATTTTATAGTTTCTATTTCGAGCTTGTGAATATATTGTACTGTTTTTCCACCCTCAATCTTGATATTATTAAATCCGCAGAACTGCCATTTTTAAAAAGTTATAAACAAGAAAAATTGTTTTGTATACATCACTAGGTTCACCCAACGCGTTTTCTATCTTTATCTCACTTTGATCTGAACAAGTTAAACAATGTATTCATTCAAATCTAAATATTTTCAGTTTGGGAACCATTATATAAAATTCAATATCGGTTCTACTATCCCATAAATAGAATTTTCATCGGAATACCTTCTTCAAGGCCCCCATTTCAATTTACTGCTTGGGAGATGGTCTATCAAATAACACAATCAGATTTACCACAAATCATTTTTGAAATAAGTTCCATGGTCCTTTCATTCGTTTGTTTATATGTTTATGATGGTCTTACGTGGCTTTGGAATCGGTGTTGGTGCAGTTTTGTTTTGAAACATACCAGCCACACTAGGGTAGCAACTTTCCCTAACTCGGGATAAGGCATTTGATTTCAGAGATGGCAATATTTTCTGCTCATTCATTATCACATCTTTTAGCAGTTTTCCCCATACCAAAAAACTACAAGGCGTTTTAAGAATAGGGAAGGTGCAAATCTACCAATTGTTCTCAACCAACCTGATACATACTGTTTACCAATAAAATATGGTAATTTCGCCACCACTGTTGGCTACCACTATACATACTAATAATATCGTTATTGGCCATCTAATTACGAAAATGTAAATGTCAAAATGAGTTTTTTTGTATCTTTACTAAATTCAATAAATTTACCGCCTATCATCACGAATAATTTATTTCTATATTGTTTTACATTGATTGTTGATACCGGTAATACATTTGGGATTATCGATATTTATATTGACAACTTCATCCTGATCTGTTTATCAACCCAAACAATTTCAAGAGGAACCAAAGAATCACAACAATTATAGGATCGATTGATGTTAGTATATATGAACATTTGCCTATGAAGTTTTATTATTTTGGTTTGCGTACACCAAAAGCACTTGTCTTATATGTTTGCTTATCTAATCCCAATGTAATTAGCCAAATTTTTATCAAATGTTAAATTTCACAATGTTATTATTCAGATGAATTTACTAATCCATCTTTTTAACAAATTCAATAGTTTAAATAATGTAAACATTGAATGAATATATTTATGTAATTCTTTCAAGTGTTTTCAATATATAATCATTAGTAAATGTAATTCTCTTCAACTTCATTAATTATATGATTAGTGATATTTGATGTTTTCGATTACACTTTTTTTCATCAAATGTTTTGAAACGTATTAGGTATTCAGTACCAGGAAACAACAATGCAAATTATCACAACCCATTTCGCTTGGCATCCTCAATACTTTAAACTTTATTGTAAATGGGACTTATAATCACAACTAACATTCAACCATCTTTGAAAAACATGCCACCAATTTTCATCTTAAATCTGTTCGGAATATGACAATATCGTTCAAAATTATTGATTGAGAAAATACCACTTACAGGTTTTGGGAACACGTTTTCTGTTAACGATTTTACAATGACTATAAAATGGAATGATGTACACAAATGTAAAGGTCTTTGCCAAAGCAACTTCCAATTGCCATGTAAATAAATGGGATTTTGAAGATAACCATAAAATTACTTTGCTTTTGATTTTCCGGATGGATTAGTGGGCACTTATTACTCGGTAAAAATTGTATAGAAAACTCATTTTACTAGTCTTTTGATGATTATCCATGAGGGTTTTTGATATCCATGCCATTTGACATAGGTATTGTTTCTACCCACCATTTTAGTTTTCAATATTTTCTGAATTCTGAACCACTGTTAGGTTTGAAATAACTTGTAATTCCTGTTCATAGGAAATTTCCTTGTATTAAATTGTTATCACTATCTTTATAACATACTTACAGACTCTGTTTAGTATTAATTTTAGTAATTTTTGAATTTACTCATCACTCATTACATATCGAAATTTTTGAATTGAAAGGTTGAGCAGATATTTACTAATTCTAACGTGATCACCAACTTTATATTTTTGGGTTTGTATATGTTAAAAACTGTTTAGAGCCTACTGAAATATTAGCTAATGTTTTTGAGCTGATATCTACGGTTCTCAAACCATTCAGACCTCGATGTGAATGAATTATTTAAAACTAACAAGTATTTTCGGTAATACATTTATCCAATTTATTACCTTTGATGCACGAAATATTTCTTCAATCTATCCTTCAATGTCCGGTTTAAATCTTTCAACATGTGCGGCTTTGTATTGAGAATGTTACAGAATAATGATTTATTTTGAGACGATTCCAGGATTGCTTTAACTTTACTATTGGTAAACTCCTTGCCTATAAGAATAATAATAATAATATAATAATATAATAATAATAATATAATTAATAATAATAATATATAATAATAATAATAATATATAATATAATAATATAATAACATAATACTAAAATCGGTTCAAATTGTCCTGGATTGTCATTTTTAAACATTGAGTTAATTGCTTTAGATATTTCCTCTGCAGATTTTGTCTTTTGTGGTACACCGCGAGCCAAACGACTGAAAACATCATACACGTTTAAAATATATTTATAACCCTTGTTAATCTTTCGATACTGTATCATCTCCAATCAAATCCATTTGCATAAATCATTAATACCGAATGTATTTATAAGCTCTCGTTGGAAATCTTTTCCGCAATGGTTTGTTTTAAACTGTTACGCAACGCTGATCTGACAACCCACTTTTTGCGTTTCCTTTTTCGACTTTGGGACTCTTTTTCTTTAACTTTGCCCACTCCACCGAAAACCTGCTTCGTCTTCTGGGTTCGTCCAAATCTTTCTCCTTACAACAAGATGATTTAAATTTTAATTTTATCATTAGTAATGATTGCCCCATCGTTTATTGTGATAATTAATGATAATGCTAATGGTAACATTTGCTCGATTAAAACCACCTGTTGTTATATATGATTTTTCTTCATTTGCTGTCGATTTTATTATTTTACTAGTTTTGATAACAAAGGCTTACCGATGTTATTCATACTAGTTTTTTAGATTTACTGATTTTAATTTTTACCTCTGACTACTTTTAATGAATTTTGCAGTAAACATCGACAACGAAGTTGGAAAAGATTGTAAAATAGAACATTCTTTTCATTACTCGAAGCCTTTAAACAATGCATTAAAATATGGGGAAACTCTATCGATTTTTACATTTATCTGTTTCTTACATTTTTATAATTTTTCGAAATTAGATTCAATTTGCAGGGTAATTCTCGGTTAATTAGTTTTTTAGATGATGGTATTAACATGGTTTTTGGTGGAACTTATTTATTAGTCTTTTTATGACTTTGTCTAAGGTTTCGGATATTTTTAAGCCTGGATTTCATAAACATTTTACATGTTAAGTTTTCAGCTTTGGTTTATATACCATGGCACCTTCTTTATTGAATAATATCGGTTTTTCCCGTAAATCATCATGCATTGTTGTTGAAATCAAAGAAATATATATCCATGTGGTGATTTTGTAGGCATCTTGAAATGCACTGATGAGAAATTACGATTATTAGGGTATGGCCTGTCGAGGCAAGAAATTCAATAACTGTTGCATTCTAGGATTCTTGAAAATAACTAAATATTGAACATTTAATTGCCTTGTTCATGGGCGCCACCCTGATGAAATAGATTGAGTAATTAAGATCACAGTAACACCAACATGTCTACTGATTTTTTGTGAATAAATTATTTAAAATCCTTTTCTTATTAGCTTCCTGATACAAATCATCAATAAGTGACATCACCTTTCCTTAATCTACTTGACCAGTTTTATCGAACCCTTTACTATTTTTCATTGTTTTTCAATTTACAGAAAAATTATTCTTGGTTAATCCATGTTCTTCATCTGCCACCCTCTATGCCAATAAATCTTGTTGATTTTGTTTGAAATAAAATTATATTTTCCCAGTAAATCTCCTCTT
>CM039679.1:14538081-14580581 GCA_022537955.1 Schmidtea mediterranea
AAAGAGAGAAGAAATGAAAATGCAAAATGGATCGGAAACCCTTTTGGCAAACAAAGTAAAATGTGACATTTGTGATCGGTTGATTTGTAACAAATATTTTTTAAAAACTCATAAATATAAGAAACATGGAATTCAAGACCAAACTTTGTCACTTCCAATAAATTCAAACGAAATAAATTATAAAATATCTTTTGATTCTGACATCATTACCTCCAAAAACCACTTAACGACATGCACTTCATCCATAAACTCTATCCCAAATATTTTGAATTATCTCGATTATAGAATTACAGATAAAAATGAACAAGTAAAATTATTATTATTAATAATATTAATATTATTATTATTATTATTATTATTATTATTATTATTATTATTATTATTATTATTATTATTATTATTATTATTATTATTATTATTATTATTATTATTATTATTATTATTATTATTATTATTATTATTATTATTATTATTATTATTATTATTATTTATTATTATTATTATTATTATTATTATTATTATTATTATTATTATTATTATTATTATTATATTTTTTTTGCAATTTCAGAATGATAACAAATCATCATATCACAATATGATTTTACTTCAAAAGGAAGAGCCACTTGATTTGAGTCTTCCGAAACAAGCTCTATTAGTTCATTCAAGAAGTACTTTTTATAAAACTAACATAAACCAAAAAAACAAATTAAATATCAGAAAAAAATTATCATCATTAAAATCTACAAAAAACAATACATTTTATAGAAATCTGATCAGCAAATATTTGGGTTTAAAAAGTGAGAGTAATTTTTAATTTCTTATTTTGAAAAACTTTTTTCTTTTTTAGAAATTCGATTTTTCTGCCGGGCCTGATCATTGAGATTTTACAGAAATATTTGTGAATAAAATTCAGTACTTTTGTAAATATTAAATAATTTAACATTAGTCTTTTTTGACTGAAATAAAAAAAATATTGTAATTTTACTTTGCTTGTTTTTCGATTGTTGTTTTTATGTAATTGCTGAATTAAAAGTAAAAATTCTATTAATATAATTTTAAATATAAATTTAACACTTTTTAAAGGATATAAAAAGAAAGTCTACAGAATTTATTATGTCATTATACAAAAAATAATAAATTTTAAGTAATAAAAAATTTAATTAAAATTAAAAATTAAATAAGTTTTATTGGTATTTTATTTTTATTATTATTATTATTATTATTATTATTATTATTATTATTATTATTATTATTTTTTTTTTATTATTATTATTATTATTATTATTATTATTATTATTATTATTATTATTATTATTATTATTATTATTATTATTATTATTATTATTATTATTATTATTATTATTATTATTATTATTATTATTATTATTATTTTAAGTATTATTAACTATAATAAAATAATTCAAATAATGTTTTCTCTCTTAAAAAATATTTAAACATTTTGTTGTTATTTTCATATATAAATATATAGTTATCAAATTTTAATTCATTTGCAAATTAGTTTTCATAAAAATAAATTTTAATCTGGTTTTTAAAAATATTTTAATCTAAAATTCAAATTGACTTTTATCTCTCATATTGAAATCAACGAATTTATCCGACAGATAACTGCGACGAAAAATTTTTCAATTTATTTATTTGCATAGATTCAAGTTTCGAAATCTTTCAAGAGAAAAATACCGTGAACTTTGAACGAAAAAGAAAAATCTCGATTGAATTTTGAAAAAAAAATGAAATTAATAAAAATGTTTTGGTTATTTATCACAGTATTTTATTAGTCGTATATTTAAACAAATGTCATATTTAATGCAAATCATCAGAAAAAAGTCAAGTATCTTAATTTGAAAATAATCAAATGGAGAAAACCCTTATTTGTACCGATGCGAACATAAAATATAGTACAACACCCGGTGAGAGAAACATTTTATTGTTTATAAATATAAGTTTAAAGATGCATTTGTTTCAAGTGATTGCTGTGATTAAAACACTTAAATAATCTTAGTCATGACTTTACTGAAACAGTAATTTGATACTGGGGATACGGATTAATTAATTGCATAAATTCTCCCAGATCACATGTATGACACGGGAAACACTTGAAGGTGATTGATATTTTCCCTTTCAAACACAGATCACACGATGGGAGAAAAATTTATGGAAAAATATTATAATGCCAATTAAAATTTTCATTTCTTTTATATTTTTTATTAATTGTTTTCAATATTTTTTTTGTTGAGTTTTTCCATTTGGAAAATTTTATTATTAAAATATTTTAAAATTTTAAAAAATTAAATTTTGCTATTTGTAAGAAAAATATAAAGAAAACTGAAAATGAAGATTAATAAATAAAAATAAACCAATTATTTTAGACGAAAATAATTTCTACGAGTAAATATAAGAAAAATAGTAAGCTATCAAGATCATATTTTTAAATTAAAGTAAAAAATGATTTTAAAGATTAAAACAATTTAAAACAAAAAATAAAATGAAAATAATTAAAATAATAATTAAAATTAAAAAAAATTATTATAAACATTTTAAAATATATATTAAATAATCTTTTATGAATAAATATAAATAATTTTATTTAATTGAATTCATTTTAAAATTTTTATTTATCAAATAAAAAAAATAAATTAAAAATATGAAAATGTAAAATTCATTTTAAATGATAATAATACAAAAAATTCTACTGCTAGTACTACTACTACTAATAATAATAATAATAATTAAAATAATAATAAAAATTAAAAAAAATTATTATAAACATTTTAAAATATATATTAAATAATCTTTTATGAATAATAATAAATAATTTTAATTGAATTCATTTTAAAATTTTTATTCATCAAATAAAGAAAATAAATTAAAAATATGAAAATTTAAAATTCATTTTAAATGATAACAATACAAAAAATTCTACTACTAATTCTACTACTACTACTACTACTACTACTACTACTAATAATAATAATAATAATAATAATAATAATAATAATAATAATAATAATAATAATAATAATAATAATAATAATAATAATAATAATAATAATAATAATAATAATAATAATAATAATAATAATAATAATAATAATAATAATAATAATAATAATAATAATAATAATAATAATAATAATAATAATAATAATTTAAAAAAATTATTATAAACATTTTAAAATATATATTAAATAATCTTTAATGAATAATATTAAATAATTTTAATTGAATTCAATTTAAAATTTTTATTTATCAAATAAAGAAAATAAATTAAAAATATGAAAATTTAAAATTCATTTTAAATGATAATAATACAAACAATTTTACTACTAGTACTACTACTAATAATAATAATAGTTTAAATTTTTAAAAATTTATTATAAACATTTTAAAATATATATTAAATAATCTTTAATGAATAATATTAAATAATTTTAATTGAATTAAATTTAAAATTTTTATTTATCAAATAAAGAAAATAAATTAAAAATATGAAAATTTAAAAAAAAGCATAAAAATATTTAATAAATAACCTTCCAACTCATTTGTCAGTATAAAGAGCTAATCTAATTTAAGACATTGACAAATTTCTTCTTTTTTAAATTCAATTATCGAATAAATCTGATTTTGTTTTATTGTTAGTTTCTAGCGCCACTATAGCTGGAAAATTTAATTTTTCCCCCGTTCTTCTCATAATTGAAGAGATAAAATAATAACCCCAATCGTTATTTCTGCTCAATAAAATAATTGGCCGACCTGAAATTTAAATTTTCTTTGCTATTTTCCCAAATAATTAAATTAAATAATTTTTCATGACGAATAAAATTTCGTTACAATAACTGTTACATCGTGCCAACAAAGAAAAGTAAACCTGTTGCGGATTTTAATTCAATTTATTAACCACTAAAAGAAAAGAAAATTAAAATAAATCTAAAATGCAACTATTGAAATTAAAAAATAAGTTAATGGAAAGATTATTATTATTATTATTATTATTATTATTATTATTATTATTATTATTATTATTATTATTATTATTATTAATAATATTATTAATTATTATTATTTTATTATTATTAATATTATTATTATTATTAATATTATTAATTATTATTATTTTATTATTATTAATATTATTATTATTATCATTAATATTATTATTATTAATAATAATATTATTATTATTACTATTATTAATATTGTTATATTTAATAATATTAATAAATCCCTTTAAAAATAAATTGACAACATGCTACTGATGATTTAATGATCGTATCATTCTGCTAATATTTGACTAATTTATTACTGGGAACACGAAATTTTTTAATTGGCAATTTGTTAACTCCAAGAGATGCATGATTTCCCGGAAATGCATATTTGGGATGATAATTTATCCATTAAGTTTTGTGAAACCTCCATAAACTGATTTAATTAAATAATATATTTAGAATATTTTTAATTAAAATGGTTAATAAAACTGGGACTAGAATTTAATTGCTTTCTTTAATAATAATGATAATAATAATAATAATAATAATAATAATAATAATAATAATAATAATAATAATAATAATAATAATAATAATAATAATAATAATAAAAATAATAATAATCATAATCATAATCATAATAATAATAATAATAATAATAATAAAATTTTTTTATATAAACGTCGATAGTGGAATCAGTTATAAAAATACATTTTAAATAAATAACTATAATATTGTGTAGTTACTATATTATCCAATCTCTGCAGTGTTTATTCAAAAACCCGCCTTTAACCAAGAAAAATGTCCTTTATCTAGAATTTTGATCGAATGGTTTTTAAAACTTATATATTTATTTAGATTTTAATATTAGCAAATTAAAGTTTATTATTTTATTTTTAAAGTATTTATGCTTGTTTAAAATCATTTATATTCCGAAAACAGTTGTACAAAGAAATTGTTCAATTTAAGAAGAAACTTAGAGCGACAAAATTGTTTAGTGTTGTATTAGAGTGCTTCGGAAATATTTTAAGTCTAAATATTTCATATTTCATATTATGAATAAACACTGCGGAAATTGCTTACATAGTTATTTGTTTTAATTATATTTTAATAATAATAATAATAATAATAATAATAATAATAATAATAATAATAATAATAATAATAATAATAATAATAATAATAATAATAATAATAATAATTTTGGTTTCAAATTATCATTTTTTTCATAAATTACACATTGCGAATGAAAACATTCTATTAAATACAAAAATAATAATTTAAGATTTAAATCCAATATTTAATTTTAAATTATTATAAATTGGATTCATTTCTTAAATAATCTTTCTTTATATTTATATTTTTAATAAATCATTTTCTTTATTATTTATATAATTATATGCGAAATTTTGATCTTTTAGCCAGAATTGTAAATAAATGAAATTTTATGTAAAATAATTAATTATTTAATTTCAATATAATTTTCTAATATAGATATATTTTTATTTATATTTATAAATTTTGCGTAGGATTAAAAAATTGAGAATTTGAAAAATTAAAAAATATAAAAATTTGGTAAATTTCGATGAGAAAATTTTAATTTTAATAATCTAATATTTCAAAGTAAGTTAAAAATTTTTAAAATTGTAAAGTTGCACAATTGAACTACTAGAATACTTGAATAACTTTCTAATCTACTTTGTAAATGAAACTTTATTTTTCACCTGTTGAAATTTTGAAATTACAAATAAATTAGTGAGTTTTAAAATGTAATATTTCGTATATTTTTACAAATTTAGTTTATTAATTGCGGAGCTTCAGTTAGCGAAGAAATATATGAAATGTTTGAAAAAAGGAAGAAATTTTTACTGCAATAAAGAATGGTTTCAAGAATGGAGTTAGGTGGGCCTCGGCAAGCGACGGCCAAGTCATAGGGAAATAAAAACATAAAAGGAAATTCAGTCAAAAATGAAAATTTAATTTTCAGATAAAAAATGTAGAAACCAAAGATTATTCTTTGAACTTGATAGAATTTAACTGAATATTATTGTTTAAGTTGAAAAGGACAATAAAGCAGATAAGGATTTCATTATACGTTCAAATTGCAAGAAAATTTAGGCTTTTAGGAACTTGTAGAGCATTTTACAATACTGATCTCTAGACAAAACACATTTTAGTCATGTTGGGGTTGTAAACTAAAAACGATTTTGAAAGGTTATCATTTCTAACAAAAGGAATTATCTTTAAAAAGAGATAACAAAAATGGAATAATTACAAGTGACAGTTTAGAATGAGAAATTACAGAAAATCAATAAACTATCATATTTGAATTTGAAAAACTGGTCAGATATAGCTTAGGGCTAAACAAAAAGACTTGCTGACAGTATCGACAGTTTCGACGATCTTATATTCTAAATTTCCCATCTGTTTACTTAACTTCCTTTGATAATTTGTAAAGCCTTCAGAGTATGGCAATACTAACACATATTTAGGCTCATTTTTTTATATCCATTCTTACTATTATTTAGATCAACACTCAATTCACAACCATTTGACAAATTACACTCAGACTTTCCAAAACATGGATCCTTAGGATTTTTAATCAATTTATCAACAGTCTCTTTTATCATCAACAATAAAAATGATTTAGAATATCCATTCTTGCTAATTCGGTAAAAAGTGTTGATAAATTCGTTGAGTTGTTGATATAAAAATAAAAATTTTTTTTAATAATTTACCTGGATAAAAAATTGAAAAAAACATAAATGTAAAAAATGTTATTTGGTAAAAATGTAAAATATTATGTACAAAGTTAAAAATAATTAATAAAATAAAAAATAAAATAAATTATTTATACACTAATAATTAAATAAATTTGGCAACGATTTAATTAAACGATAACGCCAATAAAAAACCTTTCGTACGATATATTTCGATAGCACAGCTATCATCTTCAGGTACTCAAAACCAACTAAAAATATTATGAATTAACATTTAATTTAAACAAATTATTTTTTATTAATTTAATTTTTTAATAAATAAATATTTTTAAAAATATATTTTAAATTAATTTTAAATTCTAAATTTTTTACTTATATTCTAATTTTTAAAAATTAATGTAATTTAAAATTTTCAATTATTTTAATAATATTAAAAAAACAAACATGATTTAACATACGTAAACTATTTAAAAACATTCAAAACATTCGTAGTCACAGCACTCTGCACATTAATCCTTGGATCCAATGACCTTATCAGCAATGCTTCACATATCACTCGTTCCCAATAACTATTAAAACTTCTCAACAAAATTCTAAAATCAGACATTCCTATATCACTTTTACAGCCTCTATTGTGTTCACTAATATTGGTCAAACCCTTCAATCGACAATGCTCTAGAACTCGAGTACAGAGATGACGGGAAGTCTCTCCAATGTATGTGGCATTACACCCATTACATGTAAATTGATAAACGAGATCAGAACACAATCCAACCGGAGTTTTTGATTTATTAATAAACATATTGCGTACCTTACACGAATTAGAGACGATCTTATACTCTAAATTTCCTATCAGTTTACCCAACTTCCTCTTATAATTTGTAAAGCCTTCAGAGTACGGCAATACTAACACATATTTAGGCTCAATTTTTTTTATATACATTTTTACCATCACCCAGATCAACACTCAATTCACACCCATCCGACAAATTACATTCAGACTTTCCACAACATGGATCCTTAGGATTTTTAATCAATTTATCAACAGTTTCTTTTATCATCAACAATAAAAATGATTTAGAATATCCATTCTTTATCAACAACTCAACCAATTTATCAACACTTTTTACCGAATTAGCAAAAGTAGAAGATAAAGCCCATGAACGATAAATCAATCCTTTCACCATATTTCTCTTATACTTAAATTCACAAAAGCTTTCTAGAGAAGTATAAAGACCAGTATCAGTTGGTTTTCTATAAATCTCTGTCTCATACTGTTTATCTTTGCGTTGAATTAACAAATCCAAAAACGCAATTGATGACTTTCTCTCCGTTTTACATGTGAATACAATGTTTTTATGTAAACTGTTCATAAAATGCAAAAACGGTTCTACATGTTTCTGGTTTTCAAATATAAGAAAAATATCATCCACATACCTTTTATAAACAAAAGGTTTTTCAAATTGGAAAGAAGCAATTTTCTTTTCCAAACTAGCCAAAAATATTGATGCCATCGTTGGTGCTAAAGGGGAACCCATAGCGACTCCATCTATTTGTTGATACCATTCATCATTGAAAAGAAAATTGACATTTGAAGTAGCAAATTCAAGAAGTTTTCAAAATGCCCTTCTATCCAAAATGTGATGTTCCGAATCATTTTCATTCCACAACGCACAGCATAAGTCAATTGTCTCAACCAGTGGCACATTCGTAAACAAACTACAAACATCAAACGAAACCATAACATCATTCATACTTCGTTTTTGTAGCTTTGCAATACAAGAAACAAACTCAAAGCTATCCTTACATTCAAACTCTGATCGCATTAACGGTTTTAATAATCCATCTAAAAACTTTGCTATTTTATACTGGGCAGTACCAACCATCGACAAAACTGGTCTCATAGGTACACCATCTTTATGGATTTTTGGTAGCCCATATAGTTTAGCTGGCTGCGATCCTATTGGACGAATAGACTTACCTACCTCTTCATCAATAAGCTTCTTCTCAATAAAACCATTTAACATTTTTTGCACAAACTCTTCATCCTTAAGAGGAGGTAATTTTCCATTCTTCTGACCCTTTGGCAATTTCACAAACTGAGGAGAATTTAACAAATCATTCAACTTATTTACATACACATCATGGTCAAGAATAACTATCCCATTTCCTTTGTCAAACTTACAGATATTTATATTTTTTTTAGCTAAGTTTTTTAAAGTCATAAAATCCCTAATATTCTGCTTTTTGTTTTTATCGATATACTCCATCGTACTTGCACTTAACGAGCTCTTCACATAATTACCATTATTGCCTTTCATCGATCGGGCTATATGAAAATATAAACTTTCAATTTTTGCACACAATTTTGTTTCATCCAAGCGATTCTTAATACAGTGATTTGGACCAAATTTTAAAACACGCTCTTCATCATCATTCAACACTATTTTACTCAAATTTATCACAGTATTCTCCACACTAAATTTAGAAATCCCAAATATTTTTCTCAAATTAATCAATTTTTTAATATGAGCATTCTCTTTAAATTTTATTTGCACAATCGAATTTTTGATACACCATTCTACACATACCTGTAAACAAAACTCATTCGTAGCATTATTTAACATTAATCCAATATTTGTTAGTTTTTTATCAATGGAAGTTCTCCTTATTTTCTCTGATTCCAACATTCTTCTTAACGTTCTTCTATGTA
Organism: Schmidtea mediterranea; assembly: GCA_022537955.1. NCBI lineage: Eukaryota > Metazoa > Platyhelminthes > Tricladida > Dugesiidae > Schmidtea > Schmidtea mediterranea. Next base: position 14,547,519 of record CM039679.1, read on the forward strand.
TTAATTGGACATCTTTACTAGAAAGACAATCACTTAGTTTCATTTTATAAATGAACGAAGGAATCATCTTTTCTTCTAAACAAGTCTCAAGAAAACTAATGTCTAGTTCCTTTCTTTTGAGGGAGTTATAAACCTTCATAAACCTTTTGAATATTGGAACAGCTGCAGCATGATTTATAAATAAATAATTAAATAAATTTGGCAACGATTTAATTAAACGATAACGCCAATAAAAAACCTTTCGTACGATATATTTCGATAGCACAGCTATCATCTTCAGGTACTCAAAACCAACTAAAAATATTATGAATTATAGGAAATTTAGAGTATAAGATCGTCTCTAATTCGTGTAAGGTACGCAATATGTTTATTAATAAATCAAAAACTCCGGTTGGATTGTGTTCTGATCTCGTTTATCAATTTACATGTAATGGGTGTAATGCCACATACATTGGAGAGACTTCCCGTCATCTCTGTACTCGAGTTCTAGAGCATTGTCGATTGAAGGGTTTGACCAATATTAGTGAACACAATAGAGGCTGTAAAAGTGATATAGGAATGTCTGATTTTAGAATTTTGTTGAGAAGTTTTAATAGTTATTGGGAACGAGTGATATGTGAAGCATTGCTGATAAGGTCATTGGATCCAAGGATTAATGTGCAGAGTGCTGTGACTACGAATGTTTTGAATGTTTTTAAATAGTTTACGTATGTTAAATCATGTTTGTTTTTTTAATATTATTAAAATAATTGAAAATTTTAAATTACATTAATTTTTAAAAATTAGAATATAAGTAAAAAATTTAGAATTTAAAATTAATTTAAAATATATTTTTAAAAATATTTATTTATTAAAAAATTAAATTAATAAAAAATAATTTGTTTAAATTAAATGTTAATTCATAATATTTTTAGTTGGTTTTGAGTACCTGAAGATGATAGCTGTGCTATCGAAATATATCGTACGAAAGGTTTTTTATTGGCGTTATCGTTTAATTATACATTATTATTTAAAATAAATATCATAAAAATAATAAAACTCTATTTAAAATATGTAAAATAATAAAATTTAATTAAAAATTTACTTTGAATTGCAAAAATCTAAAAAAAATTTTTTAACATTCCAAAATTTTAATTTTAATATTCAGCATGTTTAACTAAACATTTAAAAAAAAATCTGTTTTATTTCAAGAATGACATTTTACGTTTTCTGATTTATCAAACTGTCCAGATTCTAATCCTACAGAAAGCTTTTTTTTTGTTAATTAAAAGATGTTTTTGTTACTCCATCCAGAGCCAATATTAACATTAAAAACCCGTTACTTATTCTCATCAGTAAGTTAAAAGTAAATTATTATTATTCAAATTAAAGATCACATTATAAATAATATTAAAAATCATATACTACATGTGTGTCTACAGCACATGCCTCGTTGGGATAAATAATAAACAATGATGAAATCTGAGGACTCAGACAATCAAAGTAATCAATCAAACATGCAGGCAATCATAAACATTAATTATAATGGTTTATATATAAGGGACAGGGAAATCAATTATCCCAATACAATTACATCACACCCCCCTTCGATTTAAATGGCTTTAGCCATTCTACTTTTTTTTCATAAATTTTCCATTTAAATCTTTCAACAAATAACCTTTTTCGTGATCTATTTCTATTATTTCAGATGGACAATATCTATTTTCTTGTTTATTTCTTACATCTTCCTTGACGAGTACTAATTCTCCGATACTAAAAGATCTATGAATTCTATGTTTTTGATTATAGTGGTTTATACTATTTAACTGATTTGATATTATTAATCATTTCATTTTTTTTCTTTTATTGTTAACTTCTGTAACATATGTAAAACGCTCATTGCACAATTTTCTTCCACGAACTACTTCAGCTTGACTAACCTTTATACTGTTTTGCATTGTTGAATTAATTGCAAACTCTATGTGAGGTAATGCTTCCTCCCATGTCTTAAATTGTTTTTCTTCCAAACAACAAGAAATCCAGTCTCTCAGTGTTCGAAATTGTCTTTCAATTTGGTCATTGGATTGATGATAATAAGGACTTGAATAAAATATCTGCATTTGATATTTTAGTGCCATGTGCCTAGATCTTTTCGAATCAAAACATTTTCCTTTATCAACGTGAATTTCTTTCGTTGGACCAAATTTCAAAATCCATGAACTTAACACATTGTCGACTAGCGTTTTTCTAATTCGAAGAAAAAGCTAAATAATTCTATTTTTGTGTTCTATTTTTATGTACTTCATTCCACATCATATCATCAATAATTAATGTCATTAGTTTTTGGAAAGTAGAAGGTGCCGCATTATTCCAAAAGGCATCCTTTTAAAGCAAAATTGACCCTGTCTCGTAGAAAATGCGGTTTTCAATTTACTTTCCTCGTTCTATTTAACTTGGTAATAAACATTTTCTAAATCTATTGATGAAAAATATTTTGCCCCATTCAGAGAATCTAACACTTCGTCAACATTTGGTATTGGAAAAGTTGGTATAACCGTATTTGAATTTAAAATTCTAAAATCTAAACACATTCGTATTTCAGAAGTTTCATTTTTAGACACACACAATGTGGCAATTCCAAGATGATTCACATTTCTCTATTATTTTATTTTCCTCCAAATTTTTAACAATTTCTTCTAACTTTTCTTCATAGTGAATTGGTTGTCGCCGGGGTTTAATTGGTATCGGGCTACAATTCGTTTCTATTCGGTGTTTTAAAATATCTGTTTTGCCTATATCCCATTTATTACACATAAAAATATCTGTAAACTGTATGAAAATTTCATATACTGGATTATAACTTTCAATTTTTATTACCTCATCTACAGTTTTATTATCTTTGTTATTATTGCAACCAAATTTTGCTTGCAAACTGAGGATATTATCATTACTAATCTCAACTAACTTAATATTTAATTTATTTAAAAAATCTATTCCTATAATCACTTCTGGGTATATTTCTTTGGCTACAAAAAATTCGTCGATTATTTTCTTAAAGTTAAATTCTATTTGTAAAGAAACTCTTGCTAAAATTCCTAAAATACTACCGTTGGCGCATAATATTTTTTTATATCCTTCACCAATGTACCTTACATTCAATTTATCAACAATCAATTTAGAAATAACACTTATTTTTGCGCCTGTGTCAAACAGTGAATAAAAATTTTAATTATTTAATTTAATATAATTAAAAGGTCTACCATCAACTTTACAATAACCTATATCACATACATTTTTCAATACATTAACTTTGGTTTTAAAGTTATCATTAAATTTACTTATAGACCAATCATTCTCATCATCATTACTCAAAATACATTTTCAAAATCATTCTGGTTATTAAAATTATTTTATAAAAATAATATATTATCAAATTCCTGATTGGGAAAAAAATCAATATTTGTGCTAAAATTATTAAACATACAATCAGTCAAACATTCATTACATTCAATATTTAAGGTCTTCAAAGTTTTATCATTGCTTACATGTTCTTTATCGCTCATAACATATCCCCTCTGCTTGGAGCTTTGGCATTTCCCTAAATCGCAGAGTGATCGTCATAGTCATTTGGCTCGTCGTCGTATACTGCAGCAACATGATCTCGGCCATTCTATTCATTTTGTCGATTTGAATTATCCCAATATCGAATATTATTTCCATTGAAATGATTGACATTTCCTCTGTATTGATTAGTGTTTCTTTCAAATCTCTTTTCATAATAATTCTGCTTCTGAAAACACATAAAACCTAAATGACTTGGCTTACCACAGCACGAACATCGAATATTTGGGCATTCACGACACATGTGACCAATTTCGTGACATGCATAACACTGAATGTTTGAATGTGTTTCTGAACTCCTATTTTGAAAACTGGTTCGAATTGGTTGTCTGGTATTGAAATCTTGAGTGAAATTTCTTCTTCCTTGAAATTGATTTTGTGGTTTTTGAAATTCATTTTTTCTATCAATCTGATTTTTATTCCTGAAATTTCCATCATTGTTGTATCGGCGATTTTTAAAAACTGAAGCATAAGACTTATTTCTGACCGTTGTCTTCAACTGTGTCTTCGACTTATCTTCATCCATTTTCTGCAATATTCTTTTGATATATTTGTTTGGCGTTGGACCTTTCTGTTCTGATTCTCCATCATGTTTCGCTTCTTTAGTTAATTTTCCTTTTAATAAATCTTCCGTAATTTCGTAACGTTTTATTTCACGTTTTTCTTCTTCCTTGTCAAGTCAATGTTTTAGAAAAAAGATGTCAACTTTGAGATTGATAAATTGTGTTTCAAGATCTTCTGTAAACCTTTTTCTATCTCATTGATATAGGTTTCTGCATCATCTACTCTTTTCCGATAATTTAGTAAATTTTCAAGATCCTTAGCTAAACTTTAGTTTTGTCTTAGCTATACACCACAAAACCATAGCTTGTCAAGCAGTTGCAATAAACCAATCGTTGTAAAATTTCATTTATCATCAAGTATAACCCTTTGCGGTCCTATATCGAGTCTAACTCGACATTCCAATTATTGCTCATTTGAAGTTTCAGATTTCGTTGTATGTATTTTTTTGCATTTCGTGTTAAGAACAAATATAAGTATAAAATGTAGATTATTTATTAAAAAAACCAACCAACTTAGTTCAAGAAAATCGTATATACAAAAAATCATTAAAACAATTGTGGAACTGATGGGTAACTTTTTTTACGCACTGCAAAGGGTCAAATCCCGAATTTTCTAAGCATTTAAACAAAAATTGAATTTATTAATAAAATTGAAAAAAAAAAGATTATAATAGAAAATAATGAAGATTTGATGATATTTTACACTTTTTACAACATTGCAAATTCTGGTCACATTCACGAATGGGAAAATGAAATAGTTAAAGGAAGAAAGACAATTTAACTAATAAATTATATTTTTATGAATAATTAAGTCTTCTTCAAATTTATTGTTAATTTAATTTTTACTCTAATTCATTTCAATAAAACTTTGAGAGAGAAAAAGAAAATTAACAGCAACTCTTAGATAAATTAATTACTGGATTGTGTGCTCACTTGTGAACGGAGCCCGACTGTAGCACCAGTCAGTTATTGTCACATAAATCAAATTAGACAAATTTTAAATCAAAATTTCACATTTACAAGTTGAATTTAGACATTTACTTAGTTTTCAATTGAATGTGTTTGGAGAAAGGAGCTGTGTGTTTTTCGTTCTAATTTTTTTTTTTTGAATTTTTTTTTATAAATTATAACAGAAGATTGCATAGTGAATTTCAATTGAGCTCCACCGACCAAAACATTTCTACATTATTAAATTTTTTTTTGTTTTAATTCAATCTCTTCATCAATAGTAAATGATTTATTTGTTTTGAGTACACATAGATACTAGGCCTATGTAAAATAAAAAAAGCATCTTTGAAAAAAACTAAAAATAAAATTGGATTTCCCAAGGTGATAAATCTAATAAATGCACAACTCTACTGTCACATGCGGGGGACTTGACAAGCGGTGTGGGCAATTAAAATTGAAATAGAAAAGTTACTCAAAATTCTAAATTGAATTAATCGGCTTCTTGTTCTGCAAGACGTGTCCGTTCTGTGATTCCTACGGAGCAAGGTTGGCAGACTACAATCAATTAAAATTGAACTATTTCAATATTTAATGCGATTACGATTGGGATTTGCTTTGATTTAATGTCTTAGTTAATTTAATCAGAAATAATTTAATTTTCTCTAAATTTATTACATTGACTTGTTAAAAATTCGGGGGGAAAAAGAATGATTGTTGGTATACTTTCGAAATTTAGAATGGGGTTTTTCTTTGGAAATACTAGTGGAAAAATAAGAGGAGAAAATTGTTTTTTTCCCGTGAATTTTATGTTAATTGGTTGTTTTAATTTTTGTTTGAAATTCCCTGAAAATTTTCTCTAAATAAATTGTTTCAATAATTGCATTTTCATTAATTACATTGGAGTACAAGTTATTAATTATTTAAAGTTTAAGAAATTTTTTTCATTTCGTTTATTTAAATTTCAAACATATTTTAAATAATTATTTTAAAATTTTAAAAAAATTTTCAAAAGATTTCTAATTGGTTAGAAATCATTCAATAAAATTATGAAAATTTTGATCATCATTTATGAATAGCGTATTAACAGTAAAACCTACTACTATCGGCTGTTCAGAAATGATTATCAAAATTTTCAGAATTTTATTGAATGATTATTGGGTGGCATGGGGGGCATTTGCCCCTCCCCCAAAAGAAATAAAAATATTTGACACATTTACTTATGCATTTTATTTGTGTAAATATTTTTTTTCTATTTTTCAGTGTGAACTTTTAACGTTGCTCGATAAATTGCAATAATTAATAATTTTGACCCCCCCCCTCAAGCTGAAATCCTGGCTACGCAATGGTTTGAGGTACATAAATTATGAGAGCTCGTGTATAAATAATAATTTTATTTTATTGTTATATGAATAAATTTTATCAATTATTTTTGAATTTATGGAAAATTTGAAATTTATAATATTTATATTTATATACGATTTGTTAAAGGCCGGCTGTGATATGGTCTATCCGTATGTAAAACTTAATACCTTTGGATCAAGGATTTATTCCGATTCCCGTATAACATTTGACGTTATAACACCATACGAAAAATACTGGTACTATTTTGACTACATTTTAATATTAAGAAACAAGATTGTAATGTTTCAGTATCAGCCGGCAAAGCATTATATATTTATATCTTACATTAATGTGAATATCACTGAATATGATGCTGGGAAGAACCTCAGCTTTGGAGTGGTATTCCAGTCGGAGAAAGATGATTCGACATCCTGGGATGTGGTATATCAGAAGGATTTTATCAAATTACAGATGGAGAGTTTTAAAGTGTACCCAAAGCTGCCGCCAACAATAATTATTGGCTGGTATCACTATGAGAAGGCAAATTTTTCCGCGAGGGAGGAAAATGACAAAATTATCATATTTTGCCGAGTAGCGAATTTCACCTCCACGAATCAGCAGTACATTTTTTCTTTCAAGTTTCCAAAACGGACAGTATTCCAAAAGACGATCTTCAGCAATTTAGAAGTGATTGCCTTTATCAAATTAAAGCGCAGTGTTTACCAGAAAACCCTTAGCTGCACTTTCGGCCGATGGACAACAGTTGACAATGAAATTACGACTTTTCAATTTACGAAAACCCCGGATAAAGAACAGTCAATTACACGGAAATTTAAAATATTATTTTATACTTCACTGGCGATTTTAGTTTCGTTTTTTGGAGTAATATTCGCGGTTTATTTCAGAGACTTAAAATCAAAGAAAAGGCGAATTTCAGAGGGTGCAGTCAAAATCCGTCCGAGTATTTTAAAACGATCATATTGGCAAACGAAAGCAATACAGCTGGAAATGACTTCCGTATCGAACTCGGACTCGGACTCGGATTCGAAATCATAAAATTGTATAAATTTAGTATAATAAAGTTCATGTATTTTATCATAACCATAACTTATAATCTTGTTGGGTGGGCCCAAATTCAAAAGAGTAAAAGATTATGTTTATGAATTTGAAATTCCACGGAGGTTAAGTGGTTGATATTAGAATTGCAAGACTTTATTGTTACTCAATTTTCACGAGATTAATTTTACTGATATAGTCGAAAATGTTATTTCCAGTCCAATGTCTAAATAAATTTATTTCGAAACCCAGAAAATATGGACACCTAAAAAGAAGACAGATATTTGAAGTTGAATTATTGTTATTATTTGTCATCCTCTCCATAAAATGGTCAACCAGACTTTACAAAAATCAGATCTATTGTCAATATCTTCTTGTAGATGTCAAATAAGCCAAAAATCAGAAATTTAAGGATAAATTCAATACTCCAAAATTATTTGTTTGATCAAATCTTTAAATCATTTCAACAAAGAAAATCTTGACCTAATTATATTTTTCAATGTGTTGGGCCAAAACACAATTTTGTTTAAATGAATCGGTAACAGCACGCAAAAACTGCAAACCAGCTTAACTAGTTTTTGACCAGTTGAAATTCAACGACGAACGTACGAACACTCGAATCATTTGTATTACCAAATTGAACAAATTTATTGATTAAAAGTAAGCAAGAATGACTTGCTAATTTTGGTATGAACTGTACGGCGATGATGATAGAAAAGTGAAATTAATATTGATTAAATATATATACTGAATGAACTTATTTATTATGTCGAAATTTTTCCGGCTCACAGCCACACACTAACAAGTTAGCAAAATCTTACATAAAGATCGAGCAGTGTTAGTGCGGTATAAGTCCGCCAACAGCTCGTGCCCGTGAGAGATCTCGCCGTGGGTAACGACGAACTCGAACGTCAATTCATTCATTATCATAAGGGCAGAAGGGGGATCGGGAGGCAATCTTTTGGTTGCCTACCTTTCTACCTACTCCCGAAAAATCGACCTAAAATATCAACACAGAGTAGTCCAGTGGGTACTCTTAAAATCTAACATCAACATAAAGATTTCTTAGGATCAACTTGAGGTTAACGGGAAGGGAGCTTGCGGAAATTATTGTATCGAGCTTCTAATAATCTTAAAAATCATTGTTGATTACGTAAAATAGGACTGGTTGATTAAATAAAATAGGATTCGAACTAAATAAAGAATTTTATAAATCGTGGATAAATTATTGATAATAACAATTTGGTAAAAATAGGACTAAAGCTAAACTAAAGCCTGATAAATCAGTTAGTATTTAGAAACTGTGACGAACCTAAACTAACAACCTCATGAACCATTGATTTAGTTAAAATTATGGTAAAAACTAAATGAACACCCCATAGATTATTATTAGTCAAAATTTTGTAAGTAAATCTTTTCGTAAATTGTGACCAGAAATGGTTCTTTCATAATCATGAGTAAATCTTAAACCATTTCCTTATTATTTATCGATAAATAATGGATTTATTTTAATTCATAAGTTTATAAAATCCGCTCATTACAAGAGTAATTAAATAATTTAATAATTCAAGAACAAAATGACCTGAAAAAACGGTGGACAAAACAAAATAGACGATTTCAAATCTCGTATACATTATAAAATGTAATTGAATAAGGATTTATTGCATAAAAGAACATAATCAAATTTTTTTTGTTTTGAACCTAGTAGCCGCAAGTCGACATCTCCATACATTTGGCGACCATACGAATCATATCCCACTATGACCCAAATGCGAACACGTCCAACTGACATATCCACAAAAAATTTTTTCTCGAAAGAAAATTGTACTTATGCATCGGGGAAAAAGTTGGAGAGTTTGCGGAGAATGTTGGATGCCAAATATGATTATCCTGTTAAGGACAAGTCATTTCGATCTCTTTTCAACTTCACAATACACCTAGTGCCACTGATGTGTACTGATGCCTACCTAAAACGTCAATGAATTTTTTTCAGGCTATCATACCCATCCCAACGAAATACTCCGTCGAAATACTACTTAAGCCATGAAAATTTCACCGACGAGACCGTAAGAACTAACCCATCATGGCCCATAGCACAAGTCGTCGCGATAAATGACCGTAACAAAATATACGATTTATGAACTCCAAATTGTCTCAGATTTAGGAATTAACTTAGAATACCCCTATCACGAACCTCCATTATGTAATCAACTTTATAAGTATCTTGGACTTAAGCCATTTTGCACACACCTTAATTTATATGTTTAATGCTCATACTTAATAGATTATCATAAATTTAATGTTATTCGTTCTAATAGATTCATGGGTGGACGAATCTCGGATCACGATGAGATTCCCATCTCACTCCGCCGCTAGATGCAGACAGGCGATATGGGATGCGGGATATTCGATTTCCCCAGTGAGAGAGTCGAGATTCGGGAGACAAGGAGGAGCCGAAGATGTCGAGCTGCCATACGTGGCAATAAAACGTGAGCCAGGACAGAATTCGGCTCGCGAACTCCGCTGTCGGGCGGAAGAGATTTTGGCGCGTCTCGAAGAACATCAAAGAAGGACCGATAAAAAGGTAGAAAAGGCTCGCCATCAACTGGAGCAGATCAACGAAGACATCGCGGCTGGTCTGATTCCGAGTACGGATGGGTATGCCCTTCCTATGACATCTCATTCGAACTCGATGACCCCAGAGTAAATCAGCCAACACAGGCCATGACCGTGTCGATGCTGAAGAAAATTCTCCCCCAAGGAATGAGAACAGAAAGTGGAGATCGGAGGTCGGAGTGGGATCACTCCTATACTCGCAGGACATCGAGAAAAAATCCAAGGAGCCATTATTCAAACTCACGCTACGATTGAATTAAATATATATTTCTAGTTTTATTGTTTTCTCATATTTACAAGTATCATAAAAAATATTCACCCAATGTAAGAAAACTATCTCACGACTTTAGATTAGACGTAATGCATCTTAAAATTATCGTACTTATAATAATATTCATTGTACCTTAGACGAAATGAGACATTGATGACCTATTTTTTTTTCTTTTCGCAGAGATGGACCCCTGTACAATTCTGAACACGGCTCTCAAAAACGCGCGTAAGGAGAATATGGATCTCCATAGACAGTTATTGCAGTTAACAAGGGAGATTCATCAGATAAAGTCAACATGGATAGAGCCAGCCAAAGCAAAATCTTTATACCAGCGAGCGACGGCCGCCCAACGCGGGTGGGCCGAAGAGAAGCGACTAGGGCAGGCCTTGAAGACTCGAATTCGTGGTCTAGAGGTGGCCCTGGCGGCTTGCAGGAGGACCAAGCTGTCATCTACCCCTAGTCTTTGCACCTGCACAGTTGGCATACCGAACTTCAACAGACGCAACCAAACCCACGGTGAAACCACCTCAACGCCGTCCGGGAAAGATAGAGAGAGCGAAACGACGGGCGATGAGACTTGCGGAACGAATATAATGGGAAATATCATAATAAATAAATATTTTAGTTGATTGCCTTTGTATTCGTTAAATTATTTGACTATGACCGGAAATAATTCACGCAAGATAATAAAGATTCAGTCGTGGGTTGAGAGAGAGATAACTGATCGAATTCTTAAAGTGAAAGGAACCAGAAATAGAAATCGCATATATACCTTCTATCGGTGGTGCGTTGAACCCGCTATGGGATCGGGCCTTAGCAGTTCCTATATGGCGCTCACCTTTGGCGATCCCATAACCAGTGGTTGCATTACCAACGTTGCATGGCAACGGGTAACCATTTGAGGCAAGATAATAATAATTTTCATTTGTGGTCAAGGACACCGACACCATAACAACCCCACAATTGTTATAGTTCTCTTTTTGGATAATCTCCCAATATGAATTCCGATTCTGTAAACCATAGTTATCCTAAATTGAAGCAGCTAGTTCCCAAAAATTTAGGAATGACCTAACTTACCGGTAATTGTAGTGAACCCGCTTACTTTAGTCGTGGCATTTCCATCAAATCGACTAGTCAGAATTTTCGTCAACTCTTGCCATTCATTTCTTCTCAATTAAGAACCTGTATCGATTTTTAGCGAAACGGCAAAAGGAGCACCTCGCCAGGATAAATCGGGACATCGCCAGTGGACGTATCCCCAGCTCGGACGAGCACCTGCGCTCCTATGGAGTAGCTTATGACCATCGGGATCCTGCATTACAAGAGAATGACGCGCCCGTGCACTTAGTGGTCCCGGAAACCCTCCTACAACCAGATATTCAAGACATCCTGGAGGATCGGGGCGTTGAGAAGCACACCTATTCTCGGAGGCGCTTGACAAATAAGGGACAGCACCAAAATTAAAGACTCGTATTATGTTCTGTGTTTCAATAAATGAGTTGTATTAATATTTATTTTGTTAATGTAAATAATAAAGTTGCACGCAAGAACTGTTAAGGTAAATATAAACATGGTCCCCGGAGATAACAACGAATAAAAATGATAATGAGGTGTGGACCGTGATTTTCTGCTTATCTTCTAAATTAATCCCTGTGATTTATACGAAATCTAATTTATTATTAAGGAAAAACGATGATGGACGCCATGCAGAAAATCGGTAAAGAATTAAAAGACCTCCGTAAAGAAAATGCAAATTTATACAAGCAGTGCCTGCAATTAAGTCGCGAGCTGCAACGGATGAGGGACACTTGGTCAGAGCTGACCAGAGTAAAACGGCTCTATCAAAAAATAAACGCGGCACAAAAGGGCTGGCGAGAGGAGAGAACCCTGAACCAAGCCCAGAAGGTCTAGATTCGCGGGCTGGAAGTAGCCGTAGCGGCAGGCCAGGAGGGGCAGGCTGTCACCTATCCCCTGGTGTTCGCCACAGCCCAAGTAGCTTACAAGAATGCGATGAGTCGCGAGAACCAACCATTCAAACCAAAGTCCCGCGCAAGGCCAGGACGAGCAGAAAGGAGGCGGCAGAAACAACAAAAATCGCATTAGGACAGAGATTATCTTGATGGTGTAATGCATGAATAAATAAAATCTTCTTTTTGTCATCTGTTTGTTCTCACAATGTATATATATTAGCATAACTCTCTGAGGGGCAAAAACAATGTGATGTAAAGTAAAGTGAGTAAGGGACCTAACGGAAACAAGTCAAGCATAGACCTTCTATCGGTAGATCGCTGAACCAGCTGTAGACCGGGTCTTAGCAGTTTTGGAAACAAAGCTCACCTTTGACGGTCACAGAACCATTGGTTACAGTACTAACGTTGCCTAGCAACGGGTAACCAGTGGCAGTCAGGTAGAATTATATGGTTGGGGTCAGGGTCATACCGATCACCTATAACCCCACAAATGTATATATAATTTATGTTTAAATTTTTCGACCCCCAGCCGAACATCATCACAAGAAAAAATACATATAATTAGCAGGTCCGTATAAGCAAGTTCTAGTGCAATAACCTGTGAGCGTGAAGCCCTGACCGTATGTAACGTCGGGACCGAACGCAAAATTCTGTCATATAGTAGTGAATTGAATATCGAGTATGGGTCTTTTGGCTCATAATTCCTTCACCCTTCGCTAGAAAAATCGACCTAAATTAAATTACATAACGGCTAAAATTCTTAACATCGAGTAGTCCAGTGGGCACTCTTAAATATAATATGAACACAATCAATGTCATAAGGTCAAATTGAAGGTAGGGTAGTGGGGAATAATATAGATCGCTGCAACTTCAATATTTCAAACAACTCGTCGGAAATTTCTTTCTGATAAATAAAAATTTTGTGATATTATATTTTAAATTAAAAAAATTTAAAATTAAAATTCAAAAATAAATTAATTAATAGCATATTGTGTGGAATGAATGTGAATGTTGACAATCTGCTTAGCGTATTTATATATCAGAAAATCTCCTTAAAAAGATTTAGTTTTATCTAATGTTGTTGTTTTAAAAATATATGTTAGTTTTCCAAATTATTTGATATTTGTTATTTTCTAAAGTTATGGAGGTTTTAAATACTCGAGTTCTGATATAACTGGTAACTCTAATATGGCGACAACGTTATTGACTTATTTTGTAGAGCAACCAAAAATATACGAATTGGGCCAAGATATCAAAGATTCATCGTTTAAATTGGACGTTCTTCGAAATTCTCAATATTGAAGAACGATTGCAGAACAATTTTGTCAGAGCCTATTCAGGAAAAGCTATTGTCAGGAAAAGGTATTGAGATTTATGATGAAATCAAATCTGAAGATGGATACAAGGAAAAGCTCTTGAAGGTATTTGGTGGGTTTCTGGGTGTTGATTTTTGAAACTATATGGTTGTTACCCAGACAACCCCATACAAATATCTTTCGCTTACCACTCGGCACCCGTTGCTAAGCAACATTGGAACTGTGTTCGAGTGGGTGGATCGTCCGCAAAAAGTGAGGGCTATTGCTAATGCTATAATTGCTCGAACGATTCATGGGTAAACGAGCTGCCGATAGGAGGCCTGTGCTCGCTTTCGATCTTTAGGCTCCATTGTTCTCTTATCTCCTTCAAATGTTAATCCATACTGTTATATCCTTTATCATTACGTCTAGTCTAATAGTCCTTCCTATCGTTGTCCGTATTTGATGATTTTTCTATGGCCTGTAGACCTTTCGTTATGTTAAGTATCATCAAAGTATCTCTCTTACCCTTATCCCTATTATAACTACTATGTTCCCTATTATTGATACTAGCATTATCATTGGTGCTGTTATATGTATTATTCCAATCCATTATCACTGCCATTACTATTATTATTATCCTTATTATTACCATTACTATTATATTTATATTTACTATTATTAGTATTATTATTACTGTTATTATTATAATTATTGTTATTTTTATAATTAATATTATCCTTACTATTATCATTATTATTATCAAATTTTTTGTAGGGAATCGTCCTTATTCCTCAGCTTTATGAAAATATTTTATTTATATAAAAATTTAGCCGTACTCCATCCTTTTTCTACAGTTTTCGATAAAGTATTTTTGTTATTTCGGAAATATTTAGCAGCGTTCCGCCCTTATTTTACAATTTTTGCTAAAGTATTTTAATTAATTCAGAAAATTTGAGCAGGTTCCGCCCTTATTTTCCAGTTTTATGATAAATACTTTAACTATTTCCGAAAATTTGCGCAGCGTTCCGCCCGTATTTTCCGTCTCAACTCAACATACAATTTTTTAGTTTCTCCTATTTTTAAAATATTTCTTTTCATGATTTTGTTCGTTCGGATTAATATTTTTTTCCGATGGCTATTCATTTTAACTGTTGCAATGATTTTGCAATTTTCCCCGCTACCCTTTCCCTTTCTTACTCGGTGTTAGTAATTTTGAGCCGATTGTTGTTTAAAATTCTATGTCGATTTTATCGAAATTGAGTGCAGAAAAGTTGAGCCAAAAGACCCACACTCGAGCTACCCCCTTTTGCTATTTGGTTCAATGATTTGACGTTCGAGCCCTTCGTTACTCACGGCGAGGTCTCTCACGAGCACGAGCTATTGACTAATGAACCGCACTTACGATAGTTATGTATAATTTTATTACCTTGCAATTTTTTTTGGCTGTGGGCCGAAAAATAAATAAATAAATATTACCAGATAAATTGGGTAAAAGCTTCGATGCATAAAATTGTTTATTTGGCATGTCACATAGCAATCGGAAGTTCATTTGCATAAACATTGTTCACTCGCTTCATCACAAGTCATTTAACCAATATTGATCTATAAATACATATTTTCGAACTCATACAATTGCTCATAGCATTACATAATTACATCGCTTCCACATTCACTGCTCACTTCGATAGTTCTGCTAATACTACCGTTCCGGACGCTTGTGATCTAATACTGTTTTTTCTGTTAAAAAACGCAAAAGTTTTTAAGAGAAAAAGTGATCCCTCACAAGTGTTGAAATTTTGCAAAAATTAATTGGTATATATACCTGTTCAGTGAACCTAACCTTCCGTGTTAATTTTAGTGCGATAAAACAAAATTTGACCTTGAAATTATTTGTGCTATTTAGCTTTAATTTTATTATTTTCTTAATTTAATTTGACAATTTATTTCTTAAATTTTTAATTAGATTTATTCAACCAAAAATATTTTATTTTAACTCATTTAATTCATTAATTTTTTACTTTTACATAAATTGCCATTTTTCGGTCAAATCTTTGTGTTAT
The DNA here is from genome assembly GCA_022537955.1 of Schmidtea mediterranea. Classification (NCBI taxonomy): domain Eukaryota; kingdom Metazoa; phylum Platyhelminthes; order Tricladida; family Dugesiidae; genus Schmidtea; species Schmidtea mediterranea. Next base: position 14,563,242 of record CM039679.1, read on the forward strand.
TCTGTTATTTTTATGTTAATTTCGTGCCGATCTTGGTGCATTTTGTTATTATTTTAATTTATTTTTATGTTTTTGATTTTATATTTTAATTATATCTTTCTCACATTTTAAGGTGGTTTATTTGATGTTTTATGTGTCTGATTTTAAATCTGCATGTTGTATTTGCGTGCTATTTTCAATTCATTTAAACAAAATTCAGTCCTGGCCCAACCACACTAATTGAAGATCTGCAGAAAGCGTTAAATTATTCCAAACGGCAAGAGAACGTGAAAGAATATTGGAAAAAATTGTCGAAGATGACTGAAAATATATTGAAACGCAAAATGGATAATGAAACCTTGATGAAATTTTTATTATTCATACGCTATGGCAAAGAAATGAAATATGACTTGAGAATTCAAGATTTGAAATCTTTAGAAGAAATAAAAGCTAGAATAGAGAAACATAAGAAAACTAAAGAAGAATTAGATGAAACTAGCAAATTTGTTGCAGTGATAAACAATAAATCGTATGCAGAAACAATTCAATATCAAAACAGACGTAATTCTTCTTGGAAAAGGAATAATCAATCTAACAAAAAAATATGCACCGTTAGTATGTGTAAAGAAAAAACGGAAGATGATGTAAGACTGTGTTTGGACTTTAGAGCTCTGAATAATATAGCTGAAAGACCAATATTACCATTGCCAAATATGAATAAATTACTGGATGTAATAAATGGTGCAAAATATTTTTCGACAATTGACCTTGGAAACACATATTACCAAGTGGAACTAGAAGACAATTCGAAAATTAAAGTAGCATTTTTAACTAAGAACAAACAATACTGTTTAGCAGCGGGATCTGGAACATTCCAGAAATTGATGAACAAAGTATTCGCGGAATTGAATTGGAAAATGGAGGTGGTGCATTTTGATGACATCCTAATTTTTACAAAAACATTGGAAGATCACTATCGGCAATAGAAAAAGTATTTCAGAAAATAGAAAAAGTGGGATAAAAATTAATCCCATCAAAATGTTTTTTTTAAAAAAGATGAAATCAAATTTGTAGGACATATTATCAATAAGGAAGGCATCCAGACAGATCCAGATAAAATAAAAGCAATCAAAGATTATGAAAGACCAAAATGTTTAAAGAAATTAAGAGGTTTTTTTTATTATAGGAAATTTATTCAAGAATATTCAAAATATGCCAAAGCGTTGGAAAGTCTCTGTGGAAGTAATCAAAAAGAAATAGTATGGACCGACGTATGTAAACAGAGTTTTGAAATGTTAAAAAGCAGATTGGGATCAACACCTGTTTTGACATATCCAGATTTCCTAAACTTTTTAAATTGGATACAGAGGCAGGCTCTGATATAATTGGAGCCGTCCTTTCTCAAATGCAAGAAAATTGCAAAGAAAAAGTTACAGTACATGGTTCACATGCAATGAGTAAGCACGAAATCGGTTACTGTATTACAAGAAAAGAATTGCTTGCTATTTAGTTTTTGTAAACCAGTTCAAACACTGCTTATATTGTAAACGATTTACATTAAGAACAGATCTCTTTCTATACTCCATTTTGGTGTCTAAACTACTGAAATAATTGATCAACGTTTGAAATTGGACAGTTATCGGCTTTTTCGTAGATAACATAAACGTAATTGCTTTGTGGTCCGTTCTCAACGTAAATCTTTTTCCATAAAGGTGATGATTAAAATTTTGGCAAAAATAGTAAATGGCGAGAAGCTCCTTTCTTGTAATGCAATACCCTTTCTCAAGACTACTCATCGCGTGTGATCCGTATACTATTACGTTTTCGTAACTATATTATCTCTTTGTGATAGTACAGACCCAATTGTATCAAAACTAGCGTCTGCCTCTAGTATGAAATCTCTTGTAATATCTGGATATCCCAAAATGGGTGATTCCGTCAATGCTTTCTTCATATCATCAAAAGCCCTTTCACAGTTTTCTATCCATATTTATTTCACATTATTTTAAACCTTCTATAATAATTACATATACCCAGAAAGTTCTTTATATTCTTTATACACTTTGGCTTCTGGAATGACTTTATTGCTTCTAATTTTGATGGGTCTGTTTGTATGCCATCTTATTATTAATATGTTCTAAAATTTTAGTTCTCGCGTAAGTATGCGACATTTTTCTGGGTTTATTCTCAAACCTGATCTTCCAATTATTAATATATTAATATTTATTGGAGTTCTGCATGTATCTATTTTATGTTTCAGCAATGTTGTGCAACTGATGTCCCATTTATTTGCCATAAAAACTTTCTGATTATTCATTATAATATCTGTTAATACCGTATCGTACACTTTTAATTCTTTTCTTGCTCTGTCGAATTGTTCTGTTTCTGTTATAAGCTTCCCAAATTTTGCATCAATATTACACATGTGCTCATCATTGGTTATTTCCTCCCTCTGCGGCCATTGTATTTATATTGCTAATCGTAATCTTACCACTTTACATACTCCCATTATTTTAAAATAAACATCTGGTTCTTCATTTGTCTGCCTGTAATCGAATTCAGCTTTAATATCTTGAATTATTGTGGTATTCTTAGTAAACGCTTTCTGCAGTTATTCTCGATAATCTTTAATCGAAGGATCAACTTCTAAATATTTCTCTTTAATCTCCTTGTTAATCCAGAGTTCAACCATCATCTCTTGAAGAAAACCAGTTAATTTGTCGATCCGGAAACATTTCTTGCATTGCTGGATAACTATTTCCACATCTCCATCATTTGTTAATTCTTCTGGTGCCAACTTCCTTAGTAAAACTTTCATTGAAGTGGTCGTCATGTTAGATATTGTGAAAATATCTTCGTTTATTTCAAAATCTGTAGTCATTAAAAGTTAATTTTTTAAATTTTTTTCAAAATTTATTCAAATCAAAAATATATCTTCCATCTTTCCGAGTATTTAAACAAAATTAACAGCGGTATTTATTTTAGTTTAAAATTTAATTTCATTCAAAATATAAATTTAAACAATTAAAATATTTTAAAATTTTATTTTATTTAAAATATAAATTTATAATAACGTGGGATAATTTATAATCAAATATTTTAAAATATTTTTATTTAATTTATCAAAAGTTAATTTAAATCTTATTTATAATTTTAATAATTTGAAAACTTAATTATTAATTATGCCTAAGTATCGTCACATTATTATTGATACAGAATATACCAACATTCAAGCACAACCATCAAACATCATAACCAACCTGTGGTCTTCAAATTACAATTTTACATATTGGTGGGTTACTGGGTTTCGCTATTTGTTTAAACCATCCTATTGTTGCCCCGGTAACGCCATATAAATATTACTTCGACTACCACTCGGCACCCGTTGCTAGGCAACGTTGGAAATGTGTTCGAGTGGGTGGATTGTCCGCAAAAAGTGAGCACTATTACTAATACTGTAATTGCTCGGACAACCCTCGGGTTCAACGAGCTGTCGATGGAAGACCTATGCTCGCTTTACAATGTCCCCTGTGTGAGAAAGTTCAAGATCAGACTCATGTTGATCGGTAGGAATAGGACGATGTTTCGGTGACGCGGTGTGAATACTCACGACTTTTCGACGATAATTCAGTATTATTCATATCTTGTAACCTGCTACTTTAGACTTGTTTAATAATAAATACAATTTTATTTTATGGAAAGAAAGAACGATTGAAATATGCAATGTTTGTAAATCAATTCGGTGTCAGCACGGTACTGAATACTTTAGTTCAATTGGCTTGCTAGATGGGCAGCTCTGCGTCGGGCACGTTCCTTGCGTCCCGGCCGATGATTACTTGACGGTACTGTTGATGGAGTCACGGCGGATGTGGAATTGTTGACTGAATCCCGGTACGCCAACTGAGATGGGGCGAAGATAAACGGGTAAGTTACCGCCTCCCCTTCACGACTGGCTGCCAGGGCGACTTCCAATCCCCTGATTTGCGTCCGGAGACTCTGATTTAGTTGACGCTCCTCAGCCCAACCCTTTTGAGCGGCTGTGAGGCGTTGGTGGACGGATTTGAGCTTTGCCGGATCCACCCAGGTAGATTTCACCTCCTGCACCTCCCTAGTGAGCTGAATTAGTTGGTCGTATAAGGATGTGTTAGATCTCTGGGCGCGGGATAGTTCATTTTGAAGCACTTGGGTGGTTTCCATGGCTAATAACGATAAAATAATTAAAAGGTGGTTTACTGATAGTATACAATCATATAACATTAGTTTTATTTCAATCAAATTAAGTCAAAATCATTTAATGATAGAAGATCTTAATTAAGCGAAAACGGAATAACAAAAACAAAACATTCACAAAATTTAATTTTTATTATCCACAGTTCAATCAAAAAACCGAAAGAAACAATTGTTTTGAATCAATCACTGAGCGAAATTTAGTTTATAATCGCTCATGAGAATCTTTTAGCCACCCATTCCTCGGGTGTATAGCCCGAGATCGACATAATCGGTCTCTTCGTGTAGCGGGCTCGAGTAGTAGCGGTCGGAGAGTCCTGGGTCGGGGAATTTAGTTGGAGATGCCAATAGTTGTCGGCGATCCGGCTCGCCAGCAAATCTTCTTCAACGTTCGCCAGATACTGGCGAGCACGGGTCACCTGCAAGTTTACTTGGTGCTGATGAGTCTCTAGATTGGTGAGCAGCCGCCGAGCCTGTTGGTGGATCTCTTCGACCGGGCTCCATTGGTCGACTGTTCCCTGCCCTAGATTATTTCTATCGAGAAACTTCGACGGGGTAAACTCTGGGCACTTCTCCTGTCGGTATTGAGCCCAGGCCCATCTCCATCGGTCTGCGAGAGAGATTGCCGGCTGGTCCGTTGGATTAGTTGCTGGAATAAACATTATTAATATGGCTATTCTTAGTGACAGGATATGATTATGATGGGTCTCTTACAATCTATTAAGTCCATTTCTTTTACTATTACATAAGGGATTTTTTGTTGATCTCGCGGACTTCCTATAGGGAAAAGAATTGATTCGTTTCAACTGTTTGTTTGAGTTACTATCGTTGTACATATCTGTGATTATCGTGCATTTTCATACTTGTAATGGACTATTTCAGGCCATTTTAGAACATCAAGTAAGTAACATTGCAAAAATGTGTCCGTCGGAACATTTTGGAAACGGAATACTTTCTTAACTCTCGGATAGAATAGGACTGCGACAAATCTTTCAGTGTAATGAGTGGTTTTTATTTTTATAAAAATTTAATGACAATAACTCCCTTTACCACCCAATTGGTTGGGTATCGGACAAACTCAAATCCCCAAAAAATTCATTGATCGACAATGACTATTTCCTTAAATGTTACATTTGCGCTACAATTAACTCTTCCGTATGAGGCTCCTGAAACTTGTGAAATTGAATGAAATAATAAGTACGGAGTTCGATGACATCTTTATGTTACTATGGCGAGGCGTATAAATACTTTAGGAAAAAAAATTGTGATGGTCTGCGTTTTAGCGGCCTAACTGCACTCGATCGGGTAATTGGAAGTTATTCGTGGAAAACTCGTGTCAATGGTGACGGAGCTGTAATAGGTATCAGTTGGGTGTAAAGATCGATTAAACATATATAAAGAACATTTCATTTTCAATCATAATTATATATGAACAAGAAAGAAAAATCACTTGCCATCCTAAATTAGATATGAATAAGGAAAATCATTTACCATTATAAATTAAATATGAATAAGAAAAATCATTTATAATTATAGATTCAATATGATTTTATACTAATCTTACTTTCCATTATTCTACCTTGTGTCGTCGTAGCTCCTCCAGTAAACGTTCCAGTTGTCGACGTCGCTTCATCAGAAATTGGGTGTGAATTCATGCTCGGAAAGAGGAAAAGTTCCAAAATGATTTCGTATCGATGTTGGGTTTTATTCAGATGCAGAAGCGTGGGTGTCTGTGCACACTGATTATTGATGGCCGAAAAATCGATTAATCCTCATGAATTGTTTATAGAAAACGACTTAGATGTTTATGTTAATATTCCATATCGTTGGTCGATTGATTTGTATATCGTAAATTTAGACTATTTATCGTGGCATCAAAATAGGCGGAATTTTCAGTGATCAGTTTTCCGGTGATTTAGCGAAAATTCAGAGTTTGATCTACTATATTTTCTAGTAAGTCCCTTTTGTACGATTATTTTCTTATTCTAACGAATTTTCCTTAGTTGACGTTTGGTGTCAATACTAAACATGCCAGGAACGAATTTGAAAGCCTATTCCTGTTTGGGTTATGCTGATCAATTTGGATTATTTTATCGGAGGAATTGTTCTTGCTATGTCGATGCTGAATATTTCGTAAGTGGGGTTAGTAATTTAATTAATTTATTTCGCATAATTTTATCGAGATTGTAGGGATTTCCATGAGGTTCTATTAATTCAGGCATCCGGTATGATTTGGTGGAGGAATTATTCTAATAAATGGTATTCACCTTTAATGGAAGAAAATTATCTACTCGATGGATTTTTATTTCTCTATTCTATTTAACTTAACTCAAGGGTGTTTATTACGTTTCAAAAATCTTATAAATAAGGCATAATTGACGCGGTAACCCCTCACTCGTTCCGAAGATTTGGGTGAATTCTCAACCGAGCAAAATCTCGATGGATACTTTATGAGTTTTCGACACAAAACAGTTTTGGTGGTATGATCGCAAAATCCACTTAATGGTTGGGATTACGGTGATGGTTGGAAAGTTATAGTCAATTTCAATTGTTATTGAGGTCGTTCTCTATGAGGGTACTCGAAAAGGAGTGCATTTACTAACTATACTGATGGGTGTACTTGACTTGTAGGTAATTAAATTCTCTGCTTCACTGAAAGTTTAGGGTGAGTCGGTTTCAATAGCTATAATTTTAATTATGTCCTTATTGGGTTTCCTAACAACTATTTAATAATACCGTTAATTTATAAATCCCCTTTTTTTACCTTCATATCAAATTTAGATCTACAAAAAACCATCATTTAATTATAAAGCGGTGATCCCGTTTTTTGTTTGAAAAGGCGCGTCTAATCCCCGATTAAATTCTTAATTTCACCAGGAGTTAAAGTGATTTATTTGATAACGATTACAAATCTATAATTTATAATTAAGTTGAATTTATTAATTTATTTCCTTTCATATCAACGATTTCATATTAATTTATTCCTCGTACCCTTCCCTTTAATAGGCCTTAAACGCATTTTATGTTTATATTATATTTAATGAGTGCCCACTGGACTACTCGGTGTGGTGATTTTGAGCCGTGTGTAAGTTAATTTAGGTCGAATTTAAAGAAAGGGAGAAACGAGGAAGTGGCCAAAGACCTCTTCCTTATTTCTCCCTGCTTCTATACGGGGTAATATTGACGTTCCGATCCCTGCGTTCAGCACGCCGGGTCTTCACGGGCACAGATCATCGGCGATATTCCACGCACTTACACGAATCTGAATTGTATGTTGATTTTATTGACTTGCGATGTGTCTTGGCTGTGGGCCAGAAAAATTTCGACAAATGAATTAATCAATTTTATGAAAAACAAGTTCGATTTTAACATTGTAAATATTTATTAATAATTTAAAACAAGATACAAATTACTTGATCCAATTCATTCCAAAAAATAACATAAAATACATCTCCCCCCACGCCGACATCCAAGCAGAGCTCTACCGAGGTTGCGAGAATATGACGTGGAGAGAGAGTTCCAAATAAAACTACTGCTCACCTAAAAATAATTCAAAGTAGATTTTTAAAATCAGCAAAAATTTTGTTTCAAAATTGGTTAAATTTTATGTGAAAATGTATCGGTATTTATACCTATTTTCTGTCCCTAACCTCGCGTGTTAATTTTGATGTAGTAAAACAAAATTCGACCTTGTTATTTTTCTAGTGTATTCTAATCTTTATTTTTATTATTTTTTCCTTTATTTTGATAATTTTTTATTTAGAATTTTTTATTGAATTATTTCTAATTCAAATTTTTTGAAAAAATTTCATTTTCATGAAATTTTATTGATTTAACGAATTTCGGTCGAATTTGTTGGGTTTTCATGTTATGTTTGTGTTTGTATCGTGCGGATCTTGTTGCATTTTGTTATTATTTTAATTTATTTTTATGTTTATTATTTTATATGTAATTCTCTTTTTTCTCATATTTGATAGGGTTTAATTGATGTTTTAATAGGTTTATTTTAAATTTGCATGTTATGTTTGCATGTGTGTTACCGATCCATTTAAACATTTTCCAAGGCCGTTTGTGTTTTGGCCCAACAATATTATTATATAATAGGCTAATATCATTTATTATAAAAGGTTCTTTAATTATTCTTCCTTGCAAGTATAATCAAGATGTTCACTCGAAAATTTTTTTTCTTGATAGTGTGGGGTTACTGGATGTCTGACCTTGACCCTTTACATACAATCTTTCCTTCTCGCCACTGGTTACCCGTTGCTAGGCAACGTTGGTAATATAACCAATGGTTCTGAGACGCCAAAGGTGAGCTTTATTTCTTAAACTGCTAAGGCCCTGCCTACAGTTGGGTTTAGCCAGCTACCGTTAGAAGGTATGTGCTCGACTTACGTTTTTCAGTCCCTAACTTTCAAACAATTCATATATTACGTTTTCTATTAATTTATTGGATCTTCATCGTTTATTACAAAAAATTGGAACTAGAGAAACAATAATTATTCGATTAATAGTTAAGTCATTTATTTTTATTTTATAACAATTTCAGATCATTATTGGATTAAACTATTCGTCCGAATCATTTATTATATCTCCAACATTCCATTGGGCTTGTTCGCTGTTAGTAAACGACGTCGTTGACGTTCCAATTTTCCAGGACGTGAATGGGGTCTTTTATTTTTAGTTGCCGAACAGGACTCCTCCAGCTCACGGTAGGCCAATTGAACTGGGTGAAAACTAAAGGATAGGTAATTGCATTGCCCTCCTGGCTAGCAGTTAACGCTATCTCTAATCCCTGAATTTGAGTGCGTAGCACCTGCACGATTTACCACTCCTCTTGCCAAACACGTTGAGCTGCATTCATCTTCTGGTATAATTTCTTCACACGTCCGGATTCTATCCAAGTTGACTTGATCATTTGACATTCTTTATTGATTTGCAGTATCTGCTTGTGGAGATCTGTATTTATTTTTTGTATTCGGGTCATTTCTTGGTGGATAACCTGGGTGGTATTCATATCTAACAGGAAAAAGAATGAAATAATAGCAAGTTTAGTGAGAAGAAACGATGGAACCATTTTTCTAAGGTCATTGTACATTTATTTTTGTGAAATTACTGTATTAATTCAATAGTAAATTTATGTGGCGATATTAGTTTATGTTAGACACTCCTCATCGTTGGGGTCCGTATCACTATAACTTACAATGGTTAATTTAATTAAATTAAGAGTTATTTAACATTCTTATTAGAGAAGTTACTATGTTTATTAACCATTCAATAAAATAAGACCTCCCACTAAGTTAACATTTATTAATCATTAAAAGCGGTTTTGATCAAATTTCCAGTTTGTATTTAATGAGGCCCCTGGATCTTCTATCTTGGAGGGGTCTCATGTACCGATCATGTTCCTGTCTAATTGGATATTGACATTAATAGGAGTGTTCATCCCTACGGTTTCGGTGTCATATCGGTACATTGAACAGTTTGACTGGAAGGATTATGTCGGTGGGTGCTAGCATTCGTGTCAGTGCCGGATCCTTGAACTCGAAAAATACGCCATAATCCGATGCGTATCCATCCGTACTAGGAATCTCTCCTGATGCGATGGCGGCATTGATTCGATTCAACCTTCTTTGGTCCATCTTAACCTTTCATTGGAACTTCCGTACAAGTTCCTCCAGGTGATAGAGTTAAAATTCCGTGCGCTTCTTCAGCCGGGTTTCGGCCAGGTTCGCGTTTGATAGCGAGACTGGGCACCTCAATCCCATCTTGTCTGGAATTTTCCCGCATCGGCCAGCAATCCTCTTCTAACGTGGCTAGATTATAGCCAGCGTCCCTTAAAGACTGTCGGTATTGGGCCGCCATATTAAGGCTACTCAAATGGCCACCTGGTCTCCGTCGTTCCAGGATTCGTTTCCTCACGATTTAGTCTCGACTATAATTAAAATGAGAATATTATTGCAATTCTAGCAAATCTTGGATTTATAATTATGGTAACTGAGCATCTAACATCAGGATATTCTGCAAGTTTTGGCCTGGGTTTCTCCCTTCATTCGTGGATACTTGCTGTTGTGTTTTCTATATTTTATTGACAATATATTTACATTTTTGTCCTCCCCATTTAATAAGCACAGATTCTAATTAGGTTAATTTTAAAATAAAAGGTTCCTACCTTCCTCGAAAAGGATTGTGGCCTCATTGAGTTGGTGGGTGGAAGCTCGTTTGCTCGTAGTTTTTTTCATATCTTTTCTATAATGAATAGTGAATAACGATGCTCTCGCTATTTATACTCATGGGCGACGCCACCTACTTTACAGAAATCTTTCATCATCGAGTGGGCTAATAAATTCCAACGCGAATTTATTATTTTTGGTTTCATAAATTTTGTATTATTGTAAGCAAATTTTTTTTATCTACATTTATTTGCATTATGGACTGTGTGATCAATCATTGAGTTGGTTTAAATTTTCAAAAATTACAATACCAGTGTCGCTACGCTGAGAATGGCTTTCAGAGTTGATTTCTCACGATGATTAAAGTTTCATAGGTGTAAGTTTCGTGATGCCTGAGGTTCGATGGTAATGGTGACTAGGTAGGTTCCATTGAATTTTCGATGAATTTAGCTGTTATCCTTTATTTCAAAACACGTGGCTGAGGGTATTCCGTTATCGATGGAGTCTATAGTTGTTCCGGGATTTATTTGAACTTTTGCTATTCCAATTCTGATGATGACTCTGTTTGTAGAAGAGTTACCTTATAAATATCTGTCGAGAGAAAAAACCGCAATTCCAAACGTCCCTGATGACTGTTGTTGGAATCGATCTTGGATCAAGCATATGTTGTGGCTATTCCATATTGATTTCTGTATTTTAAACTGATTTTTAACTGCATTATAATGTTTGTTTGGAGTTTTTCGATGGGTGAAGATTATATAATTCGAGGTAAATATTGGTCTTACCAGATGGTTTCACGGAAAATTATGAATATTCATTATGGGCTTGAGTAATCTGTAAATTATCCTAAGGATTTAATTTTTTTTTTTTTTTTAAGAGTGATACTTTAGAGAGTAAAGCCTAATTTTTATTATTGTTTATTTTTAATTCTAGTTACTGACCGTTTCACTGTTTGATTTATATTTATTTTAGTTCCTTAGATTTTATTAGATTTTCTCAAAATTAGCAACTCTTAGTGAGCGAACCCATAGGTAATCGTTAAGGAAAGTTATATTTGTCCCAAGCTATTTTGTTTATTGATGAATTTCTATTCAAACTATGGAGCATGGGTTGACCTTAGGTTTATTTATCCTATTTTATTTATTTTTAAAGTTAATGAATCTCGCTTTAACATTTAACCTTCGTTATTATTCGTTGCACTGACTTTGCGCCCTTCCAGCTCACCCATTTGCCTTATTTTAATCCTAGGATTAAAATTGTGTTCATATTATGATTTAGGAGTGCTCCCTCTATCTACTCTGACTACTCCTCTATCTACCCAACGCCCTTATAGGAAATGAATAATTGACATTTAGAATCCGTCGTTGCCACGACTGGACCTTCACGGGCACAGATTTGTAGGCGGAGAAACCGCTCATACACAATCCGATAGTGTGTCTGATTTTATTGACTTGTAGTATGTGCTGGGTGTGGGTCGGAAAATTTCGACAAATATAATAAAAAATGAAACCTCTTAATTGAAGCATATAATTGGCGATTAATACACAGATTATACATCTTCATACACATCATACTTGCAGAGGACACGCTCAAACAGGGACTTACTTGTAGTTTACTTGAGTACGTATCTTGCAAGTCGTTCTTCAAAGTTTTCGTAGAAACCTCTCGTTGAATAATCTGTCTATAAAGTTAATTTTCAAAGAAAAAGCGTTTCTTAACTTTTTATCCGAAAATTAGTTTTTCGAAAGGAAAAAGTGAATGATTTTCTGTAAAAATGAATCGGTATTTATACCTATTTTGTGACCCTAACCTTGCGTGTTACTTTAGATGCATTAAAACAAAATTTGACCTTGATTTTACTTGTAATATCTAATTCTAGTTTTGTTATTCTTGCATTAAATAGATAATTTATTTTATTTATATTTTAATTGAATATTTCTGATTAGAAATATTTTATTTTCAACCAGCTTTTCCATTAAAATGCTGGTTTTATAAATTGCGATTCTCACAACTATCGGGAATCATATCAACAATGAGAAACTTTATAATTCTCCATTTTTGGCCGGAATGTAATTTTGAGGGCACAGTTTCAACGTCTAAACCTGAATGCCGAGATATATTATAATAAAAAATTTCTTTTATTGGGTCATCTGTTCTTGCTACTATTCGTTTAATGGTTCTGTGATTTCTTTCTACTATACCGTTTCCCTCTGGTCTATAGACGCAGCGATATATAATCTTAACGCTCCACACGTCTGCAAAGCTTTTGAAATCTAGAGATCGAAAATATGGTCCGTTGTCTGTTAAAATTTCTTAAACAGGACTTTTCTCTGAGAATACTATGTTTAATACGCTTCATACTGACGCAGAATAGTCACGGGCAAGTTATTTCCGCAAGCAGTATCTACTTGATCCACAGTCTACTATAGATAGACAAATATCCTCGTTCACGAGAATGACGTAGATGATGAAACAATACCTCCGGCGATGAGCGGTGGGCGCGCTTTCATCCAGTTTGGCGTGGCGTATCCGTATTAGAGTATCGAACAGGTATTCCTCGGATTTAACAAATTCTATTCTCAAACCTGAACCAAGTTCCTCCTGCATGGGTTTGATCATACTAAGTCATTGTTTGACCAGCATCTCAAAATTACTTCTGATGTTCGTTTTTCTCTATCCCGAAAGAACATTGTTGACCCATTTGAAAACCATAGCGGAATCCGTGATAATGATTAGGATTTTAGGCTCCATCTTGCTGCAGAACAGTCTCTAACTCAGCAACGTTGGAAAAGTGCACTTTTCCGAGAATCTCTGACATAACTCTAGGTGCACAGCTTAATCCAAACCAAGCTGAGATAAACAATGGGTTTTCCGGCATAGTATACCACCTGATAACGCCATAAGGCCTTTTCAATGTGAATCTTTTTTTCCATCCGTCCCCACTGCCGGGTTGTTTCCGAACAAACATCACTATCCCTTGTGTGGCATTCGTCGGATTCATTTAAATCCAGAAAATTCATTACTATACTGACCTTTCCTTTATTCACTTGTTCCACCGCATGCAAAGGCATCATTCCATCGTACAGACCGTCATATTCTCGAAGCCAGCCGTTGGAAATCCACACTTCAATTTCTTTATCAAAGTTCATACCCAACTGTGCCTTTACATGGTACGTTCCCCGTTGAATTCGCAAAGTATGTGGCCCTCCTGGCCAATTCTACCGCACTCACCACTTCGTTTCATCGAATGTGGCATATCCAAATGCGGCATCTCCAAAATTGACATATCCGAAATATTTCGGAAAGATGTCCATTGCGCAACATCATTACAGATTGTTATGCTTTTGTCATTTGTGATTTGCACTGGATAGATTTCTACATAAGCAACTAAATCGTTGTTCCGACGGCTCAATGAAATTTCTAATGATAACTGTGTTAGACAGTGAGCATCTGGCTTGTTTATTTATTTGTTCTCATTAAATAAATAATTATCAATGTAAAATAATTTTTTCTGAGCAAGGATTTCAACGCAAAATCACGCATGCGAGCAAAATTCAGTATTAATTTAATAAATTAAAATCGTTTCACATCACAATTTATTGTTTCATATTTTCCAACGTCTAAATTTAATATTTCTATTTTCTCCTTCAAGTCAATTGTCGTAATCGCGATTTGACGCTGTCCTCGTTTAGTGAATGTGAGACGAAAAAAGATTTCCTCATAAAACTTGGAGCTCTGTTTCTTGTAGGAATTTGCGTTTTTTTATACTTTTTGAAAAAATAAATGACAATAGCCAACAACAGCACAAACAACACTCCAGAAGAAGAAAGAAATAAAATCACTAATTCACTTTTCCCAGTAGTTTCTTCTCGAGCTGGATTTAACGGAAATTGTAAAATAGAAGTATCGACAATGTTCCAAAGACCGAAAGAACAATTGAGAGTTTTGTTAACAATAATCGGCTTGAGCATTAAAAACACTTTAATAGAATAATGACTGTAAATAGTTTTCTGAAAAACTGTTTCAATTGGAAACTGAAAATGGATGGTTTCAATGTTAAAAATGGAAAAATTCTGTACTCCACATTCGATAACAATAGATTTTCCTTCGAATTTCTGATAATTTTCATTCGGATAAAATGGTCTCCAATCTATGCGTAAAACGGCTGAAGTTTCATAAAAACTGAAAACGTCAAAATTGTGAAATAAACATTATTTTTACTATACAAAACAATCCATTCTGAGATGTTAAATGAATTCGTAAAATTCAGATAAAACTAATATTAAGTCCACGGATTTCCTTCAATATTCTTCCACTGTGATAGATTGATAAACTTTTATCATAGAATGGCAAATATTCATAAACCACTAGCAAATCTTTCATAAACAAAATTTTGTCATAAGTTGCCCAAAATTTCAGGTAAGGAATAAATATTGTTATTACAACATTGGAATCGGTAAAAATCAAATCGGAATCCGAATTGATGATACTAATTTCTCCATATGGATATATTTTACTTGTGCTTAATTCCACAATTATTATAATTATCAAAATAATAACAATAATAATAATAATAATATTCATTTGAAATTTCGATTATTAGAAATTAAATATTAAAAAATTGATTGTAGAAACAATTTACAAAAACCTAGATAGCCGTGTTTTACAGAGAGAATTAAAATGCAAAAGAGTAACAAATAAAATCACAATTCAACTTTACGCATTTCACTATCTAAAGAATCAGGGATTGGCTCGTCGGAGAAAATATCATTCGACGAAGCATCATTGGATAAATTGCTATCATTCACAGTTGTTGCTCTACTCAGCTTCATTATGCTATTACCTTCCTCTTCGATAATTAAATTCTCATCGTTTTTCGTCAATGAAAATATTGCATTAAATTTCTCCAATTCTTTATTAGTCATTTTAGATTCCGCGCGGTTCCATTGTTCGAAGCTTAAATATGGAAATGGAAAATTAACAGTTTGAGCCTCTGGAAATTGCTGAAAATATATCAATATTTTCAAATCTTAAATTAATTACTTCATTGATGCTTTCATCTCTGTCATTTGAATCTACTTCATCGCTATCTGAAAGCAACGCCTATAAATGAGTAGTGTTTTCAAATTTATTATAATTGTTGTTATTATTTAGTTAGTTAATCTTTTATAATAATTCATTTTGATTACACCTATTTCAACTGAATAACAACTATTATCTGGCGCGTAAATCCAACTCGATGACAAAATGAATAACTGAAAGTTTATTGAAATTTATGCATTAGCTATTTTAATGACTATTTAGCTTTTTAGGAATAAAAATTTCCGATTTGTTCGTATTTATTTCTTAAAATGTAAGTCAGTTTAATTTTAAGCCAAAATGTATTATAAATAATTATAATCTGGTATTTTATATATTTATTATTTACTTGTAGCTTTCCGTATTTTGATAGTTTGTATGCATTTTTTAATGTATTGTGTTTGATAAATTTATTTTTTCACTTTCTGACTTTATAATAAAAATTGTTATTCATTCGAACAAATTACATCACCATAAACCTAAATATGTGTCCTATACACCTGTTTCAGTTCATTAAAAACAGAAGTTTTAATGAACCCCCCTCTACAATTATGATTAAGTTTATGAATTAGCCATTTTTAGAATGGCTAACAGGTAAATGGTTTAATAAAGTATATTTTAGGGCTTGGATTGTGATCTCGTATATTTATGAGATCATTATTCAAGCTCATAGATAATACTTTTCATCATTTTAAATTTACTTTTATTAATTTTCTTTAGGTTTTTAAGGAATTTATGCCAATTTATGTAAATTAATGGAATTATTTTCGAATAAATGTAAGTCCGATTAATTGAAAACTAAAATTCATTAAAATAAAATTACAAATGAGGTATTATTTCTTCATCTCCTCAAAAAACTAGAGTTTCGATGGATATTTTTGAAATATCTGAAATGTTGTAAAAATATTAAATTGAATTTCATGAAAAATCTTATGAAATAATTTCTTAATTTTCTCTACAATTCAAAGTAGAGTTATTGGTATTTTTTTCAAAAATTTTGGGATTTAATTTTAAAAAATTGTCTAAAAAGTTACCATAAATGATTTTAGAGTTTTAATTGATCTGAATAGTTCTACATTTTGAAAGTTTGCATGCATTATTTATTATGTAATGTGTTTATGTTTAAAAAAAAATTCTTCAATTTCTTTCTTTCTTATAATAAAGTTTTTATTCAGTTGAACAAATTACATGCAGACACTGATAAGTATGTATTATAACATTATTGATTTTTCATTTTAGTATAGCAGTTTTTAATGAACTGAAACGGGTGTAATAAGTTTATTGATTTTTATCATTATATTGTATGATTCATTATTCAATTGAAACAAGTGTCAATTTTTAAATAAAAATAGTAAAATTGAATGAATTACAGCATCTGACTGTGGAAGTTTAATGGCCATAATTGTTAATTCTTCGTGATCCATTTTATTGAAATCCATATTTAAATTGCTATTTTCATCAAAGGCGGCTTTATAAATGTTTAGATATTTATAAATGACCAACTGGGAAAATGCGTAAATAAATGAAACATTTATAATATTACTATATAATAAATACTTTACAAATTTCAGACAGATTTAAATTTGGTTTCTGCTTTCTAATCATTACAAATTCATTGGCTATTTCACCGGCAATTTTATCGCGGTCATAGATCAACTCCATTACTAAGTAATAAAGCCCACTCGACACAAATAACATATAACACCATTTAGAGTTTAATTTGATTCCATCTGTTAGCTGGGGAACGCAAATAATCGGCTGAGATTTCGCCTGTCTGTTAGAAAATTAATAATTAAATGAGCTTTTCAGTCACATTTGGTTATTTTACATAATTGCTTTCCCTCTCCCCTCGCCAACTAATAGTATTGTACCAAATGATATT
>CM039679.1:14583081-14745836 GCA_022537955.1 Schmidtea mediterranea
GTGCACAAAGAATTGCTGCTGCACAATCGCGGGAATTATTCAAACTATAGTCTATTAAAATGGAAAATTAATTAAACAAAATTACTCAAAACATTCTGTAATATTGCCGCTAACTTTATCTAGGCTACTGGTAACTGAAAAATATCCGCTTTGAGAAAATTTATTAAACATTTGCATTCTAAAATAAGTAAATTTAAAATTCAATTTTATTTATTCATCAAAATATTATACCGAAGTTTTAAGAATCTTTAAAAATATGTTAATATTATATTATATTAACATAGAGACACAATAACACTGCAAAAACAAAATCAGAAAATCCAATTGCTCGACATATATAATTATTATGGAATTAAAATAAAATTTGATGTAATACTCGCAATATAATTTAATAAATTCTACAAATTTACAAATTTAAAAAATTAGATTAAAATATCCATTCAAATAAGCATTTAAACAAATAAGCCAACGAATTGATAAAGAAATTTTTAAGAGTTTTCTAATCCATGTGAAACTATAAACGTGTGAGTCACATGAATAAAATCTAAATTTATTTAAATTAAATTTTTTATTCATATTAAAGTTCTACTAAATATTGATTATTTGGTGGGTTTCAGTGTGTCAAAACTTAGTATTATTCTTGGGCAAATACTAACCTAGTGGAGAAATTGTTTGAATAAAGTAGTAACAGCATAAAAGCAGGCCCATCAAGAAAAGGTATAATGATAAACAAAAAACCAAATAATCAATGGAAAATCTAAGAAAACTGGTGGGTTCTGGGTTTTGGTAGTTTTAGACTATATGGTTGTTACCAAGACAACCCCATACAAATATGCTTTCGCTTGCCACTCGGCACCCGTTGCTAGGCAACGTTGGAACTGTGTTCGAGTGGGTTGATCATCCGCAAAAACTGAGCGTTATGGTAGGATTTTGGGTGTTGATATTTTGAAACTATATTGTTGGGCCATAACGTAAACGGCCTTGAAGAATGTTTAAATGGATCAGAAACACACACGCAAATACAACATGCAATTTAAATAAACCTACTGAAACATCAAGTAAACCCGATAAAATCTGAGAAATAAAAGAATTAAATATAAATTAACAAACATAAAAATAAATTAAAATATTAACAAAATGCACCAAGATCCGCACGATACCTACACAAATACAACAAGAAAACACAACAAATTCGACAAAATTAGAAAAATTAATAAAAGTTCATTAAAGTGAAATTTAAATCGAAAAATTTGAATTAGTAATAATTCAATAAAAATTATAAATAAAAAATTATAAAAATAAATCGAAAAATAATAAAAATAAATAATAGAATTTGCTAGAAAATAACAAGGTCGAATTTTGTTTTACTGCATCAAATTTCACACGTCATACAAATTGGTATATATACTGATCCATTTTCACATTTAACTTAACCATTTTTGAAAACTAACCATTTTTCAAACTGATTAAAACTATTTTTAGAAACCATTTTCAAACCATTTGAAATCGTTTGTAGACTATTTTGAAATCTTATTTTCAAATCGTTGTGAAACTATTTTAAAACCTTATTTTCAAGCTATTTGAACTAATTCAACTGATTTTAGGTGAGAAATATTTATGTTGGAGCCCTCTTTCCACATCACGTTCATAGCATCTCTGTAGAGCTCTGCTTGACGGCGACGTGGGGAGAGAGGCATTTATGCTTTCTGTTAGGATATTTTATGCTATTGTATGAAAACTTTTGGAATGGTTATGAAGGGTAATTCTGTTATTTTGTCCTAACTAATAAATATTATTAAAATACATAAATTGTTTGATATATATTTTTTTTATAAACTAAATTTAAAGGTCGAAATTTTTCCGGCCCACAGCCGACACATAACGCAAGTAAATAAAATCTACATAGTACAGAGGCATGTAAGTGCGTGGAAAATCGCCAATGGTACGTACCCGTGAAGACTCAGCGTGCGCAACGCAGCGGTCGTAACGTCAATATTATCCCTATAGCTGAAGCGAGAAATAAGGGAGGAGCCTCTGGCTGCTTCCTCGTTTCTCAATTCTGTAAAATCGACCTAAAATTATGTTGCATACGGCTTAAAATTATCACACCGAGTAGTCCAGTGGGCACTCAATAAATATAATATGAACACAATATGCGTCTAAGGCCTATTAAAGGGAAAGGGTACTTGGGTTAAATTAACTGAAATCGTTGTTATAACTATTTTGGATTAACAGTTTGAAATAAATAAAATTTATTGGGAATCATTGAATTCGATTAAATTGAGATTATTGAAAAAATTTAAAGCAACCATTGATTGTAAAAGTAAAGTGTTTTATGGCTAAAAATTAAAGTAAATATTGGGTAAAGATAATTTAAATGCTCGTAAATTATTGATTAGGGTAATGACAAATAATTTCATCAGTTAAATTATTATAATTCATTTCAATAAAAGCAATCTGATCTTGGAGTAAGAACGAGTAATGTGTCGATCTAACCAAAATCAACCCCCGATAGAAATGAAAGTAATTAAGAATCGAATTCATTGATTTCAAATAAAGAAATGTATCAATTAAACGTAAAATGATTCTCGAATGAAAGTATGGAACCCCTTAATTAAATTGTTGATTAAACGACACGTAATTCACTGTTAATTCAGTTTGATAAAATTGAAGAAGTGATTGAGTAAAATCAAGTGTTTAGATTAAATTATTGATTAAAAATAAAATGAATAAAAATAAATATATCGTTGCTTCAATTAAATCTATTCATTGGTAACAATTAAAATGAGTTTCGGGTAAACGGAAATATCACATTGATTAAACTAAGTCAGACAATTATTGAGAAAAACCCACGTAAACTAGTTTGGTAAAGTAAAGTATCAAATAAGAATAAGTAAAATAAGTCCCTTAACGAGCTGTGATTAGTGAATTAAAGCAATTCATAGATTAAGATTAGAGATGAATTGAATAACCGGAAAAATGTAAATTAGAGTAAAACTGAATTCACGGATTTGAACCCATTAGCATTAAAATAACATTGTAGGCTAAAGTAATAGTTGATCCAAATAGCCTTAGGGAAGACTATTAGAAATCGGAATAACAGATGTCGATATTAATTACTGATAATATAATCTCTTAACTAGAATTAGAATAATTCATAAATCTATAAAATAGGTTTCTTCAATTATCGTAAATTCAGGATTTACAGCAAATTAATTAGAGGTAAAATGAACGAATTATTGCGTAAATTAAATTAATATAATTGAAAAAACACTAAAGTTTAAGACCAGCGAAAATTTGTATTGAACAAACAAAATTCCACATAGCGAAATTATTTCAACAAAAGGGTATCGCATCTATTTAGAAACCTCGGTAAGCGTAGAAGTTTCCCTAAAATTTATCAGTAAAGTACATTTAAACTAGTCAACGAAATAACTTACCGGAAATTGAGATAATCGAGTATAGGCGAACATTTGACCAGTAATTCTGAAAATATGACACGAATAATACAATCACCGGATGTAAACAACGTAAATCACCTTTAGTCAACCGCTTAAGTTGTAATGGTAAAATCCGCCGGAAATCATTCGCCCACCAGGATACGCCTACACGCGACTAAGTTATCTCGGATCAACATCCGGCCTAAATCTTAAAGTTCGAACAACTGTAATTAAAGCTAGTAAACAAACTTTAAATCAATGTACAAATTCCCTTACGTCAATGTACGAGTATTCGCCTACATGAAAAATTTAAATGTTAATACGCATATATCGAATAAGTTAAACATCAGGTTATCTCATCCATACGATTAATTATATAGTTTCCCTATAAAGGAGTGCACCTTAGAGAACCAGACCCACAAAGTAACCCAACCTGCGTATTAATGTTCCATCGCGTAAAAGAAGGCAATGACCACGCGTATGACACCCTTACTAGTAACATAGACACTATCTGCTTGCTAATAACTTAGAATGGTAAATCAATCGAACCTAACAACAGTAATGTTTAGACATGTCGCCCAAACGAACTTCCCGTCGAGAGACCGCCAGACAGGAACAGACAGGAGTCCCGCTGACCACGAGAATACTCAATCAGTTGCAACGATCATGTCTCTCGGAACGGCAATATCCAGCTGCGGAGACCTACCTGCACGCACAGGAGCTCCTCACCCAATGGGAAAGGGTGCAGGAGCAGGTAGATTTACAGGTGGTTAAGGCAAGGATGTACCTTGCGAACGTGGTGGAAGACATCCTTGCCGGGCGGATTGCCGTCGCCTATCCACCTCAGCCAGTTCGAGACACCAGAAGACCCTATACCGTTGAGGCTCTCAAACGGAGCCTGAAGAGATATTGTCCGGACGAGTGAACCAACAATGACAGCCTTTATGTAGTAACTGATTGAAAATATTAGAAGTTTACGTGTTATTTCTTTTCTCATAGCTAGAGTTATTCGTGTTTTGTTTAACGAAATAAACAATTATATAACTTGATCAATAATAAATTAACCTCATTTATTTGATTGTAGTAATGTCTTCCTTACAAATCTTGCAATCTGAACTGGACCACGCGAGACAGACAAACGCGGAATTACACACGCAGATTATTCAACTAACCCGCGAAATACAGCAGATTAAAGCAACCTGGAGGGAACCAGAAAAGGTAAAAATACTGTACCACCGCCTGACCGCAGCACAGAAAGGCTGGACAGAGGAGCGGCAGCTCAACCAGAGCCTGCGCACGCAAATTCGGGGACTCGAAGTTGCCCTAGCAGTCTGCCGGGAAGGGGAAGCGGTAACATATCCGCTCGTCTTCGCCCCAACCCAGATGTCGCAGAAGAACACCCAACCAGTGGAACAATCCATCCCTCCAGCAAACAATCGTCGACCGGGACGTAAGGAACGGGCCCGACGTCGAGCAATCCAGCTTCAAAACCAGTAACCTGTAAACATTGCGCGCGTTGTTGAATAAATAGAGTAGTCGTGTTCTTAATTTAATTTGTTCCGTTGATATATTTATATGCTAAACATTCGCATCATGTTACTCAACCTTAATCTCATCTCTCCGCAGGCAGATAAGCACCTAATCTTGAACGATCATGAGGGACAGAGCAAAGCGAGCACAGGTCTTCTATCGACAGCTCGTGAACCCGAGGGTTGTCCGAGCAACTATAGTACTAGCACATGGTACTCAATTTTTGCGGGCAATCCACCACTTGAACACATTACCAACGTTGCCTAGCAACGGGTGCCAAGTGGCGATTAGTATCATTTTGTATGGCGTTACGAGGGCAACCACCGATTAGTTCAAACAAACAATGAAACCCTGTAACCCACCAATATGGTTGTTATCAGGACAACCCCATACAAATATTCTTTCGCTTACCACTCGGCACCCGTTGCTAAGCAACGTTGGAACTGTGTTCGAGTGGGTAGATCGTCCGCAAAAAGTGAGCGCTATTGCTAATGCTATAATTGACCGAACGATCCATGGGTCCAAAGAGCTACCGATAGAAAGTCTGCTCGATTTCAATTTTTAGATCCCATTATTCTCCTATCTCTGTCAAATGTTAACCTATACTCTCATATCATTCATTGTTATGTCTATTCCCATAGTCCTTCTTATCGTTGTCCGTGTTGATGATTATTCTTTGGCCTGTACACACTTTGTTATGTTAAATATTCACACAGTATCTCTCTTACTCTTATCCCTATTATAACCACAATATTCCCTATTACGTATTATTGCTTGCCTTATCATTGATACTATTATATGTATTACCTTTATTAATTGTTACTACTATTACCTTTATTATTATTTTTATTACTATATAATTATCATTACAATTATTATATTACTACTGTTGGGCCAGAACACATATGGCCTTGGAAAATGTTTAAATGGATCGGTAACACACATGCAAATATAACATGCAAATTTAAATAAACCTATTGAAACATCAATTAAACCCTATCAAATATGAGAAAAAAGAGAATTAAATATAAAATAATAAACATAAAAATAAATTAAAATAATAACAAAACGCACCAAGATCCGCACGATACCAACACAAACATAACAAGAAAACCCAACAAATTCGACAAAAATTGATAAATTAATAAAAGTTCATGAAAATGAAACTTAAATCAAAAGATTTGAATTAGTAATAATTCAATAAAAATTCTAAATGAAAAATTATTAAAATAAATTGAAAAATAATAAAATTAAAGATTAGAATACATTAGAAAATAACAAGGTCGAATTTTGTTTTACTGCATCAAATTTAACACGCGAGGTTAGGGACAGAAAATAGGTATAAATACTGATCCATTTTCACATTAAATTTAACCGTTTTTCAAACGAAAACCATTTGAATCATTTTAATTGATTTTGAATATTAGTTATTTTAAATCTATTTGCCAGATCAATTTTAAGTGAGAAATAGTTTTATTTGGAGCTCTCTCTCCACGTCACATCCTCGCAACCTCGGTAGAGCTCTGCTTGGATGTCGGCGTGGGGAGAGATGGATTTTTATGCTTTTATGAATGTATTTGTTGGCAAGTAATTATGTATTTTGTCTTTAATAATAAATATTTATAATATTAATAAATTGTTTTTATATATGTAATAAACTAAAATTAATCTGTCGAAATTTTTCCGGCCCACAGCCAACACCTAACGCAAGATAGTAAAATCTACATAGTACAGATTTGTGTAAGTGCGTGGAAAATCGCCAATGATATGTACCCGTGAAGACCCAGTGTGCGGAACGCAGGGGTCGTAACGTCAATATTATCCGTATAGAAGAAAAGAGAAATAAGGAAGAGGTCTTTTGGCTGCTTCCTCGTTTCTCATTTCTGTAAAATCGACCTAAAATTATATTACACACGGCTAAAAATCATCACACCGAGTAGTCCAGTGGGCACTCATTAAATATAACATAAACACAATATGCGCCTAAGGCCTATTAAAGGGAAAGGGTACGGGAATAAATTAAATTGAAATCGTTGATATAATTAAATTGGATTAATATTTTGAAATAAATTAGATAAAAATTATTGGTATAATTAAATTGAATTTACGCTTCGAAAAATTAGTAGAAAGCATTAAATAAGTAATTCATTGATTCAATTAAATTAAATTATGGATTAAAATTAAAGTAGCTATTGATTATAAATAAAGTAAAAGTTAAAGTAATTCATTGCTTAAAATTAAAGTAATTATTGAGTAAAAATAAGTAATCCATGGTTTAAATTATCATAATTTATTGATTAAAAGTAAAAGTAATTATTGCGCAAAAATAAGTAATTCATTAAATTAAATTATTATAATTTTATTGATTAAAAGTAAAAGTAATTATTGCGTAAAAATAAGTAATTCATTAAATTAAATTATTATAATTTTATTGATTAAAAGTAAAAGTAATTATTGCGTAAAAATAAGTAATTCATTAAATTAAATTATTATAATTTATTGATTAAAAGTAAAAGTAATTATTGCGTAAAAATAAGTAATTCATTAAATTAAATTATTATAATTTATTGATTAAAAGTAAAAGTAATTATTGCGTAAAAATAAGTAATTCATTAAATTAAATTATTATAATTTATTGATTAAAAGTAAAGTAATTATTGAGAAAAAATAGGTAATTCATGAATTAAATTATTATAATTTATTGATTAAAATTAAAGTAACGACAAGTAATTCATTGATTAAATTAGTATAATTCAGTTTAATAAAATTAAAGTAATCATTGAGTAAGAGCAAGTAATGCATTGATTTAATCAAATTAATTCATTGATAGCAAATAAAATGATTAGTAATTAAATTCATTGATTACAAATAACGAAATTTTTCAATTAAAGGTAAAGTAATTCTTGGATTAGAATAAAATAATTTGTTGATTAAAATAATTAGTTGATTAAAAGAAAAAAATTAACGAATTAATCTATTAATGGAAAATGAGTATAAATAAATTAACAATTCGCTAAAAATGGATTAATAAGAAAATCAGCGCTATAAGAATAAAAATGGTCGTAACGAAAATTAATACAAAATCAACTCAAATCAAAACAACCAAAATTTAGAATGATAAATAAATTAAAACAACGATCGAAAACTTTATATTAACCTTATACAAAGGAGTAAATCACAAAAATACATTAATGTTAAAACATAGGAAAGGCTTACTGCCGATTTTCGATAGTAATAATAAAATAATTCCAAACATCTCCGAGAAAGCGACAAATAAAACATCCCAGATAATAAATTCCAGATACAGGAGATTGCACAAAGGTGCCGAGAAGTAGTTCACCTGAAGTCCGCGGTAAATGCAAGTAATTTACTTAAAAAATGTCGGTAAAGGTGTCCAAAATAACGAAAATATTAAAATTACCAAAATCGATCCACTGAACTTCGACGAATCCATCTACTGCAAAGTTCTACAATCAAAGTATTCATAAGTGATATAAACAGGATGTAACTTACCGAAATGAAATTGTCAATACCAAAATCTTAAGCGATCAGTACATTGACCAATCCACCGGACATCCTGTTGATCATAGACGTTGATGTTGAAATAAACCAATTCATTTAACGGAAACGCACCGTTGCAATGATAACCCGTCATCGATTTTTCAGAAATTGTCATCGCATTACGAGGGAATTTATTAACATCATCAAATTCGCGAATTCAAAGTACTTTTTACGTTAAATCTTCAAATCATGATAAATAAGGACCTCACATAAATTAGTCTATAACCAAAACTTAATCAATTGATTAACTATTATCACCAGTAGTATCATGACATTCAAATCCGATAGCGACGTCCCCAAAAATTAAGCCGAATTACTAGTTCATTCCATCCTCTTCGATTTGCGTCCTTTAAACACTTTACTGATCCAACAATTGATTATGTACGATAAATTTGATATTTTAACTATGATAGGCATTGTTTAATCTGTGACCCAATGTTAACCTGATGAGATCACGTAGATTCCAGCGTGTTGATTGTCGTAAGAGGAATTTTCAAAGTTACGTGACAAAGAGTTTAGCCCGCGATTAACAACAGTTATGCCCGTTCTTTTGAATTCCGAATAGGTAATCTCCCTTCGAAGAACCCTTCACTAAGAATCGATCCACCACGACGCCTCTAAAAATAACCGACGTTGCCCATATAACAAGTCACCCCGTAAATTTCCAAATGTCAAACCGTACAACCAGTGTGGATGAATTTCTTTCTATTACTTCGTACTTAATGGTTTATTCACAATATGATTGCAGATCATGCCACTCAATTGGACTACCACCCAAGCAACTGGTGAAAAGCACCCAAGAAAGGCACCACAGGCCGTAGCAATCATCGACAAACTTCGACCACAGTGGTCATATCCTACCACTTGGCGACTGTTGGGTTTCGAAACGGACCCTTGTGGACTCGCCGGGCCGCAATACCCTGCCGAAGAGACATATGAGCACGCACGGAATCTCCTCACCCAGTGGGAAAGGGTGCAGGAGCAGGTGGATCTCAATGTGATCAAAGCCCGGATGTACCTCGCGAACGTAGAGGAGGACATCCGCGTCGGGCGTATTGAGGAGGCTTATCCACCTCGGCCGGCCCGCGATACCCGACGGCCCTATCCGGTGGCGGCTCTGAGGAAAAGCCTAAAAAGACATTTCCCCGAAGAGTCCTGATCCCTCGTCAGGGGATAAAGACAATAATTACAGTGTTAATGTTATAAATGATTTCGAATTCAAATGTCGTTTGTATTATTTCTCTTTATAAATAGAGTCGTTTCCTAATGTTGTTTATAATGATTAAATTATGATTTAATTAAGTCAATAAAGAAATTTAAAGGTTCTCTTTTATTATAGTGATGTCTACCCTACAATTACTACAAACCGAACTGGATTACGCTAGGCGGTCAAATGCGGATCTGCTCACCCAAATTATCCAAATGACCCGAGAAATACAGCAAATAAAGGCAACCTGGTCAGATCCGACAAAAACGAAAGCTATTTACCACAGACTCATGGTGGCACAGAAAGGTTGGGCAGAAGAGCGACAGCTCAATCAGAGCTTGCGCACCCAAATCAGAGGGTTGGAAGTCGCCCTAGCAGTCTGTCGGGAGGGGGAAGCGGTAACATACCCGCTCGTCTTCGCCCCGTCCCAGATGCCGCAGAAAAATACTCAATCAACAGACCAGTCCGTCGCCCCACCCAATATTCGTCGGCCGGGACGCAAGGAGCGTGCCCGACGTCGAGCAATGCAACCCCCAAGCCTATCCCATTAACTCACGACTACTACGTGTTTGTTATTGATTTGAAATAGAATAGTTGCCTCTATAGTTAATTTATCTCCTAGATACACTTATATACAAGCATTATCATGAATACTCGTATCACGTCATCAAACCTTCGTTTCATCTACTGCAGTCAATTAAAAACCTGATCTTGAACTATTTACATAAGGGACAGAGCAAAGCGAGCAAAGGTCTTCTATCGACAGCTCGTGAACCCGAGGATTGTCCGAGCAATTACAGTACTAGCGATAATACTCAATTTTTGCGGTCAATCCACCACTTGAACACATTTCCAACGTTGCTTAGCAACGGGTGCCAAGTGGCAGTTAGAATTATTTTGTATGGCGTTACTGGGGTAACCACAGGCTAATTCAAACAAATAACGAAACCCCGTAACCCACCACTACTATTATCATTATGAATATTATTATTATCATTATTATTACTATTATTATTATCCTGATTATGATTATTATTATTATAATTATTATCCTCATTATTATTATCATTATTATTATTATAATTGTTGGGCCAGCACACAAATAGTCTTGAGAATTGTTTAAATGCATCAGTAATACAGCACGAAAACCCAGCACCAAGAAAACTTAAAATACAATAAAATAAAAGTAAAATAAAAGTAAAATATAAGTAAAATAAAAAAATAAAATAAATACCAAATGCATCAAGAACCGCACGAAATTCACATAAAAAAATAACATAATAACAAGAAAATTCGACCGTAAAATGACTATTTATATAAAAGTAAAAATTAATGAATTAAATGAATAAAAATAAAATATTTTTTGGTTGAATAAATTTATTTAAAAAATGTTAAAAATAAATTACTAATTTAAATTAAGAAATTAATAAAAATTTAATTTAGATAACACAAATAATTTCAAGGTCGAATTTAGTTTAATCGCAATAAAAAATAACACGCAAGGTTAAGGCCAAATTGTAGGTATATATACTGACGTGTTTTCACAAATTAACAAGCACAAGTACTAGAACTAAAATTAAACTAAATATTATTCGACAGTATTATTTCTAACTTGGTTAGAATTTCAATTTTCCGTCTCACTGGGAGACCGGTCGTATTAGTGTGCACTATAGCACTTATTGATTGGAATTTTTATTAGAATTATTAATGGATGGATTATCTATGGAAATTTTAATGGATTATCAATGGATTAGGTTACGAATTTTTATTAAATTTTTATTAGATTATTGATGGATGGATTATCGATGGAAATTTTAATGGATTATCAATGGATTAGGTTACGAATTTTTAATTTTTATTAGATTACATTACGAATTATTAATGGATGGATTATCGATAGATTAGGTAACGAATTTTTGATGAATTTTTATTATATTATGAATTATTAATGGAATTATGTTACGCAATTTTAATGGATTATCAATGGATTAGAATTTTTAAGGGATTATGTTGCAAATTTTTATGGATTATGCTGTGAATTGTTAATGGTAAATTATGATACAGATTGTTTATTTTCAATATATGATTTTTGATGTTGAATTATGCTATTACGAATTTACAATATAGGATGAATTATGGATTATTAATTTCTATTATATGTATACAAATTTCCGAAAATTGTTTCATGCATTCGAGACTTTTACTCAATAGATCTGGTAATTTTCATTTACTCCTTTTAAGGCCAACAGCCACAACAAACTGCAAGTGATTAAAATCAAACATACTACCACAAGTCGTGTAAGTGCGTAATACTGAAAATTAAGATTAAGATTTGTCAAATCACATCAGTATATATACCTATAATTTGGCATTAACCTTGCGTGTTATTTTTTATTGCGATTAAACCAAATTCGACCTTGAAATTATTTGTGTTATCTAAATTAAATGTTTATTTATTTCTTAATTTAAATTAGTAATTTATTTTTAACATTTTTAAATAAATTTATTCAGCTAAAAATATTTTATTTTTATTCATTTAATTCATTAATTTTTACTTTTATATAAATGGTCATTTTACGGTCACATTTTCTTGTTATTATGTTATTTTTTATGTAAATTTCGTGCGGTTCTTGATGCATTTTGTATTTATTTTATTTTACTTTTATGTTTTTGATTTTATATTTATTTATATTCTCTCAGATTTTAAAATGTTTAATTCTTGTTGTATATTATATTTTAAGTTATCTTGGTGCTAGGTTTTCGTGTTGTATTACTGATACATTTAAACAATTTTCAAGGCTATTTGTGTCCTGGCCCAACAGTTATTACTAATGCTATAATTGACCGGATGATCCTTGGGTTCAACGAGCTGCCGATAGAAGGCCTGTGCTCAGTTTAAATCCAGTAGGTCCCTTATTTATTGCATAATATTACTTTCTTTTCTACTCCTCTCACCGAGTTATTCATGAATCTCTTGTACCCCTTTTTCCTATTTTATTGATGTTAAGTGTAGAGAATTTGTCGAAGTCAATAAGTCAAACATTTATTAATTGTCGTTACAACACTATTGGTGTCGTTCGGCGGCTCTCGCGGTTCGGCGTCTCACACGCTCCGCTTTTCCTGGTCGATGCTTATTCGCTTTAGTCGCCGGCATTGTAGTGGATGTCGCCTCGCGGTAGGCCAGTTGGGCCAGTGCAAAAACGAAGGGGTAGGTTACCGCGCTGCCTTCCTGGCAAGCCGATAACACTACCTCAAGGCCGCGTATCTGGATCTTTTGCGCCTGGGTGAGCTGTTTCTCATCAGCCCACCCCCGCTGCGCCGTCATCATCTTCTGGTAAATTTTCTTGGCCCTTCCTGGTTCAATCAAGGTGGCCTTAATCTGTTGGATCTCTTGATTTAACTGGGATATTTGTTGTAGTAAGCTCCGATTGGTCGCTTGGACTTGGTGGAGCTCGGATTTAGTGATTTGGAGCGAACTCATGTCTAAATATAAATTATTCGATCAATTTAATTATGTATACCGAGTTGAGATTATTTGTCGTGTATCACCCGGTGACGATGTTCTAGGATCTTATTGACTTGTTTTTGTCTCAAAAGAAAAACGTATTGGCGTTACGCTTCAAAACAAATCATTAACAAGAATTTATTAATTATATTACACAGATTTTATCAGTCAACGTGAGTCGAACCGGGGATCCTCATTTCCATATTTCCGACTTTTTCGGCTCCGTGCGTAAGAGTGATCTTGACGACTCTCCGATGGTCCTTCCACGATCCTCATCTCTCGAGGGAGGGCCCTCCGTGGAAGTACCACATCCATTGGCTCCATTCGGTTACGAAGGTTCGGGTCATCGAGCTCGAAAGAGACATTGTAGCTCGAGGCATACCCATCGGTGCTGGGAATCCTGCCCTCCGCAATGTTCCTATTCACTTGGGCCAAGTAACGTTTGGCTTGGATGATCTGCCGTTCAGTTTCCTTTTGATGGGCTTCAAATTGGCTTAGTAGAAATTCTGCTTGTCCGCGGATCTCTCAGGCGGGGTTCCGGCCGAGGTCGCGTTTTATGGCCACGTAAAGGAGTTCCACGTCCTCTGAACTCCTTTGTCTTCCCGATCTTGCTTCGCGTACGGGGGATATTGAGAACCCCGCGTCCCACATTGCTTGTCTGCACCTGGCCGCTGAGTGCGCAGGGAAACGAGCGATGACGCGGGATGCATCTATTCACGAGTCTTCTAAATTATAAGGTATTAATCGCATTTTATTCGTTTTGGCTTTTGTGGTCGGGTAGTTGGTTAATTAGGTCGGTAACGTCCTATTTCGTGTGATAAGGTTATGTAGTTGAGGGTGTCTTATATCAATGAACATAAATTTCAACGTTGATAAAAATGACATTTTAGATAGATAAAGGGCGCAACCTAAAATGATAAAGAAAATAAGGTAAATGCCATACAAAAACTAATATTCAAAGATGCTAAATAACCGTAAGATGAAAATCATGGATATTAAACGGTATTACGTAATAACGAATGGTTCATTTCACTACCTTGGCCGGTCACCTCATCGCCAGATCGGGTTGGTATATCCTGTAACTAGTATCAACTCATCATATCTTGCTATATACTGTTACACTTACATGACCTAAGATTTATCGATAGGGATTTAATACATTTTACTCTAACTGTTCTTGGTTAATAAATTCTCTACTCCCGCTAGAC
The DNA here is from genome assembly GCA_022537955.1 of Schmidtea mediterranea. Lineage (NCBI taxonomy): Eukaryota > Metazoa > Platyhelminthes > Tricladida > Dugesiidae > Schmidtea > Schmidtea mediterranea. The sequence continues at coordinate 14,597,533 of CM039679.1, forward strand.
AGATATTTATAAATCTAGATTTGTGTACTTTTCTCTTTATCTGATCATTTTTAATGAATTTTATCCTCCGACCCGAATATTGACAGGTGCTTGACGTTCTGTTTAAATCCGCTCCCCAATTAAATTTACGTTATTAGAAAGTGTTATTTTCATATGGCCCCACTTTGCATGATCCTCCTAACAACGAATATTTAGTTGCCTGAAAACCCTACCGTTCACTGATCAATGATTAATCTCCTGCTATGTCCGAACTGGCTTTATGAAACTTGTTATCATGAGATAAAAACGAAATTTAGTTTATGTACGACTCCCACTTTCCCATTCTTGTGATGTAATAAATATAATCTGAGTAGCTATAAATTAGGACCTTAAACAATAAATCAAAATTAAACGATAACTAATACGTGAGTATGACATATCTTAGGTGGACATCACATGGGACATGAGAATGTTAATTAGGACTCTACAATGTAACTCTAGGAAAAGTACTGCTATGCAATCACAAGGGCATTAGAATTCTTAATATTTTAACAATAAATCGTATCCATGGATCCTATATAATTTAAATCGAATCATAAATCTTTGGGCTTTTTTTAAAGTTTTTCTATAACCAATTACCAAATGTTTTGAGGGAAACTTTCCTTTTATCAATTGGTACGGTAGGATTAAGCTCTGTTTGGGGTAAATCAATCGATAATGAATATTTCAATTTTATCGAAAAACATTATACTAACGTTAAAGGGAAAAAATAAATATCGAAATATCTCCAAATGAGTTGCTAAACAAAATCATGAAATGGGTTTTATTTTTAATTTCTCATTACTTGACACTCATATTTGCAGATACTTACGTATTTTATCATATCAAAATATGCGTGCATAGAAAAATCATCACAGCAAAATCATAATTAGATGTCAATTAATTTTGGATCGCACATGATATTGGGTTCTCATGGGTCCTTGCGTCGTTCCTGAACGTTAAAGTTGAAAAATGGCATAAAATGAGTCCGCCTAGGGAAGAGTGAGGACATACTAGACCTTTATTAGATTTTTTATGGAATCTACCGGGAACAAATTTCCCATATCTTTCGTCTACCTCATGAGTGGCTAAATTGTCAGTCGGTTAGATGTTTACGCCTCAATAGTTAAATAAGTAAAGGAATTCGATTTATTATGATCAACGTACCTGTCAGACGGTTCCTTCCCTCATGCGATGAGCCTCGGTGAATGTGCTATCTCGCAGTGAAGAATTTTTCATCTTAAATTTTACTTGTCTGGTCTACTGACGAAGTGCAATGCATTTATCTTTAGATGAGTGTGCATGCACGATTACCTGCTTAGTGTGTAACACGTTGGTGTGCATTTATCCTCTGATAGTTATCTGATTATACTGAATGTGGCTGCATTCAACACTCTGGAAATGTCAGGTCAGTAGTTTTACTATTGATTTATAATTTAATCTATTTATGGGTGTTTAAAATTATTGTAGTACGTGTGTTCGATTGGCATTAAGAATCGCCACATCAGTTGTGTTAGTTGCATGATCATTTCTCCAGTAAATGCGGTTGGAATAATTCTATATTTACTAGAGACCGGTAAAAACGCGTTGTGTTGTCGATTCCTGCTTCATGATATGATCAGTTATCGGGGTATATAATTATTTCATGGAATATTTATGTGGAATTGATCGTAAGTGTTGGCGAATTTATTTCGACTTATGGACATTCATCTTTTCTAGTTCCGATGATGAAGTTGGGGTTTGCGAGGAATTTGCCAAATATTTTTAGGATCGTTTCTGCGTCTTGATATTAAACCTCGAATGACGGTAATATTATGGGTTAATTTTTTCATTTTTTAATCGGAAATTTTTTGGATTCTCAAAAAACGAAACGCTCCAAAGTAAATTTTAGTGAAGAAGTACAATGCAATGGGAAGACACTTTTAGTGGAATTTTATCGAGTTTATGAAGGAGCCGCGGTAAGTTTTTCTGTTCTGGCAACTACTTTTATTACGTTATTTAAGAAACAATGAATCATTCGCCATTGGGGTCGTATATCAGTACCGTCCGTCCAATTGGTATAGCTCTAGTGGAACTCGCGGTATTATTCTCGCCTGGATATGCGTTCATCGCCGAATTGTTATATAATAAAACCGTTAAGTTAAAAGATTATTTTGTCAATGTTGTTATTATTTTGGGTTTTACTTTTTGAATTGGTCTTAGCAGAGTTTTGTGTGGGTAGGTGGTTAATTTTATTAATAGAATAGCTAGTACGGTACTTCCACGTCGTAGTAATATAACTCGTGCACTCAACGAATTGGTTTGGCTAGTAATTAATTTTTGGGTGATTATTTACGTGGATTAAAATGGGTGCCATTCACGTAATTCTATATTAATTATGGGCGGTGAATTGGGTCTTATCTCAACTATAGATGTGCAGTTGGATTTTTTAAGTCTTTATAGCTTTCGTATTTTGTTTATACAATTGTTACTTTGGAGTAAATGTTACTCGACCAATTTTCTAATCACTTCGTATTGGTACTATTTTTTATATCTGTTGGACGTATGGGAATCATTATTCGACTTTATCACTCATCCTATTGGTATACCCTTCGCACTTGACTCCTAGGGATGTCTTCCCAATACGCCGCACGATTTAGAATAACAATTGTGTACCCATGACCGAGATATTGTTGGTATTGTACACAATAGCCGAATGTCACTCGAGCAGGTGAGCGCTATCACTAACACTACTCCTCGAATGACCTTCGCTTTACCCGAATTCCCTGCTGCCGCTGGAAGGACTTACGCTTATTACTTACGAAATGTGCCCAGGACCCTTTATATTTACGCCCGTTTAACTTGAGAGAACCGTAGGACTCATCCACCTTACCATTTATTTTACAAAATCCATCTGCCAATTTATCGTCATCGTTTATTGTTATTTCGCCAATACTAACTTAACAAAATCGAGTCTAACCCGGAGAACAATAAAACATCAAAAGAAAATTTAATAACAAAGGAAAATTAATTGTATTGGAACATTAAACACAGATATAACAATTTAAAGTAAGTGACAAAAACAGTCCGTTTTGAGTCTAATCGTCTTCGGCATCCATGTCAGTAGGCAGGTACCTACGTTTGGCTGGACGATACGGTGGTGGACTGGCGTGGCAATTCCCATCAACACGAGTTGAAGGTCCCGCGATTTCGATTGAGCGGGAAGCCATAGTAGTATCGCCGGTGAGAACAGCGATATCTTCTAGATCTAATCCCAACCGATCCAGAACTCGAACGACTTGGGGAGAATCCGAATCCTCATCCACGAGATTTATGTGGCAGGCGGTTCCACCACCGGAATTTGGGGTGATTCCATTGATGGAGGAGCAGAGGCTGTTGGATTTGACGGGGAGTTCGATGATAGGTAGGTGATGCGCGGGGATTATGTTCAGCTGACGGGCTCGAACACTCCCCGAGACGTGAGTCTGAAGCTCCACGTCCGTGAATGCCTGACGCAGGGCGGTAGCCTGCTCTTTTATCAGCAGCCGTTGGCTGCGGGATTCTGCTATTAACTCCTCTCGAGTTTGAGTTAACCTTGCGATCTTCTGATGCAGTCCCCTGACGGTTTCCGGCGGAGCCCAGGTGCCCTTTAGCCGCTCGTATTTTGTTCGGAGCGCGGTATGTTGCAGCTTCAATTCTTCGTATTTGTGTCGTAGTGCTACCACTGACGGAGATAGCCGTGGAATCCGTGGCAGATCATTTGTTGTTGAATTGGAAGGGGAACTCATGTCTGCAGATAGAAAAAGAAATGTTCAGAAAGTAAAGAGTTATTGAGAGAAAAAGAGGAAAATTTCGACGAGGATATCGGCAGAAGGACTTTTATGAATGTTAATTTGTCAGGCGGTTTCCCGATTTACATTACCCATAATTATGGTTTACCATTATTTGGGTATCTATCATTTATTACTGGGGCGGCTAAGATCATAATTTATTCACGCTACTCTAGGATCTTTGTGGGAGATTTGCATATCAATATCAACACAGTTATTCAGTAATTTGGACCCCTAGCCCTCATCCTGGGTTATATTAATGTTATCACCGTGGTTAACTTTGGCGGGTTCAAAAATTGTATATTCCACGGTGTGGCTGGGCTACGACGTTGTTGGCCTAATCGTTACTGCAAAAATTTAATCGTTATCTGCATCGGCGACCACTTCGGCACTTAGATTCGTTATAATTGGTTTTGTATTTGCCTTAGTATCCTAATTTAATATTTCATTTTAATTTAGGTAATGTCTCTAGAATTAATGATTATTTAATTTATTAAATTTGAGAAAATTTAACAAAAACAATATTGCCGTCGTCGGGGATTATCGTTCTTGAACAGAACCTTTAACACGCCGGAATTATCAATATGACTTTAATAATATCGGAATACGTAGTAAAAGAAGTTTGATTTAATTAACAACAAAATTTATGATTTAATGTAAAAATTATGTAGATTATTATGATAACTTTAAACTAAAATATGCTTAGGAGAACATGTTAAAATATGCTTACTAGCAAAAGATTCTTCCGGGTTTGTGCGAATGGGTTCTTAATATCTCTAGATCTTGCAAGTCGAAGTAAATCCGCAAAGGTAGTGGTGCGTAATATCGTTGTTGTTGTAAATTATAATCGATACTTGCAGCAAAAAAATGTTGTGAACCGTGATTGGATGTGTGGTAATGGCATTGATCATCAACGGTTACACAAGAAATCAATAATCAAAAATTTTTGTCACGATTATTGGAGCGTGGATTAGTTAAAATCGGAATATTTCCGCGACGACTAGATGTCCAAGGGGCCTTACGCGAATCTAGAGACTATGGACAACTTATACCGATAGTAGTCAGCCTCGCCGGGGTAAAATTCAAGTTCCGTGTACAAAGTTGACTTTTCTGTTTCCTCAAACTCTATGTTTGCTCATTCTAATTCGTGTTGGATTAATTATGCTGCGATGAGCGATCGATCTGTGGAAATTCTATCTGAGGATCGTAATGTTCGCGGAAAAAGCGTATCTCGCGTCAATTCCTGCAGGTTTCGTGAGATTTTATCAATAAAAACAATCTCGAGCTATGCTGATGACTGTTAAGAGTATCGTTCAACCTTTGGTCTTTATGTGTGGATTTTTATGCTTTTGGGCTTGCGTATCAGAACAAAATAAAGGCTTTCGGTGCGTTTTTTTTGTTATTATTTTATTATTACTTTTTGTCTTATTTTCATGAGTTAATCCGGCGATTTAGTTTATCACACCTATGCTTATCCCTGCTACCCGATCTAAATTTAATAATAGGTTTGAGATTTAAAAATAGTGTCTCAATCATTTCATGATTCTACCTAATATCCCCTTGAGTGAATGACGCCCTTCCCGTGATTTTAGATCTACTCGCTCCGGCCACTTTTCAGCAGCCACCTCGAGTTATACAACGGCGCCCTGCGTAGCGGTCCTGTGCATATTGCCAGACCCGACTGCGGACTGCCGAGGTGTTCACGAGGCATGACCCGCGAGCTCAACTAGAGGTTTTCACCCACCAGCCGGCACGAGATCCGTCCCATGAACTGCTATTTACATATATATATTATTTTTAATGGACTCGAACGTAGATGAATATATAATTATGGAATGAATGTTAATTAATGAAATTATTAATACATAGACATTATGAACGTATACTTAAATAAAAGGTTTTACATTAACTTAAAATGATCAGAATACATAAAAATAATGAAGATTCTTACGCTTTTAAGATTATCTCAGTGGTGATTCAAATTTTTCAAAATTGGCATAAGTTAAAAATAATGAATTTCATCACTGTATATATACTATTTTTATGCGTGTGTGCGACCAATGGGCGATTTTTCGCCATTTTGGGGGCTTTTTAATTATTTTATTTATTTCGAAATATTTTTGTAATTTTTTATATATTTTTCTTTATTTTTTGAAATATTAATAATTTATTGTTGGGTTTTATTTTTATTATTATTTTCTTAGAATATTATTTTTACCCCCATATTTTGTTTTTCTGGTCGCCGCTTCTGCCTGTGTTTTTTCTAAACCTTATTTTGCAAGGTTTTGGCAGTTTATTTTACTTTTCATATGTTTCTTTCTGCAGCTGTAGGCTTTTTAATGATTTTAATTAATTATTTGTTTTATTTAATTTTGTTATATTTTTATTTTGTTTTAATTAATATGTTTTTCATTAATTTTTGGTATCTTTTTGCGGTGCGTGCTTATTTTCAGTGACTCATTCCATTATTTTTACTTTTGTCTCTAATTTTTATTTTTTGTTTAAATTGTGGTTCTGAGCCCAACATATCTTTATGTTAATAATCGCATTTATTATGGTGTTGGCTATGCGTCGTCGAGATTTCAATTTATTAAATGTTATTTCCATGCTCTCGGGGTCTTAGCAAAAATCTTTACATTTACCGATACGACACTTCGGAAGTTAATTTCGTTTACAGCTCTATTGCAAAGTAAATCTTTACGTTTTAGTCAAAATACCATGTTCTAATATTAAATTTCAGAAAAATAACATTTAATTTTATGACCTCTAGTAAATTCGTTATGTTGGAGCTTGGTATTTTAGTTAGTGGCAATTCGTAAAATTCTTGCGATTAATTCAGTCGATTAATAAGATTTTTGCGACAGTTAGTGAGATTTTCATATTTTTATCATAGCAACGATTTATTCATTTAAAATCCCCGTCACCTTCCTTCATTTTGATCCTAGGCGCATTGTGTTTATATTATAGTTATTGAGTGCCCACTAGACTACTCGATGTTTGAATTTTAGCCGTATGTGAGCAATAACTTAGGTCGAGTTTATGGGAAATGAGTGACGACGGAACAGCCAAAAGACTGTTTCCCCTTCACCCTTTTCCCCTATTCGGAATCATATTGACGTTTCAGCTCCTGCATTCTCACGCCGGAGCCTTCATGGGCACGAAATCATTGGCGATAATACACGCACTTACACGATTTCGATTGTATACCTGATTTTACTATGTTGTGATATGTTTCGACTGTGGGCCGGAAATATTTTTAAAGAAGCATTGACGGAAAAATTTTTGTTCATTTATAGAAATATATATTTTTCATTATAATACATTATGATGGTTCATAAAATTCGCACATAGCATATCATAACTTCCTCTCCCCACGCGAAATCCAAGCAGAGCTCATTCGAGGTAATATCGATTAACTGGTTAGAACTGGTTAGAACTGGTTTCACGTTTGTAAAAACTGATTTTAAACTGATTTCAAGTTTATGAAAACTGATTCAAAAACTGGTTCAAAAACTGATTAAAATTGTGTAAAAATGAATCGGTATATATACCTATTGTACGACCCTAACCTTGCGTGTTAATTTTGATTTAATAAAACAAAATTTGACCTTGTGATTTTCTGGTATATTCTAATCTTTAATTTTATTATTTTGAAATTTTATTTGACAATTTTTCTTTTAAATTTTTAATTAAATTATTTCTAATTCAAATTATTTGATTTTTATTTCATTTTCATGAAATTTCGCATTTTTGTTAAATTGTCAAATTGCTAGGTTTTCATGTTATGTTTATGTTTATTTCGTGCGGATCTTGTTGCTTTTTGTTATTATTTTAATTTATTTTTGTGTTTTATAATTTTATATTTAATTTTTCTCTTTTTCGCATTTTGGTAGGGTTAATTGGTGTTTTAATAGGTTTCAATTTAAATCTGCATGTTATGTTTGCATGTGTGTTACCGATTCATTTAAACATTTACAAAGCCGTCTGTGTTCTGGCCCAACAAAACATATAAATCTGTGAAACAAGAAAATAAATTAAAACAGAAACAAAATCAGGAAGCAAGAAGTCCTATAATAAATTAAATAAACATAACAAGAGAAATAACCTAAAAAACAGAATCAAAACTCTGGATGGTAATTAAAAAAAGGAAAAATAAAGAAAATTAGGTAAAAAAATTAAAAAAAGTGATGGGTTTCTGGGTGTTGATTTCTGGAACTATATGGATGTTACCCAGACAACCCCATACAAATATTTTTCGCTTATTACTCGGCACCCGTTGCTAAGCAACGTTGGAACTGTGTTCGAGTGGGTAGATCGTCCGCAAAAAGTGAGCGCTATTACTAATGCTATAATTGACCGAACGATCCATGGGTCCAACGAGCTGCCGATAGAAGGCCTGTGCTCGATTTCGGTTTTTTGGTCCCATTATTCTCCTAACTCCTTAAAATGTTAACCTAAACTCTCATATCATTTATCATTATGTCTATTCCCATATTTCTTCTTATCATTGTTCGTATTATCGATTTTTACCATGACCTGTAAACCCTTCGTTATGTTAAATATCCACACCGTATCTCTCTGACCCTTATCCTATTATAACTAATATGTTCCTATTATTATTACTAGTATTATCATGGTTACTATGTATTATTCTAATCCATTATCACTGCTATTACTATTATTATTATTCTTATTACTACGATTACCACTTTATTTATTATTATTATTATTGGTGGGTTTCTGGGTGTTGATATTTTGAAACTATATGTTTGTTACCCAGACAACCCAATACAAATATTCTTTCGCTTACCACTCGTCACCCGTTGCTAAGCAACGTTGGAACTGTGTTCGAGTGGGTAGATCGTCCGCAAAAAATGAGCGCTATTACTAATGCTATAATTGACCGAACGATCCATGGGTCCAACGAGTTGCCGATAGAAGGCCTGTGCTCAATTTCGATTCTTAGATCCCATTATTCTCCTATCTCTGTCAAATGTTAACTTATACTCTCGTATCATTCATTGTTATATCCATTCCCATAGTTCTTCTTATCGCTGTCCGTGTTGATGATTATTCTATGGCCTGTAAACCTTTTTATTATGGTAAATATTCACACAGTATATATTTTACCCTTATCCCTATTATAACTACAATGTTCCCTATTATTATTACTAGCATTATCATTGTTACTATTATATGTATTACCTTTATTAATTGTTACTACTATTACCTTTATTAGTATTTTTATTACTATAATTACCATTATATTTATTATTATTACTACTTCTATTATTATTACTATCATTATTATAATAATTATTATCATTCTTCTTCTTCTTCTTCTTCTTCTTCTTCTTCTTCTTATTATTATTATTATTATTATTATTATTATTATTATTATTATTATTATTATTATTATTATTATTATTATTATTATTATTATTATTATTATTATTATTATTATTATTATTATTATTATTATTATTATTATTATTATTATTATTATTATTATTATTATTATTATTATTATTATTATTATTATTATTATTATAATTATTATCAATATTATTAACAAATTTTTGCGTAGGGATTCGTTCTTATTCATCAGCTTTAAAAAATATTTTTCTTATATAAAAATTTAGCTGTAATCCATCTGTATTTTCCGTTTTTCGATGAAGTATTTTTGTTAATTCGAAAAGTTTTAGCAGCGTCCCACCCTTATTTTATGGTTTTATCCTTATTCTATAGTTTTCGATAAAGTATTTTTGTTAATTCGAAAAGTTTTAGCAGCGTCCCACCCTTATTTTATGGTTTTATCCTTATTCTCTAGTTTTCGATAAAGTATTTTCATCGATTCGTAAAATTTGAGCAGCGTTCCGCCCTTATTTTACGCGTTCCATTTTTACTTTACTATTTTTGTTAAGTATTTGAGTTAATTCGGAAAATTTGAGCAGCATTCTGCCCTTATTTTACAGTTTCATAATACTCTTATACCAACAGTTGAGCCGCATTTCACTTTTATTTTACTATTTTCGATAAGTATTTTAACCATTTCGGAAAAATTTGAGCAGCGTTCCGCTCTTATTTTACAGTTATTATGATAAATGTTTTAACTATTTCCGAAAACTTGCGCAGCGTTCTGCCAATATTTCCCGTTTCAATTCAACATAATTTAATTCTTATTTAAAAACATTATTTTTCATGATTTTGGTCGTTCGGATTAATCTTTTTCCGATGGCTATTCATTTTAACTGTTGCAACGATTTTGGAATTTTCCCCGCTACCCATTTACTCTCTTTGTCCTTATGATCTATTTATGTTCATATTATATTTAATGAGTGCTCACTGGACTACTCGGTGTTAGATATTTTGAGCCGATTGTTGTTAAAAAATTTATGTCAATTTTTCAGGAAACGGATGATGAAGGAGAGCCAAAGGACTACTCCTTTACCCTCCAATTTCCCCTATATACGGATAATATTGACGTTCCAGCTCCTGCATTCTCACGCCGGAGCCTTCACGAGCACGAACTATTGGCAATTATACACGCACTTACACAGTTCTATAGTGTGTTTTATTTTTCTATCTTGCGTTATGTTTTGGCTGTGGGCCACCAAAAAAAAATAATAGAAAAAATAAATTACCAGATGAATTAGGCAAAAGTCTCGACGCATAAACTGTATATTTGGCATTCATTTAAACAAATTTTAACTAGTACATCGATGTACATAAACCAAAATAACATAACTGCAGAGTAATGATTTGAAAATATTGCTGCAAAACATGACTGCAGATTAATTATCTGAAAATATTGCTGCAAAACATGACTGCAGATTAATTATCTGAAAATATTGCTGCAAAACATAACTGCAGATTAATGATCTGAAAATATTGCTTCAAGGTAGTTGAAAAGCACACAGTAAAGCAAGATAAAAAGTGTGCAACTTAATTTTGGTTGAAATTAATACTGCAAAGTAGTTGAAAATTTGTGAAAACACATCAGTATTTATACCTATAATTTGTCCTTAACTTTGCGCGTTAATTTTACTGCGATTAAACAAAATTCGACCTTGAAATTATTTGTGTTATCTAAGTTAAATTTTTATTTATTTCTTAATTAAAACTGGTAATTTATTTTTAACATTTTTAATTAAATTTATTCAGCTAAAAATATTTTATTTTTATTCATTTAAATCATTAATTTTTACTTTTATATAAATGGTCATTTTACGGTCAAATTTTCTTGTTATTATGTTATTTTTTATGTAGATTTCGTGCGGTTCTTGATGCATTTTGTATTTATTTTATTTTACTTTTGTGTTTTTGATTTTATATTTATTTATATTCTCTCAGATTTTAAAATGTTTAGTTGGTGTTCTATGTTATATTTTATGTTATCTTCGTGCTGAGTTTTTGTGCTGTATTACTGATGTATTCAAACAATTCTCAAGGCTATTTGTGTTCTGGCCCAACATTATTATTATTATTATTATTATTATTATTATTATTATTATTATTATTATTATTATTATTATTATTATTATTACTATTATTATTATTATTAATGTTATAATTATTGTTATTTTATAATTATGTTGGGCCAGAACGTAAACGGCCTTGAAAAATGTTTAAATGGATCAGAAACACACACGCAAAAATAACACGCAATTTAAATAAACCCACTGAAACATCAATTAAACCATATAAAATCTGAGAAATAAGAGAATTAAATATAAAATAATAAACATAAAAATAAATTAAAATATTAACAAAATGCACCAAGATCCGCACGATACCTACACAAATACAACAAGATAACACAACAAATTCGACGAAATTGAAAAAATTAATTAAAGTTCATTAAAGTGAAATTTAAATCGAAAAATTTGAATTAGCAATAATTCAATAAAAATTCTAAATAAAAAATTATAAAAATAAATCAAAAAATAATGAAAATAAATAATAGAATTTGCTAGAAAATAACAAGGTCGAATTTTGTTTTACTGCATCAAATTTCACACACTAGAAAATTAGGTATAAATACTGATCCATTTTCACATTTACTTTAACCATTTTGAAAAGTGTTTAAACCGTTTTTCGAAACAAACCTAAAACCATTTTTAAAAATCATTGTTCGAGACTAACCAGTTTTTAAAAATCTTAGAACATTTTTAGAACCATTTTGAAAATTGATTTACTTTCAGCACATTTAGGTGAGAAATATTTATGGTGGAACCCTCTTTCCACGTCACATCCCTGCATCTCAATGGAGCTCTGCTCGACGTCGGCGTGGGGAGAGTGGTATTTATGTTATTTTATGATGATTTTTATGAATTTTGGAATGGTGAAAAAGGGTAATTATGTTATTGTCATTTATAATTAATAAATATTATTTACATAAATTGTTTTATATGCTTTTATAAATTAAAATGTCGAAATTTTTCCGGCCCACAGCCAACACATAACGCAAGATAGTAAAATCTACATAGTACAGATGCATGTAAGTGCGTGGAAAATCGCCAATGATATGTACCCGTGAAGACTCAGCGTGCGCAACGCAGCGGTCGTAACATCAATATTCATCCCTATAGTTGAATCGAGGAATAAGGAAGAAGTCTCTGGCTGCTTCCTCGTTTCTCAGTTCTGTAAAATCGACCTAAAATCATATTACATACGGCTTAAAATCATCACACCGAGTAGTCCAGTGGGCACTCAATAAATATAATATGAACATAAAATGCGCCTAAGGCCTATTAAAGGGAAAGGGTACGGGAATAAAACAAATTAAATCGTTGATATAACTAACTAAAATCGATGATGTGTAATAAGAAAATCATTAATATTACACTTGTAAAAATTCGTAGATAAATAACTCAATTACTCAGCTAAATTAGATTTTTAATTGTTGACTAAAGATAAATAACTAGTTGATCAAACTGAATTTGTTTCATTTTCATTAACCTTAAGAAATTTTACGTAAAAATACCTACTTTATTTGTTAAATTTACTCAATTAAGACGACTAAATCTAACGTAACTTATGGATTAAAAATAAAGTTTTATTGAAATAATTTGTTGATTAACTAATATAAAATTACTTGATTAATAATAACTGAACTAAAGAACGATGTTGATTAAACTAAGGTATTCAGCGATTATAACTAAAACAATTAGAACGAAAGTAAAATAGTTTAATTAGTAGAGATCAAATAAACCTTGAATAAGAATAAAGTAGAATTAGATTCACGGATTTAATAGCATGATGTTAATATTACAGTAGTTTTATAGAGTCAAAATAAAAGGTCGATTAAAATAATTGGAGTAAATATATGAGAAAACCAAGTAGTGTAAATAACAACCGGAAATGGTACTAAAACTGTCCTTTAATCTAAACTAGCATGATTTATAGGTTTAAAACAAAGTCTTCTTAAAAAAAGAATGAAACAAATTCAGAGGCTAGATTAAAACGATCCTAGACGAAACAAATGAATGATAGTTTAAATCAAACTAATAAAACGTTTAGAATGAGAAAAAAGTTTTATTTTAATATTACAAAATAGTTAACTCACGAGAAAGTGTCAAATACATAAATTCCATAAAACGAAAACATTGCAACGGCATAAAAATTCCATCTACTTGAAGGCTTCAATCGAGATACCTAGTTTTTCCCTAAAAAATGGTGATAATATATGGTCAGATTAATCTACATAATAGCTTACCCAAATAAGTTCAGACTAATCCGTCAATCGATAATCCTGAAAATGAAATGTTATAAATCATCGGATGTCAATAATCAGTCTCACTTCCTTTTAAGCCACAAGATCCGCCGGAAGTTGCGTGAAAACGCCAAACATACGTCGACGCTTCATCGATTCGACATCCGCTCTCGCCTTTAAACGATCACCCAATTATAGCATTGTTCAATGAAATTAACGTCAATATTAGATTTAAAGAATCAATAAACTTGTATTATAAAAGATGGTGATGAGAGTTGTTCGGTCGAACAACAAATTTTATATTAGAAAGCCTGAAAAATGGAAAAATAAATAAACAAACGAAATAAGATATAATACAGATGCAAAATCCTTAAAACCCCCACTTGCAGTCGACGCTATCTCTATCAACGTAGTCGCTACCCCTAATATCAACTCGGCAATTTCTTAACATTATCCTGCCTAATTAAATAAAACAAGTTGATCAATAGACTTACCACCCGTGTATCATTAATTTCACTAGCATAAGCCGCCCGTTTCGAAAGAATCCCGACCAAATAGAAAGCCACTAAAACTCGATAAGATTAAATCAGATGACACACTCATCAGTGACATAGGCCTATTTATTTAACAATTTAACATGGTGAAGTTAACGGAGCTAATAATAAAAACGTTTTAGACATGTCACCCGAACGAAGTATCAGTCGAAGTACAGGCAAACAGGGACAGTCAATAGTTCAACCGACCACGAGAACATCCGATCCGATACATCAACAATGGCCGTATCCGACTACCTGGAAGATATTAGGCTTAGAGAAGGAGCCCTGCGGTCTCTCGGAACAGCAATACCCAGCGGCGGAGACCTATACAAACGCGCAGAACCTCCTCACCCAATGGGAATGGGTGCAGGAGCAGGTAGATTTGCAGGTGGTTAAGGCGAGGATGTACCTTGCAAACGTGGTGGAAGACATCCTCGCCGGGCGGATTGCAGTCGCCTATCCACCTCGCCCAGTCCGAGATACCCGAAGACCCTATACAGTGGAGGCTCTCAAACGGAGCCTGAAGCGATATAGTCCCGAAGAGTGACTTAATAATGATAGTTTATGTAGTGATCGATTCAAAATATTAGAAATTTGTGTGTTATTTTCTTCTTATAATTAGAGTTATTTATGATTTAGTTTAATGGGATGAGTGACTATCTAACTTAATCAAGAATAAATTAAAATAATCGGTTTAATTACAGCGATGTCGTCCTTACGAATCTTACAGACGGAATTGGACCACGCGAGACAGGCAAACGCGGAATTACTCGCCCAGATTATTCAATTAACCCGCGAAATGCAACATATGAAAGCAACATGGACGGATCCCGCAAAGACGAAAACGATCTACCACCGACTCACAGCGGCCCAGAAAGGCTGGGGAGAAGAGCAGCAGCTCAACCAGAGCCTACGCACGCAGATTCGGGGACTCGAAGTCGCCCTAGCGGTATGCCGGGAAGGTGAAGCGGTAACTTATCCGCTCATCTTCGCCCCAACCCAAATGCCGCAGACAACCACCAAGTCAGCAGAACAACCCATCACTACAACCAACAGTCGTCGACCGGGACGCAAGGAACGTGCCCGACGTCGCGCAACACAACTCCAAAACGTCAAGTAGTGAATGTTATACATGTGTTTGAATCGAATAGAATAGTTTTAGCCTTAGTTGAGTTGTTACTTTAACATAATCGTATGCCAACATTGTCATAAACATTTTCATTACCCTGCCAATTCGTTCCACAGTCTAATAAGGACCTAATCCTGAATAGTTACGAGAGACAAAACAAAGCAAGCGTAGGTCTTCTATCGACAGCTCGTGAACCCGAGGGTTGTCCGAGCAACTATAGTACTAGCCAATGGTACTCAATTTTTGCGGGCAATCCACCACTTGAACACATTACCAACGTTGCTTAGCAACGGGTGCCAAGTGGCGATCAGCATCATTTTGTATGGCGTTACTAGGGTCACCAGGAGGATAAGCAAGATTTGAAACCCTGTAACCCACCAATTATCATTATCCTTACTATTGTCATTATTATTATCAAATGTTTTGTAGTGCTGGGCACTGATGAGTCATTAAAATATCAAGCCTGCCTAAGGGTCACTTCTTCCCACCCAGCGCCTACATAAGAGATTTTTACCGCTAGTCACCCGTCAAAAATTGACGTTGGTACTGTGAACTAGTGGGTGGAAGGTTAGCAAAAAGTGAGCTCCTTTTCAAGAACTGCTAATGCCCTAACCCCCTCGGGTTCACGAGCTGTCATAGAAGACTTCGTGCTCTACTCTATTAGTTCCCCTCTCGCCTATTTATCTAATTAATAATAACTTGATCATTTAACCATTTTAATACTCTAATATCTAACTGCATTAACTCATGTCAAATACTAATATCAAAATTAACACTAACAAATTATATTCACATCTAACAACAATTATAACATTAAATAATCTGTCATGTAATCAGAGTTGATGAACGCGCGGGATTTAGAACTTGTTCAAGTCAAGGATGTGTCCTAGTAAACGAGCTCTATGTAGTTTAAACAGCCTCTCCCGCTCCTTCTTGTTAGGCCGATTTCTTTTTCTGTTCCTTTTCGGCACTTGTTCTAGCGAGCGTGAGGGTCTTGGAGTCATGATTTTTACCCCGATATCCTTTCCCGCCACGTTGCGGATCACTATGTCTTCCTGATCTGCCGATAGTGTAGCTCCACTCTGCACCAGGCCTGTGCGTATTTCATTGTTCAGTTTTAGTTCCACTACCTGTCTTTCGAGCTCCTGGGCTTTCTGTTCTGCCAACCGCAGGGCTTTATTTTTCTGTCCTAGCTTGGTCCTTAAATCCTCCATTTCTATCTTCAATTTGGTCGCTGCTTTTGGGCGAAGCCATGTCTGCTCCATGTGGCGGCACTTCCGCACCATGGCCTCCACCCTCTGACTCTGGGTTAGTGCTTCCTTATGATACTTGGAAATATCTCTGCGGAATTTTTCGATAATTCTTCTGCTCGAGTCCACTGAACAAATAAATTTAAATTCCTATCTTTATTTAGCGATTAATTTAGATTATTCATAATGAGTGTTAAAATAACCTTATGTCCCTAAAACAAATGTTCCTCAAGGTCGAATCATACTATCTGGACGCGAGAAGGGATGAGTATGCACTTTTTATCTGTCCTACAAGCCCAGGGGAAGCATCTACAACAGTGCTCATAGACGTGACACCAGCCAACGCGCTATGCCTACTGCTCGGGAGACTCTGGGTCTTCTTAATCCCACAATGTTTCACAGAGTCAACATATTATCAAAAGAATCCTATTAACATAATTTTCGATCTCACAAAGCTTTGGATCCTAAAATCAGTACCGGATAATAATGAACTAATAATAATGTTTACAATAACAGTAACAGATGTAATAATTAAATTTAGACTACATCACCAACTATGATAATAATAATGAGATTAAAAAATTTTTAAGTTTAAAATTTTAAAATTTTATTACTAATTTTCTTACGAAAACTCATTTAAACCCAAGAAATTTTAATTTAGAAAAGTTAAAAAATAAAATTATTTAATTTAAATTACCATAAAGTAATTTATAGAAATTTATCGTAAACTGTAAATAATTTTACTATACGATAAAAAAATCGTATTTTATAGTACAGGCTACGATCCTGATCCTTGGAACTCAATAATTTAAAGGAAATCTAGCTATTGTTAGGCCAGAACACAAACGGCTTTGAGATTGTTTAAATGAATCGGTAATACACACGCAAATACAACATGCAGATTTAAAATCAGACCCATCAAACACCAACTAGCCCTGCCAAAATATGAGAAAGAGAACAATTAAACATAAAATAAAGAAACATAAAAGTAAATTAAAAATAATAACAAAGTGCAACAAGATCCGCACGAAATAAACATAAACATAACATAAGAACATAAAAATTTGACCGAAATTTGACAATTTACCAAAAAATGCAAAAATCCATGAAAATGGAATAAAAATCAAATAATTTGAATTGGAAATAATTCAATTAAAAAATGCAAAAGAAAAATTGTCAAATAAAATTACAAAATAATAAAATTAAGAATATAATATACTAGAAAATCACAAGGTCAAGTTTTGTTTTACTAAATCAAAATTAACACCCAAGGTTAGGGTCGTACAATAGGTATATATACCAATTCATTTTCACATAATTTTAATCAGTTTTTAAACTTGAAATCATCGTCATAATCAGTAATCATCGTTTAGACCAGTCTTAATCGATTCAACAAAATTTTGAAAAATGTGAGTGAAGGAATGTTCGGAAACTCTTTCCACGTCGCATTCTTGCAACCTTGAAGGAGCTCTGCTTGGACGTCGGCGTGTGGAGAGAATTATGATGTACAACTAATGATTATGTCAACTATGTTGTATTATATGAAAAATAAACGTTTCAAACAACAATTGAATTCTATCCAAGTCGAAATTTTTCCGACCCACAGCTGCTCATGCACCGCAAGTCAATAAAATCAACACACAATTCAGGCTGTGTAAGTGCAGTTTATCTGCCAATAGCCTGTGCCCGTGAAGGTTCCGGCGTCAATAACGCAGCGCCCAAACGTTAAATCACAACCGTCATAGGGGAAATTTGGAGGAGGGGAAGTAGTCTTTTGGCTTCTCCTCCACCGCCCATTTTCCTATAATTTCGACCAAAAATTCAATTCACATAACGGCTAAAAATCATAAAACATTGAGTAGCTCGGTGAGCACTCTTAAAATATTAATATGAACACAATTGCCCTAAGATCAAATTGAAAGGGAGGAAGAGGGGAAACGAAATCGGAAATCGTTATTATGTTTAAATATCTCTAACAAAAATAAAATTATGATAATGTGAGAATAGATTCAAGAGAACTAACTACCCGAACATTTAACTGGCATAAATCTGAACCGCAGCTACAGGAAAATAACAAGAGGATAAACTATGAACGAAAATGATAATGGCATAAACGATTTTCAGTTAATAAATTCATTACCAGCCAGTCGTACCAAATAAATGGCGTAATAAGTAGCATTACTATCGACGATATCTTTATTATCATTAGTTAACCATTACCTGTAAATTGAGACTTCTCCCAAACACCAAAAATCTTTCTCCACGTAACGAATCCACCCAAAGGCTTTCATAATTAACCCTAATCCAGTAATAAAAGAATAACGTAACCTCCCTCATAAACTGAGCGTAAAAATCACCCTTAAAAAGTCAACCCAATTTTATTAATAAATTAGAACACTCCACAAAAGAGTAAAAAACCACGAACCTGGATCTTTGTATAAAAGGTCAGATTTTCCATCCATAAAAATGGTCAGATTAATTAAATGGGATCTCAAATACATTGATAACCGAATAGGAAATATGTTGAATCGAGGATTAACGTCGTCAATATTCATTTTCACCAGGTAGATACAATAATGAATCAAGAGGAAAAAGAACGAATCATGAACGTACGACTCGCATATAACGATTGCACAAAAATTATCACAATAGGCCACGTATCACTCATAGTCGACTCTACGATGAATGAATAGAGAAATATGTGAGAATCCTGCGACATCGGAAACCCTCGGCATCCACTCAGGTAGAAATTTAGTAGTTAAGAAGTGAGAAGCTAAAACCCCGAATAGTTATTTAGGAAAAGTTAATAAAACCAGTTTACCTGAATTGCCTCCGATAATGAGAGATTCCAAATTGCGGAAAATAATCAACCTAACTATCACAGAAATAATTCCAATAGCCAGATCAATATAATGGAATTCATTAAATCAAATATGAAACGTGGCAAGCAAACAACTAAATTGATCCCAGATCGATATAATGAAGTTCATTAAATTAAATATGAAACGTGGCGAGAAAACAACTAAATTGATTCCAGATCAATAAGTTCCACATCAGCAAGAAATAGCTGATTAAAATGAACATAATACGCACACCAACTTGGTCATAAATATAGGCACACCTGCACAGTAGGCGAGGAAATATAAATAGATTGGCTGGTGTAGGTAATTTTAGTCGATCACGATGAGTTATAGCACAAATTCTAATAGACAATGCAATGGGGGAATCCAAGGCCATTCTTCCCATTCTGGAGACAACGAAGAAATTACAATGGAGCGTCGAACTGGCGCCCAAGAAAGTAAGGGATACTATTTACTTAATTACATTTCTTCTAACGATAATTAAATTTCATAAATTCCGGCCAACCATGACAACAGCTCGGCATTTTCCACTCGAAGACATCAATTTAGACAAGAATAAATTATTTCCAGAATGAAGGGAAGTTGATACAACCGAGAGACCTAGTTGCAATGATAATGATTTGAATAAATACACTCTGCATTGTCGTATTCATTTAAATTAGATTTTCGTATAGCTCTACACGAGTGCATAAAAGGCAAGCGTCCGCACTATAGAACATTAGACCGAAGTGATTAATTACAAAAACCCGAGCCGCGAACAGCGTCACGTATTACATCAAAATTAACTGAGAAACTCGTTGAATTATAAATCCGGCCAAACAAGGAGTGATATTTCAACAGTAACTCACCCTGATAATCACCATCAATGTCTTACCCTAGAACTAACGATCGGAGTATATTTTTATCACCATCACTACCAAAAAATCAAATCCAGAGAGTATTAGAATTAAATAAAAACGCCAGCAAAATATACATATAAAAGATCTCTCAGAAAAATGAAGACTAGATTGACCTTACTCTGCACTAAGGAAACTCCAATAATCCATCCATTAACACCACTCACTCATCACCCCCTAAATGACTCCCACGAACGTACAAAAAACTCGAGAATACCCAACCAAGTGGATTTGAGAAACTAATTCGAAGTTTTGTTGGCGCCGAAAATATGTACCAAATCACATATATCACTCTGCACTTACGCATGAGTTCATTTATTTAGTTTCACGATTTTTTCATATCAATACTAATAACATTCATTTTGACAGACTCATGGGTAGACGAATCCCGAATTACAATGAGATTCCCATCTCACGCCGCCGCAAGATGCAGACAGGCGATGTGGGATGCGGGATACTCGATTTCCCCAGTGAGAGAATCGAGGTTTGGAGTACAAGATGAAACGGAGGACGTCGAATTGCCGTATGTAGCCATCAAACGAGAGCCTGGACGAAATCCGGCTCGCGAACTCCGAAGTCAGGCAGAAAAACTTTTGGTAGCCTGGAAGCCTATCAAAGGAGGACCAACAAACAAGTAGAGAAAGCTCGTCAACAACTAAATCAAATCAAAGAATATATCGCGGCTGGTCTGATCCAGAGCACGGATGGGTATGCCCTTCATACGGCATCTCATTCGAGCTCGATGATCCTAGAGTGAACCGACCAATTCCGCCTATGACTGTATCCATGCCGAAGAAAGTTCTTCCAAGGGAGATGAGGTCAGAAGCAAGAGAACACGGACCGGAATGGGAACATTCCTATGCACGAAGAACAACAAGACCAAATTCGAAAAGCTGTTATTCACGATCTCGTTTTAACTGAATTCAGTGAAATAAATTATTCGGAGTTTGTTTTCGTACTTACATTTATCCTCCTTAAACTGTTTACATATATCATACAACCTGTAGGTATTTTTTAACGTATTGGAAATACTAAATTAATGATAAATTGATTCTATATTAGTCAAATGAATCTATTAATGACCCGTTTTATTGTAGAGATGGATTCTAGTGTGATATTAAATGCGGCTCTCAAACGTTCCCGAAAGGAGAATACAGATCTCCACCGACAGATGCTAGAATTAACCAGAGAAATCCATCGCGTAAAATCAACGTGGGTGGAGCCATCTAAGGTAAAAGTCCTGTATCAACGAGTAACCGCCGCCCAGCGTGGATGGGCTGATGAGAAGCGATTGACGCAGGCCATGAAGACTCAGATTCGTGGACTAGAGGTGGCGCTAGCGGCCTGCCAAGAAGGCCAAGCTGTCACATACCCCTAGTTTTTGCACCGGCCTAACTGGCGTATCGCGACTCGACAAATGCAACCAAACCGGAGGTAAAACCACCTCAACGTCGTCCGGGGAAAATCGAAAGAGCAAGACGACGGGCGATGAGATCGACGGAACAACAAAAATGAGGACATGTCATAACAAATAAATGTTTTAGTTGAATTGTCTGCACATTTGTTAAATTTTTTAATTATGGCTAAGAATAATCTACGCAAGATAATAATGATTCAATCAGAGAGAGAGACGACTGAAAGTGAAAGGGACCAGAAATAGAAATCGCACATATACCTTCTATCGGTGGTGCGTTGAACCCGCTATGGGATCGGGCTTAGCAGTTCTTATATGGCGCTAGTCTTTGGCGATTCCATAACCAGTGGTTGCATTACCAACGTTGCTTGGCAACGGGTAACCATTGAGGGAAAGACAACAATTTTCATATGGGGTCAAGGACACTGACGTCATACCCAAAAACCCCACACTATATATTCTTTTCCCTATATGTTTATTACCATTGTGGGGTTGTAGGTTGTTGTCAATGTCCTTGACCCCATATGAAAATAATCATCTTGCCCCCAATGGTTACCCGTTGCCAAGCAACGTTGGTAATGTCCCACTGGTTATAGGATCGCCAAAGGTGAGCGCCATATAGGAACTGCTAAGGCCCGATCCTACAGCGGTTCAACGCACCACCGATAGAAGGTACATGTGCGGTTTTTCATTCCTGGTCCCTTTCGCTTATAAATATGGTCAGTCGTTCCTCTCTCTCCCTCTGATTAAATGTTGATTATCTTGCATAACTTGTTTAGCCATAGTTAATAAGTTTAATAAACGTACAGACAATTTAACAAAACATTTATTTAATCTAATATTTTTTCAGTTTGACTGTCCAGATGATCTCATTGCTCTTCGTTTCGCCCGTTCGATTTTTCCAGGCCGACGTTGCGGTGGTTTTACTGCCGGTTTGGTCGTATCTGTCGAATCCCGATATGCCAGTTGAGCCGGCGCGAAGACTAGGGGGTATGTGACGGCTTGGCCTTCTTGACAGGCTGCAAGCGCCATCTCTAGTCCGCGGATCTGCGTTTTCAGGGCTTGTGTCAATCTTCTCTCTTCAGCCCATCCACGTTGGGCGGCGGTCGCTCGCTGATATAGAACTTTTGCTTTTGCCGGTTCTATCCATGTCGATTTGATCCGATGGACCTCTCGGGTCATCTCCAGCATCTGTCGATGGAGGTCTGTATTTTCCTTTCGTGCATCTTTCAGAGCCTTGTTTATGATTAGGCCAGTGTCCATCTCTGCGAAAAAAGAAAATTATAAATCATGAATGCTTCAGTTCATGTAATGAATAGGAATTATAATGAATATGAATTTAATCACAAAGTTTAAAGGCGTGTTAATATAGGGTCGTAAAATGAATTTTATTATGGTGACTGTTTTATAATATATATAAATATATGAAGTCAATGAACTAGTATTAATATATTTAGGTCAACTACAGTGTGAATCAATGCTGTTTCAATCAAATATGGTGCGAAGTGGAAGGTCGGTCTCTTGGGTTCTGCCTTGATGACCAGTGGGTGTAGGTATGATCCCACTCCGGTCTTTGGGTTCCATTTCTCGTTCGCTTTGTTCCCGAAAGGATCTCCTTCGGCACCGATACCGTCATTGGCGGAATTGGCTGATTCACCCGCGGATCATCGAGCTCGAACGAGATGCCATACGAAGGGGCATACCCATCCGTGCTCGGAATCAAGCCAGCCGCAATATCCTTGTTTATCTGATTGAGATGTCGACGAGCCCGATTTACTTCTTGGTTAGTTCTCTTTTGGTGAGCTTCGAGTCGAGCTAGGATATCTTCTGCCTGTCCTCGAAGTTCGCGAGCCGGATTTCACCCGGGCTCCCATTTGATGGCTATATATGGCCGTTCAGCGTCCTCCATTTCATCCTGCCTTTCGAATCTGGATTTTCTCACCGGGGAGATAGAATACCCCTCATCCCACATCGCCTGTCGACATTTTGCGGCGGAGTGGGATGGGAACCTCATCGTGACACGAGATTCGTCCATCCAAAAACCTGTGAATACGAATTTATTAAATCGTTTAATAAACTGAATCGTTCATGGGGCAATTAACATGTTTAAAAAAATAATTTGCTTAAAGCATTTGTAGTGAACGGATCGGGTTGATATTCATTAAAAGACCAAAAGATTAATTAAATTAGTAATAAATCGATCGCGAAGAATTATTAAACCATGCATCGATCTATAGGTGAATTAAGTTTTTAAAAGTTATTTATCAAGTCAATAACCTAAGAGATATTTATGGCGGGGAGACTCGTATGCTTTCTAGCTCACAATTCGTTGGGGTAGTTCCTGATTTCATCTCGTGACCTTCATTCGTCGTAACTGTCCGAATCGCGATTTATAAATTAACTGTTCAATTTCTTTGGTGAAGCTTAGTGTTTTTAGCGGCAGGTTCAGTAAAATAAAAATTTTTTATTGTTCTACGAAATTCTCCTTGACATGAAACTGAGTCTCGACGCTCTTCGCTTACACTCGGGCATAAAGTGTATTCACCTACTGACCTAATATTTCTCTGATAAACGTTTGGCATCAGTTATGTTGTTAGGTGTGACATTAATTTTACAGACTTCGCCATAGACATCTGGCTAGAAACTTGTTCGAGCGTAATGAAAATAGTCACCATATTTTTGTAAGTGAATCTCGGAACTGGCGAGAGTTACAGTGAAGACTTAGGTGGCTTTAATTTGACTGCATAGAAAAATATCGTAATGAGACTCTGACATCTGCATTTATTTAATAATAATTATAATAAACAATCTTTTGTCCTCCTGGTTGTGTAGGTTATTTTTTGTTGGCAGGTTTGGATAATATTTTTTCTCTCGGATTAGGCGAATCGGTGCATGAATAATAGATGATTAAGATTAGTCAATTAAAATAAATTCATACTTCCTTGAGCATCGGTTCTTCGCTCTAGCATAATCTCGTCCGTGTTCTGTTATCGCGAGTGGTGGCCTCTGGATCGTAGCTCGTTTTGCTGATTACTATTCATACTTTTTATGATGGTAAAATGTGAAGTGATCGTCTGATTGTATTATATATACCTTCTCTGTTGGATGTGTATGTCGTCTACTTTCCTATCCATTGTTTGCCTGTATGCGCCTCGATTTTCTCAATTGCTGTGCAATTCGCCTGTTGGTGTGTGCCGATCAACCTGCGACAGGTGTCTATTGCCACGTTGACATTTTCTTCTCCACTTGTCAGAAACTGCTGCACTTTGCCACGTGGATCATGCACTTCTGATCATTTTAATTGTCTCTCACTCTAAATTTCAACATACAATCTGTTGCTGATTTACTGCTAATTGTTCAAAATTATGATTTTCAGTAGAGACAAATTTTGGTTAGACATTTTCGTCTTATCGTTTTATTATAATCTTATTATTTTCCAGAAAACAACGGGATGAGTTACGAACCTGGGGAGCGTGTCTGCCTCTACTATCCTCCACGGATGTTAATCTCCTACTTCTCCTCGCATTTTGGATATTGGTCGGGAATTATGTTTGACTCTGAATGATGTTAATATATTTCATGTGTATATCTATCCTCCTTCTCAATGGGTTCGTTTTGGATTTTCATGCGATCAATGCAAGAATTCCCGGTTGTTACTGGCCTACTGATTAGTAATATTTTCCACAATCTGTAATTCTATTCTATCGTTCATTGTTTTGGTTTTACGTGAATTCGATTAATTATTTATGTGATGATTATGGATATGCATAAGTACAAAATATAGAACTATCAGCATGACTTGTGTTTAATTGGCCGCAAATTTTTTAGTAGTGTTATTCTATTATCTTTTATTAATTAGGATTGGGGTCAAATGGTAATTTTATAAAGTACTTCTGCATTTTCAACAATTTCTAAATCTTTTGAACCGTTTAATGAAGTAACTACGGCAAATTTCAACTACCGGGTAAATTAACACTAAGCGTTCTCATTAACAGGACATAAAATAAATTATTTGCTCAGGCTAATATTTCCTCTTGGACTTTGGGCGGCATTATTATTTCGAAATTATAATTTTAAAATGGCCTCTATATTCACGTCGTTAGTCATCAGTTTCCGTTTTGGTTTATTATTTTGTCATTTTATTTAATGAACTTACCCTAAATGATTGAGACTTTGAATGGATTGATTTAATCGACGGAAAGATTAATTTATCGTAAAAATAGTTATCAGTGAAGCTGCTAATTTACTACTTTCATTAACTGGTCTTTGGGGAATTTACTGACGTTGATTAATTGTTCTCGTGGAAATTTTGCGAATTTATTATCATGGGAGTATACTGGTCTTTACTAGGTATCTCTATCTATAATTTTTCGTCCGTTTTGGCCTAATAATTTTTAATCGTAATAATTAAAGAATTTTAACGTAATTAATTTATCGAGTCAGAATATCTTTCACATAACAATGATTTCCGAATATATCCCCACTTCTTTCCCTCTAAGTTGATCCTAGGAGAATTGTGTTTAAATTATGATTTTAAGAGTGCTCACCGAGCTACTCAATGTTTATGATTTTTACCGATATGTGAATCTAAATTTTAGGTCGAAATTATAGAAAAATGGGCGGCGGAGGAGAAGCCAAAAGACTACTTCCCCTCCTCCAAATTTCCCCTATAACGGTTATGATTTGACGTTTGGGCCCTGCGTTATTCACGCCGGAACCTTCACGAGCACAGGCTATTGGCAGATAAACTGCTCTTACACAGACTGAATTGTATGTATATTTTATTTTCTATATTTGTTATTTTCTAGAATATTCCATTCTTAATTTTATTATTTTGTAATTTTATTTGACAATTTTTCCTTTGAATTTTTAATTGAATTATTTTTAATTCAAATTCTTTGATTTTTTATTCCATTTTTATGAAATTTCGCATTTTTTGATAAATTGTCAAATTTCGGTCAAATTGTTAGGTTTTCATGTTATGTTTATGTTTTTATCTTGCGGATCTTGTTGCATTTTGTTATTATTTTAATTTACTTTTATGTTTTATAATGTTATATTTAATTGTTCTCTTTCTCGTATTTTAGCAGGGTTAGTTGGTGTTTTAATAGGTTCGATTTTAAAACTGCATGTTGTGTTTGCGTGTGTATTACTGATTCATTTAAACATTTCCAAGGCCGTTCGTGTTCTGGCCCAACACCATGACAACGGGTCAAACAATTTATAATTCCTATAATAAGTAATATTGATTTTCTTTAGTTACTTTTATTGAGTATTTTTTATATTTTTAGCTGCTCCCGCAATTCGCAAGCCTCTTCACTAATGGAATCTATTCCAAGAGGTTGGTCAATTAATTTAAGGTTACATTATTAAACCCATTTGCTTTCAGGACTCCCCGGTTTAGTTTCAATTTCAATCCCAACGCAACATCTTATTGGAAGTTTTTTTTTATTTATGAAATTAAAAATTTTCTCGAGGGTGATTTTTCTTTTTATTATATAATTTTTGCAAGATGACAGTAATAGCGATAATGAGTATAATAATATTATAATAATACTGTGAATAATATTGATAATGATAATAATAATAATAGGAATAGGTTAATCATAACAATATTATTTTGATATTAATATTAATAATAAAAATAATAATAATTATGGTGTGGGGTTTATGTTTTCGACCTTGACCCCAGATGTAAATACTTGCTTACCCCCAATGGTCACCCGTTACTAAGTAACGTTGGAAATGTAACCATTGGTTTTTGAGATCGCCAAAAGTGAGCGCCACGCAGGAACTGCTCTGGCCCGATCTCAAACTGGGTCCAACGCACTACCGTTAGAAGGTATGTGTGCGCTTTTCTCCCTCTGGTCCCTATCTTATGTGCTTACTATTTTCCTTCCCTACCGTCTCGTTCTCGCATGACTGTCGGTAACTCCTCCGTGATTTTTCTCTATAGTTACCAATCGTAAAATTTAGTAGATTTTATTCGAGTACAACATTTATTAATCAATACAAAATCATTTTAAATCATTGTCTGGGTGCCTTTGCAGCTCGGCGTTTCGTACGTTCCGCTCTCCCTGGTGGGTGTTTGGGAGCGCTAGATGCCGGTTCCACCGCAGACGTGGATTCTCGATACGCAATCTGGGCGGGTGCAAAAACGAGATGGGTAGGTTGCAGCGTTGCCCTCCTGGCACGCCGATAATGCTACCTCCAATCCGCGTATTTGTACCTTCTGAGACCGGGTGAATTGTCTCTCCTCTTCCCACCCGCGTTGCGCTGCGATCATTTTCCGATATATGGTTTGGCCTTTTCCGGCTCGATCCAAGTAGCCTTGATTTTTTGAATTTCACTGTTTAGTTGCGAAATCTGCCGTTGCAACTCTCTATTAGTGTCCCTGGCTTTGTTCAGCTTTCCTTGCAAATCTTTATATGATGGCCTATCTACAATGGAAATTAATTATTAAATCACGTCCTATTTTATACTAACTAAGTACTCAATTGGTCGTATTTAAGGTCTATAATCGAGGGTTAATAATGAGAGTAAGAAAAAAATTCAAATAAGATTTTCCGAATATTTATTACATTACATCATCAATTCATATACTTAGGGTGACCCGAATTGTAACGCCGGCTCGGACGCTCGCGCGCATACGAGTGGTCACGGCGATCCTCCGTATCTCTCTTCTCGTTTCGCAATTCTCGATGTAGAACTCCCTATGGCATCACCACGTCCATTTAATTTGAAGGACACGTTATAGCTAGGGGCATACCCATCCGTGCTGGGTATCCTGCCCTCTGCAATGTCCCGATTTATCTGGGCCAAGTATCGTCTGGCTTTATCAATTTGGTGGGCTGTCTCCCTCTGGTGCTCTTCTAGTCGGGCCAACATAAATTTATCCTGGCCTCGGATCTCTCGTGCGGGATTCCGACCAGGTTCGCGTTTGATGGCCACGTACGGAAGCTCTACATCTTCCGAACCTCTCATATTTCCAGACCTTGACTCTCGAACAAGGGATATTGAAAACCCCGCGTCTCACATTGCTTGTCTGCATCTGGCAGCCGAGTGTGCCGGGAATTTAGTGATGATCCGGGACGCGTCTATCCAGGAATTCTCTGAGCAAATAAAATCCATTATCATTTTAAATTCGATGTCCGTGGTTTAGTGATCTATTTCATGATGCATATCTTACCTAGCCCTTGGCTATTAATCGCTATCAGGAGCGTTACGACGAGTGAATCAGTCTCTTACCGGCGCTTACTACCACGTGTCGGTATAATTACTTTCCTTATCGTCCCTACAGGCAGTTTAGTGATATAATTTCTAAAGAAGTACTCTCTGAGTGTTCCTCAGAGTTGTTGGTAAGTAGGTAATGCCTTCCAACCGGGACGTTGGTCGTTCCGACCTGCTCTTAAAGGATCTCAATTTATCAAAGGAAAAAGAAACATTTGGGAAAACTTTATTATACCAAAAATATTATCCTGATTGTTACTTTAAATGATTTCCACATATTCTCACCGGTATTAGTTAGTACAATTACTTTGGCTCGGGGCATCGACTACGTGGATTAGTGCTACTGAAATCGGGATTTCGGGTGAGACTAGGAGTCACGATTGAGGGGAATAATGACCTACGAATCCATGAGATCAACCACGATTAACTTTGTCCGACAATCATCAACATACGGTTCCAAGAACCAAACACGGTAATATAGACATCAATGACCCCAAAAAGGAATTTATGATAACTAAATGACATGATTAAAATGTACTTGTTCACGCATTACTAATCTTATGAGTCCTACGGTTAAGTTAAATAAAATTCTTTATACCTTGTAAATCTTGAGGCTCCAATCACTAAAAACTTTTATATATTATTATTAATAAAATTAACTATCAGATTATACGGAAAGTTGAATAGATAATTTGTACCCAACATTTCGCGCGGATCATTAGCACGTACATTTTAATAGGCGAAAAATATTCCTAATGGATAGTCAAAATATTCATTGTCGACGGCAAAAGATTATTTCCGATAACCAAAATCAATCGCTACCACCGACAAAAAATAATCGCTACCAGCAATTCACGATGGTTATTTCCAAAAGTCAAAATCAACATCATTAACTGCTAAAATTAATCCCTGAAATAAGTATTATCAATAACGGAAAACGTTTATTCCTAATAATCAGATAAGTATTATTCACAACTAAAATCAATCATTATAAATAATTAAAATAAGCATTATTAATAACTGTTGGGCCAGAACGTAAGCGGCCTTGAGAATGTTTAAATGGATCAGAAACACACATGCAAACATAACATGCAGATTTAAATAAATCAGGAAACACCAATTAAACTCTATAAAATCTGAGAAATAAAAGAATTAAATATAAATTAATAAACACAAAAATAAATTAAAATGATAACAAAATGCACCAAGATCCGCACGATACCTACACAAATACAACAACAAAACACAACAAATTCGACGAAATTGAAAAAATCAATTAAAGTTCATTAAAGTGAAATTTAAATCGAAAAATTTGAATTAGCAATAATTCAATAAAAATTATAAATAAAAAATTATAAAAATAAATCAAAAAATATTAAAATCAAAGAATAGAATTTACTAGAAAATAACAAGGTCGAATTTTGTTTTACTACATCAAATTTCACACACCAGAAAATTAGGTATATATACTGATCCATTTTCACATTTAACTTAACCATATTTTCAAATCTTGAAGCCAATTTTAAAACTGTTTTCAACTATTTTAAACTATTTTCAGAGTATCTTGGAAATCTTAAATTTTTTCTAGGTGAGAATTATTTATGGTGGAACCCTCTGTCCACGTCCCGTCCATAGCATCTCTATAGAGCTCTGCTTGGCGACGACGTGGGGAGAGTGGCATTTTATTTTATGTTATTTTGATGCAATATGATGATATTTGTTATTTTTGGTCAATGAAGGGTAATTTTGTTGAATTGTTGTATAATTAATAAATATTATTAATATACCTAAATTGTTTTACAAATATATTTGTTTTATAAATTAAAATGTCGAAATTTTTCCGGCCCACAGCTGACACATAACGCAAGAAAGTAAAATCTACACAGTACAGATGCATGTAAGTGCGTGGAAAATCACCAATGATATGTACCCGTGAAGACTCAGCGTGAGCAACGCAGCGGTCGTAACGTCAATATTTATCTCTATAGCTGAAGCGAGAAATAAGGAAGGAGTCTCTAGCTGCTTCCTCGTTTCTCCATTCAGAAAAATCGACCTAAATTTATATTACATACGGCTTAAACTTATCACACCGAGTAGTCCAGTGGGCACTCAATAAATATAATGTAAACACAAATGCGCCTAGGATCTATTAAAGGGAAAAGGTACGGCGATAAATTAAACTGAAGTCGTTGATATAGTTAACCTGAATTTATAATTTGAATTAATTTGATCATTGGTACACTAAATTGAATTTATTTCGAAATAACTATAAAAATCATTAAATTAAATTAGATTATGGAGTAAAAGCGAATTAATTACAATTATTAGTTACAAATATCTCTTTGATTAAATTAAATAATGGAGTAAAAGTAAACTGGCTATAAATATATCATTCAGTAAATTGAACTAATTTGTTATTATGTAAGAACAGGTAAACCATTAATTAAATTACTACAATTCATTTTATAAAATTATAAGTAATTCAACAATGTCTCCTAAATTAATTTGATCCATTGATCTAAATAATTACTAAGTAAAAATAGCGTTTTGATTTAATTTATACTAATGAAAATAATCATCGAAAGCATTTCGAGCAATTATAGATTTGAACTAAATTAATCCACTGTTTAAAAAACTAAAGTGACCCAGTGTCAGTAAAGTAAAATTTTGATCATAAAATTCTTTGGGTAGAGAGGGAGTTAAATTAGTTTAAAGATCCGAACTTATTAAAATAAAGTACTTTAGTTTTAAAATAAGTTAATAGTAAAGAAACCCTCTTAAAGTATCTAACTAAGAAAAAATTCGAGTGGTTTGCAGATTAAAATTAATACATCCAACATTGGTTAAGGCTAGGGAAACTTCCAATTATTGATCAAGTAAACCGCAAATCAAGCTGAAAGAAGGTGTGGAGAAAGTAGAGTGAAACTACGATTAAAAATCAAATTACTCAAATTGCTAACTACCTGCGACATAGGATTGAAATGATTCAATAGGTAAATTAAGATCGGTTACCAAATTAAATCCAAACCGAGCGTGTTTAGTAATTAAAATAATGACAATACCTTCATGTAATTAAACGAGGTTCGCATAAAAATCCAAAGAAAATCCATTAACTTTAGAATGAATTTTGAATAGTCTAGATAATGTCAGAACAAATCAAAACTATAAAATACGAATAAAATGAATAAGAATCTATTGCATGGAAATCCCCACGAATAAATCAACTGTTAGTATAAAACTCCCTTGGTAACTGCCATTTATAAGTTTACACTAAATCGATCAGAATTCGAATAACGTGAATCGGAAAACCGTATCCAGATAAGCGCCATGAATAATTCCCCAAACGCGATAACTGCATTGAAGTAAAATCATAAACCACTCGATAGGCAAAATAAAACTCACTATCTCCATAGAGTAATCCGTGAATCCATGTCACAGCCGCACTGACTCCCATAGTATAAAGATCACCCAAATGTACCAAACTAGATTCGAATAATTAACTCCAAGTTTCGTCCTCTAAAAAGATAAATGATTTAGATTCAAATAATAAATTAATAAACCTGAATTGAAATTCATAGTAAATCCGTTATAATCAAATACCCGGCACAAAGGGCGAACGGATGTCGCCATTAGGAATACACGAATTCTCGAATGTCGACGGCAAACATCCTGTTCGACATTAACGGATGACGAATGCGTCAACAATTAGTCCACTTTGATAAATAATAAAATTATGTAGATGCTAGTAAATTGTTCCAATTTGATTAATACTTGAAATTCATAAATGCACTAGTAATTACTCCAATTCGAGAAATAAATAGCATCATAAATGCGCAGATAATCGTTGCAATTTGGCAAATAATTAAAATTATTAACACGCAAAAGACCATAGATAATCCAAACCATACAGTAGAGGAACCGAGTACAGATCAATAAGACCCCGCTGTACGATAAACGCGGATAGATTCTTCTCTGAAATGGTAACGTATTAAAGGATGAACGACCTAAATCCAAAATAGAGAAACCACAGAAATCACCCGAACGCCCCAACCTATACATCTCACCGCCATAATTCTTATGATTCCAGTTCAAATATCAAGTTCCCGAACATTAACTTAATCAATTGATGTACCCCCTGAAATTAACTAGCGATTTAATTATATGAGCCTATGACTATTGATTAAACGTTCATATACTAGTAAATAATGTGAGAGTGTATTATATTAAATCATTTCAGAAGAACTCATGCTCCCAAACTGGATTTCAAAACAAGAGGCCGATGAATGGCGCCGAGCCTGGAAACGTGCGCGCCCGTCAATGACTCTTGAGGAGCCACGTCCAAAACGATCATGCCCGTCTCTATGGCAAATACTAGGCCGAGAGAATGATCCCCGCAAACCAACTGAAGAACAGTACCCCGCTGAGGAGACCCTCGATCATGCGCGAAGTCTCCTTGCGCAGTGGGACAAGATCCAGGAAGAGGTCGATTTGCACGTTGTGAAGGCGAGGATGTACCTCGCCAACGTTGAAGAGGACATCCTCGTCGGGCGCATCGCGGAAACGTACCCGGTTCGACCGGCACGCAACACTCGACGACCAGTGCCCATCATCCCCGGTTACTCCCCGGAAGAAGGAGTTAAGAAGTTCCTTGAAGAGTCATGAACCTCCAAACACAATCGTAACTGACATTTTTATCCTAGTGATGTTGTTAATATTAAATTACAATGAGTTGTTCACCTTAAAAATTTTTGTTTTAATAAATTTCCCTTCTATAACTATGTTTGGAATAATTAGAATTCTTCTCATTAAACAAAATTAATCTGAGTGTTTTTCTTTATAGTAATGTCGGCCCTGAAACTAATGCAAAGCGAACTAGACCGTGCGAGGCAGACAAATGCAGAGCTTCTCAGTCAGATACTACAATTAACTCGCGAGGTGCAGCAGGTCAAAGCGACCTGGTCCGACCCCAAACGGACGAAGATACTCTATCATCGACTCACTGCAACTCAAAAGGGCTGGGCTGAAGAACGCCAGCTAAATCAGAGTCTTCGCACACAGATCAGGGGCTTAGAGGTTGCCCTAGCAGCCTGTAGGGAAGGGGAAGCGGTAACGTATCCGCTCGTCTTCGCCCCTTCCCAACTACCGAGTCAACGTGCCATTGATGGCGCCGCCCCAAGCTCAAAGTCGACAGCCATTCAACCAACCATCCGCCGGCCGGGACGTAAGGAACGGGCCCGACGCCGAGCCGCACAAGCATCAAGTCGATCGAATTAACTTATCATTGTTATACATGTTCTTTGTTCGTTAAATAAATCAGCACTTATGTATTCAGTCATAGTGGGTTAGACTCGAACTCATCTACGCTAATTAGTCTACATGCAATTCACACTTCCGTGTAAGGGACCAAGCAAAGCAAGCATAGGTCTTCTATCGACAGCTCGTGAACCCGAGGGTTGTCCGAGCAATTACAGTACTAGCGATAATACTCAATTTTTGCGGACAATCCACCACTTGAACACATTACCAACGTTGCCTAGCAACGGGTGCCAAGTGGCGGTTAGTATCATTTTGTATGGCGTTACGAGGGTAACCGGAACGATAAGCAAGATTTGAAACCCTGTAACCCACCATAACTAAAACTTTTACTACTAATAATAAAAATGTCACCTACCACCAAAATTAATCACTATGGGTAATTATAAATAATCATTATTAATAACCACAAATAGGCACCATGAATAATTATCGTGAGCATTGCTAGGGATTAAAAAATAACTATAATCAACAATTAGAATCAGCATAGCCAGTGGTCAAAAAATCCGTTTCTACTGCTCCAACTCAGTGTTACCACTGGTCAAAATAATCGTTACCCAAAATCAAACTCGGTTAAGACTACAGGGATCATTATAATTTCCGGATTCTGGTGATGTGAATTCAGTGGTGGCAGTTCAACCATCACGAATAAAAATTTCCTTAAGTCCGTCAATTACGGATTTCAATGAATTAAGCCGAAATTAATAGGTTATAGTTATCATCGTTATCAACAGGTTGATTGGACGTTACGGATGAACGCCTCTTGTCCTACCTGCCCATTCTGTCAGATTCTGAGGAACGTTATGGAATTACACTTCATTTACGCGACCGATCTTTGAAAAAACGTGTCATAAAATTTTTGAACGAGTTAAATTTGGTCCATCTCATTCATTTCAATCGAGTTACAACCATTATCTTAATCGGACAACGAATGGATAATCGTTGGGTGTAATACAGTTTCGTATCACTCTACATACTATCTTGTCGCTTTTCTAATGAGGGAATCACCATCGAGGTTTGCAAAGTTGGAGGAGCATTATCTAATGTTATGTCTCGGAAATAATAATTAAATTTTTATAAAGATGTGTCAACAAGGTTACCTTCCATCATCTTTGTTACTTCCCCATCAGCCTTCCGTGGAGTTTCAGCTTTCAAACTAGGTCTTTGGGTATTTCGATGCATCAAAAATTTTCAGAACAAAATGAATGTGGAATTCGTGCACTTACATTATATTTGTATATGGGTACAAACACCGGTGATTGGATTGATTGCCATACACACCACAACTGTGATTTCTATGTGTGCATAATAAAATTCCAATGGGTGATTGAATTTAGGGGTGTCTAAATTCCTCGCTATTGATTTAATTCTACTAAAGGTCAGGTCGAGATGTTGGCAGTCTGTGTGCGTCTAATCTCTATTGCCGAATTCCATTTGCCAGCACTCTTATCCTCAACTGTAGCCTTCGGTAATTTATTTCATTATTAATCGAATTAAATCTACATCGGCAAAATTTGGTTTATTTAATTCGGCTTACTGCAATAAATTTCGGTTTTATAGGCATTGCTTCCTCAGATATTTACGTTAGAAGTACGTAAATCTCAGGTGGATATTCTCTAGATATTGATTAAATTTTTAGAAACTGTAGTAAAATGGTTTTGTTCTGATCACTTAAACACCAAATTTTTGGAGAAATCGGTCTTAACAGTGGTTTCACTGCATCGCAAGGGTCTCAATTCGTCAACCAGTATCCACGCCTTTTCATACTGATCTACAGCGATGTTTGATTGGAGTGCAAATATTTTCTGTTTGGTTTTTACCGGTGTGGTTTCATCGATTAAATTTTTGATTTACGTTCGCCAAATGGTTACATTTATTATGAAATTGTGATTTAATATACGTTTGACTTATTCGTATTAGAGCGGGTTATAATATTAAATTTAAATATCTTTTGCATTTTACGAATAGTGTGAAGTAATGGTTTTCGAACAACGTTTTCTCATTTATAAATTCTCACAAAAATTTTGGAATTGTCGACAATTTAAAGGGCATATTTTCGGTTCATTGGATTTTTACCTCGCTTTAGAAGTTTGGGATTTTTCCTTTATAATCAGAATATATCTTTGAGTGAGTTATTATTGAATTTTTAAAAGTTAGATTAAATTACGATCGACTTTCCAGTTATCATTTATGACTTAGAATACATTAGTAACCGATAGAATTTTTACTTTTCAAAATTTCTTTTAAGATCATAGCAACAATTTGATGACATCGCCTTCCCCGTACCTTTCCCTAAATTGATCCTAAGATAAGCTTGTGTCGATATTAATAGTTTAAGAGTGCCCACTGGACTACTCGGTGTGGTAATTTTGAGCCGTGCGTGGAAGTATTTTAGGTCGAGTTTATGGGAATTGGGTGTCGACGAAACAGCCAAAAGACTATTTCCCCTTCACCTTTTTCCCCTATACGGAATGATATTGACGTTTCAGCTCCTGCGTTCTCACGCCGGAGCCTTCACGGGCACGAATTATTGGCGATTGTACACGCACTTACACAATTCGATTGTATGTTTGATTTTAGTGACTTGTAAGATGTTTCGGCTGCGGGCCGGAAAAATTTCGACGGAAAAAGTCTATTTGTTTAGATAAATATACATTTTTCCATATCATTTACATCATAGCTACCATTAGTAATCTTCGTGCATCATACATCATAACTCTCTCTCCCCATGCCGACACCCAAGCAATGCTCATTCGAGGTTGCAAGGATGTGACGTGGAGAGAGTTTTCGAACATTCTCGCACTCACATCAAAGTTTCTAGATTTTCAAACTGGTTAAAACTGATTAGACGATGGTTTTGATCCAAAAATTCGATTAAAAGTATGTGAAAATGAATCGGTATATATACCTATTGTACAACCCTAACCTTGCGTGTTATTTTTGTATTAATAAAACAAAATTTCACCTTGTGATTTTCTAGTATATTCTATTCTTAATTTTATTATTTTGTAATTTTATTTGACAATTTTTCTTTTGCATTTTTTAATTGAATTATTTCCAATTCAAATTATTTGATTTTTATTCCATTTTTATGAAATTTCGCATTTTTTGGTAAATTGTCAAATTTCGGTCAAATTTTTATGTTCTTATGTTATGTTTATGTTTATTTCGTGCGGATCTTGTTGCACTTTGTTATTATTTTAATTTATTTTTGTGTTTTACAATTTTATATTTAATTGTTCTCTTTCTCATATTTTAGCAGGGTTAGTTGGTGTTTTAATAGGTTCGATTTTAAATCTGCATGTTGTATTTGCTTGTGTATTACCGATTCATTTAAACAATTTACAAGGCCGTTTGTGTTCTGGCACAACAATGGTAATAATCATAATATTTGTAAAAATAACACTAACAGTATCAATATCGAAAATAATGATTTTTATAAAGTTGAAGTCGGACTAAACAAGATTACAATAGTAATATTAACTATAATAATAGCATTAATAATAATATTGGTAATAATATAAGGCTAAGTAATAATAATAATGCTAAAATGATAATAATGATAATATTATGGTTAGGCTAATGATATTAATAATATGACAATGGTAACAATAATAATTTACTGCTATTGGACTAGTAATAATAAGATTACGTTAATAATAATAATATTAATCATAATAATAGAAAAATAATAATAATAATAATGATAATAATAATAATAATAATAATAATAATAATAATAAAGTAATAATAATAATAACAATATTAAATTAATAATAATAATAATAATAATAATAATAAAAAATTTTAGTAATAATAATAATTTTAAATGAATAATAATAACGATAATAGTTATCATGATAGTTGTTTTGTGGTCCGTGGGGTAGTGGAATTAGTTTTATAAAAATGTGTAGAATTTTCATCTTTAACGAAATAAGGTAGTCTGAGTAATGGGGTCAACGTGGAATTCCGAATCTAACGTCAATTTTTAGTTCTTTAGAGTAAAAATATTAATGAGATCCGCTTAATGACATTATAAAATTCTATTGTAAAATCTAATTCGGTATACAGTCCTGATTTAAGCTGATTTCTTTTTGTCAAATATGGTTCGTTGTGGTCGGAGATGTCAAATTTCTCGAAATTTTTGGTTAGTGTTGTAGTACAATTTTATATAGGTTAGATAGTGACTTTTTGTATTAAAATATGTTTTGTCGTGAAATTTTGGTTAGTTCTGCTAAATACTAGTCTACGTATATTTTTCATGATATTTGTGTAAGCTTTATATTTAACCTTTCCCAGAACCTCAACACTACTCTTTCGAGGGTTGGGCGATAGGATTTAGGAAGGGGAGAATACTGAACGGCTGCAGGTACTGCCTTCACCGCGGCTTCCCCCACTAACATACCGGTTCGATCCGGAGTAACGAAAAAAGATTTCATTTTACTTTCTTGCGTGCGTGTAAACTATAGTGTGTAACTCTACAGCTACGCAATTAAAATAAATAAAATATTTTAAATTTAAAACCTCATGATGAAGGTTCGACTTCAACGGAATAAGGATAAAATAAAATTGATCATCTTGGTAATAATGAAAGCAATTTATTAAAAACTTTATTCTCTAGATACTAAACGGAATTAAACATAATTCAGTATAAAAGAAAATAAAATAAACATAAATAAAGATAATATCATAGACAAATACTCACTTTGTAAAATGTCAAAATAAAATTTTTAGAGTAAAAATGCAAAAAGAGAGTGAGAGTGTTTTTTGCTCAACCAGCATCGCCTTATATATAACAATTGTTCGTGTGTGTGTTTTGATGCATTAAAACAAGGAATTTTCTAGAATATTCCAAAATTATAAAATTCTTATACTTTTCGATTTAAAATTAAATTTTTACATTTTTATGTATCAAAAATTTTATTAAATTTTTATTTATTTTAATTTTCTTTAAATTCTCCATTTTGTCCAAATTTAAGTTTTCTCCTCAAAAACACACAGGCGTTATCGTGCTGGTTAAACAAAATTAGTTTTTGCTCAACAGTAGGGATTCGTCCTTATTCCTCGGCTTAAAAAAATGTACTTTGCTTATATAAAAATTTAGCCGTAATCCATCCTTATTTTACGTTTTCGACAAAGTATTTTCCTTGAGTCGGAAAATTTTAGCAGCGTACCGCCCTTATTTTACAGTTTTATAAGGATATTATACTAACAATTGAACAACATTCCACTTTTACTTTACTATTTTGATAAGTATTTTAATTAATTCGGAAAATTTGAGCAGCGTTCCTCTCTGATTTTACAGTTTTATGATAATTTTTTTAACTATTTCCGAAAATTTGCGCAGCGTTCTGTCCATATTTTCCGTCTCAATTCAACATAATTTATTTAATTCTTATATATTATTCAAAACATTATTCTTTCATGATTTTAGTCGTTCGGATTAATCTTTTTCCGATGGCTATTCATTTTAACTGTTGCAACGATTTCGCAATTTTCTCGGCTACCCTTTCCTTCTCTTTGTCCGTTAAGTTATCTTGGTGCTGGGTTTTCATGCTGTATTACTGATGCATTTATACAATTCTCAAGGCTATTTGTGTTCTGGCCCAACAAAAGAAACGAAACGAGGAAAAATTTAAAGATAAAACATAATTTAAAAATGATGATGAAATGTTGTCAGAGGTTTCTTTCATTGTAAGAACAAGCAAAGAAACGAAAATAATTACGTAACAATAAAATCAAAAAAATTTCGACAAAAAATAACAACTTAAAAAAGAATCAAACAAAGCCTTGGCTAAAAATTTGATGAAAAATTAGATTTCAAAATGAGAGCGCAAAAGACTGCATTGAGACTAGAGTTATTCTATTGCAAAATCTACAGAAGTTTCACTGAAACCTTTTCAGGCTTAACTTTGGTGGTCGGATTTAAGCTCATTTTACACCTTTCTCATACTTTTTATGTATAGATTTTAACTCGAATAATAGAGAATTTCAATAAATCTTGGATAAAGGTTAGTACAATGTTCCTCACAGTCTTCATGTGAGAAGCTTTTAATCAAATCGTCCGAATGGTTGAAAGCGCAGAAGGTCTTCCATGTTCCATTTGAAAATGTCTGTTTCAGATAACAATCCAAAAATTCAAAAATTAACAAAAAGTAAATAGACTTGATCTGATGAAACATTATTACAATCAAGTTAAAGATTAAAATGCAAATATAGTTTTGTAATTCCGTTACTCGTTACTAATACAATTATTTTATTTTTTAACCAAATCTTATTTAAAGAATCATAAAACTAATCTGGATTAAACGAAATTCCAAACCAATGAGTTCCTTTAACAATTAAAAAGCCGAATTCTAGCCAACATTTGATCACTAAAATAACCAAAGTGCAATTGTGGCCAGAAAAGGTTTTCACTGCAAATTCAAGTGGTTTTAATGCCAGACAGATTTCTTGTACTTTCTGGATGTCTTTTTCGATGAAACATTTTACTTAGCAAATCTCTCAAACATTCCAATTAATGAATTTCATCTAGTTTTGACGTCCAGAACAAAACACCGTTCTTTGCCAAATATTTGTAACAAATCATTTTTTACTGGTCTTCATCGAAATATTTTCACAACATCTTGTATTTTTGGATAAAAGAATTTAAAGAACCAAGAATAATATTATTATCAACTTCATTGGTCATATTATCGTCATGATTATCGTCAGAATCGTAGCTGACATCTTGTATTTTTTACCTTCCAACTCCTGTAGTTGCACAAACCTTGAATTGTTGATATAGAGAACATCACAAACAGCCAAACGAACTCTATGGGCATAACAAAGCTGATGTTCACATTCCAAATTTTATCATGACTGAAGCCACATCAATTGTGCAGAAGATAAAATCTTTCTGATGTTCAAACTAAATTGTGATGTTCTTTGAACAAAGATTTCTTTACACACTTCAGCAGTCATCGATCCTTTGATATGGATGAGCCTAATCTTTTACATGTGTATATTGATGTTTACATACAGCTTGCTGTTGTCACAAGTTCATTCATACATTGTGGGAAAGAATCTTTCTCCTTGCAAACGTCGTCGATATAGATCTTCTTTTAACTGCATTTCAAATTTGG
Source organism: Schmidtea mediterranea (assembly GCA_022537955.1). Classification (NCBI taxonomy): domain Eukaryota; kingdom Metazoa; phylum Platyhelminthes; order Tricladida; family Dugesiidae; genus Schmidtea; species Schmidtea mediterranea. Next base: position 14,638,828 of record CM039679.1, read on the forward strand.
TATCGTAATCCATCACATTTTGTCAAATTGTCACAGTTTAGAATGGGACATCGAATTTCATTGCTGCCAATCCAGCACGAATATCTTTAGAAGTGATGAAAACTTTGAAAGGAAGTATATATTTGGCTGTTATACGAACAAGAATTTCTCTAAGAGGTGGTTTGTTACTTGTGGTGGGCATCTGATGGGTAAAAAGATAGAAGATTTTCAAGGAAATTTTCAAGGGTTTCCCACTAGATGCTCACACAACAAATATAACCATTGGATACCTGTCATAGACGACGTTGGGAATGTATTTCAATGGTGGTTTCTAGTAAAAGATGAGCCATATTGCCATGACTGCTAATACCCTAGAAAACCTTTGGGTTCACGAGCTACCACAGAAAGTAGTCATGCTGTTTTTAAATTAAAGGTTTCTCTTTTGTTATTTTAATTGAAATAATATCACTGATTTAGATATTAAGATTATTTTAATTTATTTTAATGTTATTATTTATGAAATAATTTAGGGTTATTTCAAAAACGATCATCGATTCGAACAAAAACAAATTATTTATTACAATTCAAAACCGTGTCAATTAAATTTTAGTCTAAAATGTTTGACTTTGAGCCTTCGCTGTCTTTCTCTATCGGCCTTGCTGGGACGAGGCTTATATTTCGGTTTTTGCATTAGTTCCATGTTATTGGATGGATTTGACTGGAGCTTAGTATAAGCTAGTTGATATTTGTCTCGATGCTTGTCATCGCACTTGAATGATTCCCGATCTCGTTTTTGATTGTTTCCTTTAATTTTAATTGTTGACTTTCTCTTTTCAACTTCTTTATTTCGACTACCATCTTTGAGTGTTGCTATGCGAGTTCTCCAAGGTTCAATAAAACTTTCTTGAAAATTAGTATTAAATTATTTCGATCTGGCATCGTCTTATATTTTGACATATATTTTGATGCTGTAAAACAAAACGTCTACATATTTTTACCATATCTCATCACTTTTCTCCTGGTTAACAAATTTTCGTGATTCTTTTTTATTAAAGTTTCTAATTACATTCTAGGCTATATTCTCACAGTTTCTTTCTAGAATATAAGCGTTTTTGGTGGTTTTGGAGCTAATTTGATGAAATTGGATGATTTTGTTAGTTTTATTGTTTATAAAATTCTTTTTAAAGGTTTTTATTTATTTTTACATCGTTTTTGTATTTTCTCAATTTATTTTATAATTTTTGTCTCATTTAACGCCAAATAGACGACATTTGATAATTTTTCGTCTATTTGTATGTTCCGCCCCCGAATTTTATCGGATGTCGTGCCAGATAATTAGTTTTGCCCAACACTTGGAAAGTAGTCTGTGAGCTTGTGCTTCTTACAATCTGGCTCTTCTGAACGTATGACAAAAGTGGTAACTTCAAGTGTAGTGAATGTCTCGGAAAGTTTATTGAAGTCTATTTGACGAATTGTTCTACGATGAGTGAACAATTCTTTAGTCATCCGCTTTTTGTACCGATTTTCTAGAGACATTTGACGGACTTCGCCTCGTTACTATTTTTTTTAATAAATAAAGAAAAATTCAACACAGTTGCTAGACATACAAACTTAATGCGTATTCAAACGAAGTATGAATATTCAAATGAGTTTTGTTGTTTGTTTAAGAAATGGATAGTAAAGTTGAAGAAAAAAGCCAAATAAAGTATTGATCGGGTAATTGAGCAAAGGGAACCAGATTACAGTGTGAAAAGTTCTTAGTAGAGAAGCCATTGATTCATAGAAATTGTATAAAGAAATTTTTTATTAGAAATGTTAGGGTTATGTAAATATAGAAAATTTTAATAAATAGAAAAAATTGGGAAAATGAGATAATTAATTAAATAATAATCAAAAAATCAAAATCAATATTTTCCGAATGAAATGGATATGTGCAGATGCTAATTAACGAGACGAGTATGAAAATAATAATATAAAATTAATTTGGGAGCCCAAAAAAATTTATAACAAATACAAATTAGTTATATTAGTTAATTAATTAGAATGAGGAAAACAAAGAAATTAAATTATGGAGAATTTCTCCATTTTTGATAAATTTAATTATAAAAAAAGCTAATTATTACAAAAAGTAATTGGAATTGGAAATTTCTCCCGGGAACAGCCGAAACGGCTTAAAAATAAAACAAATTAATCCACTAGTTCCGGGAGTATATGGATATGTCACCGCTAGACCATGTCACTGCTGGACCACATACCCTCTCTTCCCGAGGCAAAAAAATTTTCTAAATCTAAAAGTAAAAATTTTAAAAGTACAAAAGTTTTTTAAACAAAGACAATGACTCATTCAAGGTAATTGAAACAAAGACCATGACTCATCAAAAATTTCTCAGGGTCATTTAAACAAAGACCATGATTCATTCAAGGTCATTCAAAAAAAATTCAAGGTCATTCAAAAAACTTTTTCAAGGTCACGGAATTTTTAATAATTTTTTAATTATATTGTATCTACTTACGTTTATAAGTTGTATATATTTTGTAAATTTTATTCTATTTTATTATTATTTTTTATAAATATTATTATTTTTAAATAAATAATTAAATAAATTTGGCAACGATTTAATTAAAAGATAACACCAATAAAAAACTTTTCGTACGATATATTTCGATAGCATAGCTATCATCTTCAGGTACTCAAAACCAACTAAAAATATTATGAATTAACATTTAATTTAAACAAATTATTTTTTATTAATTTAATTTTGTAATAAATAAATATTTATAAAATATATTCAATTCACTTTTAATTAATTTAAAATTTTAAAATTTTCACTTATATTCTAATTTTTAAAAAATTAATTTAATTTAAAATTTTCAATTATTTTAATAATATTAAAAAAACAAACATGATTTAACATACGTAAACTATTTAAAAACATTCAAAACATTCGTAGTCACAGCACTTTGTACATTAATCTTTGGATCCAATGACCTTATCAGCAATGCTTCACATATCACGCGTTCCTAATAATTATTAAAACTTCTCAACAAAATTCTAAAATCAGACATTCCTATATCACTTTTACAGCCTCTATTGTGTTCACTAATATTGGTCATACCCTTCAATCAACAATGCTCTAGAACTCGAGTACAGAGATGACAGGAAGTCTCGCCAATGTATGTGGCATTACACCCATTACATGTAAATTGATAAACGAGATCAGAACACAATCCAACCGGAGTTTTTGATTTATTAATAAACATATTGCGTACCTTACACGAATTAGAGACGATCTTATACTCTAAATTTCCCATCTGTTTACTTAACTTCCTTTAATAATTTGTAAAGCATTCAGAGTACGGCAATACTAACACATATTTAGGCTCAATTTTTTTATATCCATTTTTACTATTATTTAGATCAACACTCAATTCAAACCCATTTGACAAATTACATTCAGACTTTCCAAAACATGGATCCTTAGGATTTTTAATCAATTTATCAACAGTCTCTTTTATCATCAACAATAAAAATGATTTAGAATATCCATTCTTTATCAACAACTCCACCAATTTATCAACACTTTTTACCGAATTAGCAAAAGTAGAAGATAAAGATCATGAACGATAAATCAATCCTTTCACCATATTTCTTTTATACTTAAATTCACAAAAGCTTTCTGGAGAAGTATAAAGACCATTTTATGAACAGCTTACATAAAAACATTGTATTCACATGTGAAACGGAGAGAAAGTCATGAATTGCGTTTTTAGATTTGTTAATTCAACGCAAAAATAAACAGTATGAGACAAAGATTTATAGAAAACCAACTGATACTGGTCTTTCAAAAATTTTTCTATGTTGAAAAGTACATATTCTCTCAAGGCCACGGAATTTTTAATCATTTTTAATTTATATTATATCTACTTACTTTTATAAGTACTATATATTTTGTAAATACTTTTTATTATTATTTTTTATAAATATTATTATTTTTATTATTATTTTTTACAAATATTATTATTTTTATTATTAATATTAATATTAATATTATTATTATTACTATTATTATTATTATTATTATTATTGTTATTATTACTATTATTAAAACTTTACTAATAAAAACTCTAAATAAAATTATTATTATTATTGATGGGTTACTGGGTATTGTTGTTTGTTTGAATCTTTCTATTATCACCCCGGTAACGCCATATAAATATTTTCTAGCTACCACTCGGCACCCGTTGCCAAGCAACGTTGAAATTGTGTTCGAGTGGGTGGATTGTCCGCAAAATGTGAGCGCTATTACTAATGCTGTAATTGCTCGGACAACCCTGGGTCCAACGAGCTGTCGTTAGAAGACTGCTGCTCGCTTTATGTTATTGGGTCCCATGTATGTCGTAGACTTTATTGTTGAAGTTCATCATAGTATACAAGGAATTCGACAATGATATTTTAGAAAAAAAACGAGCGGCTGCATATCGCAACGATGCGGTTTGGTGTGTTGATTGCGGGGTTATGAACACTTGAAAAACCCTAAAGATACCGTTTTAAATAACAAGAAACATATAATTATAAAATAAACATATATAATTTGCAACTAAAATACATTCTATAAGTTAATTAGGCCTTATTTAATAATCGAGTGGCTCGACGTCTAGCCCGCTCTTTTCGTCCAGGCCGAAAACTGTTCGTTACTGTTGTGGTTGGAGTGGTGGTCGTTGTTGGAGTTGTCGTTAGGATTGCTGGTGGTGTTGTTATCGCCTCGCGGTAGGCTAATTGAGCCGGAGCAAACACGAGTGGATAGGTTACCGCTGCTCTCTCTTGACAGGCGGACAGCGCAACCTCCAGCCCCTTTATTTGGATCTTTAGGCTCTGGATCAATTGCTTTTTTTCTGCCCATCCCTTTTGGGGCCGCTGTAAGTCTTTGATGTAAGGCCCTGACCTTCCTGGGCTCTACCCAAGTAGCTTTGACTTGTTGAACCTCCCGGGTTAGTTGGATAACCTGGTCGAGGAAATTTTTATTGACTCGCCTGGCGTGGGCCAGTTCCGTTTGCAATGATTGTGAGGGTTCCATTACTGTAATAACAAATATTAAATTTTACTAATAACTCTGATAGTTAAAGGTACGGTTAATGTTTAAACATAATTTGCAAAATTTGGCTTAAGGAATCATTGAAGAAATGAAGTTCGAATAACAATTATTTATTTTGAGAAATAAAACAAAAAAAATTGAAGTCATTGGTCACAAATCCGTGAGGTCATGAATCCTCAAAAAATCTCCTGACCCCTTCTTCAGGGAAGTAACCCGGGATGACGAACACGGGTCGTCTCGTGTTGCGGGCCGGTCTCGGGTTGTGGGGCGGCTCGCTCGAGTAGACGTCCGCGATCCGTCCGACAGCGATGTCGTCCTCCACATTGGCCAGGTACTGTCTGGCCCTGACCACCTGTAGATCGACCTGCCGTTGGTGCTCTTCCAGGCGGGTGAGGAGATAACGTGCATGGTCTCGAATTTCTTGAGCCGGATGCCGATCGTCGTTTTGATTGTTCGGCCAGCGTGAGTTGTTTTCCATCCATAACAATTGCAGGCGGTCCGATGAGGCCCTCTGGGTTGGGGTTCCTCGTAACCCCTCGCTTGCTCTGCTCGCCTCCAAGCCTGTCGCCATTCTTCCGCAACGTAGGTGGGGACCCACTTGAGAGATCCTGATTCTTCTAAATAATCATGGTTAAATGGGATCGTCCACAAAGTTTAATAATTATCAAGTAAACTAGAATTAAAACAAAAATATGATGTCGGAAAACCATTGTCATTCCTCTATAATTCAGTTGTTAAAAGGACTAAAATTCCTACCACTGTCCGATTTTTTCCTCCTATCGTTTCCATTCCCTCTAAACCCCTCTACCCCCCTGGTGTTGCCGATGAATACGTCGGTGGTTGACAAGCTCCTATTTCGTGGATTGCCTTTAACTCCCTTCACAAACCGATAGATATTCAATAGTAAATTTCTACGAGGTATTAATAAAATAAAACAGACCCACTTGTCCTAAATTGATATTTCGCTTTTAAATACTTGTTAAGTAATTAGATCTGTATTAAATTAATCATAAAAGTGAATGACTTTAATTTAAATTTGGTCGCTTAGGAATGATAACTAGCGAAAATTAAATTTAAAATAATTATGAATATGAAATTTTATACGTATAAAATAGCGACAATGAAACATTACTTTAACTTTTTAGGGATATTCAAGTGTACGTAACCCATTGACTAAAACGTTACCATCCTACAGCCCATGTGATATTATCATACCTAAACGCCAATGAGATTGCATTAATTCATACTGATTTCCTGAGGAACCCAAATTTAGTTGAGTGTGTTTTTACTACTATAGCTGTATATCAAACCAAAAAAACTATCTTTGGGATCCAATTTACACCTCCTAGAGATCGAAATAAGAAGAGTAAGATCCATTAGTCTGGTGGGTTACAGGGTTTCAAATCTTGCTTATCTTCCTGGTGACCCTAGTAACGCCATACAAAATGATACTTATCCACTTGGCACCCGTTGCTAAGCAACGTTGGAAATGTGTTCAAGTGGTGGATTGTCCGCAAAAATTGAATACCATTGGCTAGTACTATAGTTGCTCGGACAAACCTCGGGTTCACGAGCTGTCGATAGAAGACCTGTGCTCGCTTTGCTCTGTCCCTCATAATTATTCATGATTAGTGCTTAATTGACTATGGAACGATTTGACGATGTTGGTGTACGGTTATATTAAAATAATTTCAACCACATTTAAGACTATTTTATTCAATTCATGTACAACTGTTACTGCTGGGTGAGTTGGAGTTGAATTGCGCGACGTCGGGCACGCTCCTTACGTCCCGGTCGCCGACTGCTGATGGTAGTGTTGGATTGCTCGGCTGGCTTGGTAGTTGTCTGCGGCATTTGAGTGGGGGCGAAGATGAGCGGGTAAGTTACCGCTTCACCTTCCCGGCATACCGCTAAAGCCACTTCGAGTCCCCGAACCTGCGTACGCAGACTCCGATTTAGCTGGCGTTCTTCGGCCCAGCCTTTTTGAGCTGCGGTGAGCCGTTGGTAAAGGATTTTTGTTCGTTTGGGGTCTAAGCAAGTCGCTTTGATCTGCTGCACCTCGCGAGTTAGTTGCAGTATTTGAGTAAGTAACTCGGCATTCGCCTGCCTCGCGCGATCTAATTCCGTCTGCAGGATCCGTAGAGAGGACATTACTGAAATTAAATGGGTTGTTACACGCCGATTTATAATCGAGCTAAATGTTTAAATTTATCCAAACAAATCAACAGTTCATTTTCTATTAAATAAGAAAACACACACAGTTCTAATTATAATTGCTATCTAATCACTACATTAATGTCTGTTAGTCATTCGTCCGGACAATACCGTTCTAAACTCTTCTTGAGAGCTTCTATCGTGTACGGTCGCCTAGTGTCTCGAACCGGACGAGGTGGATGGGCGACGGCGATCCGCCCGGCAAGGATGTCATCCAGCACGTTTGCAAGGTACATCCTTGCCTTGACTACTTGTAAGTCCACCTGCTCCTGCACCCGCTCCCACTGGGTGAGGAGGTCCTGCGCATTAGCGAATATTTCGGCAGCTGGGTACTGCTGTCGACTTAGTTCCTCTGGATCGCTATCAGGTGTCCTCCGAATGGCAGGGTATGGCCATTGCCGACGAATTTTCCCAATCGCCCCTGTTCTCCTGGGCGACTCCTTCCTAGATGGCGTGTTAATTGAACTGGAATCTGTCCTATCTAGAGGCATGTTTGGCTGAAAGCAATGTAGTATGATCAATTACTGACTTATGATGACTATAACAATAAAACGGATTATCTAACTAGGGTGTGTGATTTATTCTTTGGTTCTTTGATGACTAGGGGATGGCTGTTGGGCTTACATATTGTTTAACATTATGTCGTGGAGATGAGTAAGAACTGGCGTTCGGTCACTTATTGTCATTTGTCGATGTTGGGCGGAACTTATCGTTGGATTTATGCTAGGCTTGGCGTTGATGTTAGGGTTAAGAGTTACGGAGGGATTCTACTCTCTTGATAAGCCTTTGCGCCCGCTAAGTATCTGATGTGATCGACCTGTTCTATTTAAATGAGTTTGGCCATGCATCTCTCATAATTAACAAAAATGTTTCGATGTGTACGTTATACTAATGATTGGGCTAATAATAAATGTGATAGTGACTTAAACTTATCAATGGCTAACGGATCAAATAGGTGATTTTAATTAAAAATATTAATGGGCGGACAGATTAAATAATGTGAGGTTAAATACAATTATCAATGGGTTAGCAAATTAAGTATAAAATGTGATATTCATAAAAAATTTTATATCAACGGCTAATAGATTAAATATTGATTGAAAATACCACACCTATATCGTGAATTTTAATTATTAAGGCATGACGAACTGCGTTCGTTTATTTAAATTTCAAATTATTCTAATTCGTAAACAAAGTCCGATTCGTGCCGTCCGATCGCTTTAGAATTCAGTTACTGCACACTCGTCCCGACGTCTAGTAGGTCTACGACCATTTAATTACACGATAATCTATTCAAATTTAGTCATGCTATTTTAAAATTTTGATTATCAAGCTGGATCGGATTAATTGAGGTAAGTTGTCGTTCTAGTTGATTCCTCTACTTTTCTTTTAGATTTTAGCGTCACACACGCGTTCCTACCATGGATCTCCTCTCGCATCATTTATGTATTATCGGTTGGAAATTACCTGAGCCCTCAGTAACATTGGTCGACAGATTTTTCAATCGTATGAATCATTAATCAGAAGTCGTGTCTCTTCGTTTGGGTATTGATGGACCTCAAATATCGCACATTCCCCAGCTTATGCAGTCAGAAATTTCGTCTCTAATTTCTGATTGCGGATACTTGACTTACTGGCCTATGGATTACCTACTGTCGATTTATGATCTCAATTCAGCTGATTTATTTATGTTGGATTTTTAATTGCTATATTAAAGGTTCATTTGATTTTTGTTTTCTTTTGTGTTCGTAAGTCATTAATGCCTTTATGGTCATCGACATTTTAATTCATTAATCTCCTGAATTAGGTCGATGGTTCGAAAGATGTTTACTCGGTTATTATCAAAGGTGCCATTAAAATAAACTAAGCTGACAGTACAGGAATTTAAAATCGATTACGGTTAATACGGAATTCATTTAGTTCTGGCTATTAAGTTCACATGGTTTTATCACGTTCTTTACTCCTATTAATAAAAAAATCTGTTCCGATTCGTCCTCTCAGCAAACCCATTTGTCAACATTGGACTATAACTCTAAATTGTTACTAATAATTATTATTTGCTAAGGTGGCTTTCTCGTAAATTTCACCTAATGAGTTTTTTTACCCTTAGTTTAGAGATTTACTGGCGTTTGGTGTTTCTTGCATCCACGTGCATTTAAAAATGAGTTCGATTTCCTATTACTATCCCTAAGGTTACTAAATCTCTTCGAACCATCAATCTTTGTCAGGAGTTTAAATTAATCATCCAAATCATTCTACAAATTAGTTCACGGGTTTAATTCTATCAGTGATTTTTAGCTATTATAATACACGTTTCATATTTATTTTTATCTCGTTTACTTTACTCAAGGAACTGTAAGTCACCTAAATTTCCGATAGTCATTTTATTAAGATCTACTTTAATCAATGGAATATTTATTTTTATTGACGACAAAAAATCTGTTAACTCGATGCGAATTTAGGGATGCATTAAATTATTTATGACACTTATGTTTAATTTTGATGAACTAATCTATTACCAGTTAAAGCATTTATCACATTAATTGAATTTATACCAACGATTTCAGTTACTTTATCCCCGTACCCTTTCCCTTTAATAGATCTTAAGCGCCAATTGTGTTTATATTATATTTATTGAGTGCCCACTGGACTACTCGGTGTGGTGATTTTAAGCCGTTTGTAAGATAATTTTAGGTCGATTTTACAGAATTGAGAAACGAGGAAGCAGCCAGAGACTTCTTCCTTATTTCTCGCTTCAGCTATAGGGATAAATATTTACGTTCCGACCGCTGCGTTGCGCACGCTGAGTCTTCACGGTGCATATCATTGGCGATTTTCCACGCTCTTACATGCATTTGCACTATGTTGATTTTACTAACTTGCGTGATGTGTCGGCTGTGGGCCGGAAAAATTTCGACATTTAAAAATTTTAATCTTTTAAAACATATAAATTAAGTATACATTTAATAAAATTTATTAATCATAATACAAGTAAATTTACCCATTATCCATTCCATCAAACATAAAATAAGGCATAAAATAGCATAAACAGCATAAATACCTCTCCTCCCACATCAACGCCGAGCAGAGCTCCATTGAGATGCAAGGTCGTGATGTGGAAAGAGGGTTCCAATGTAAATGATTCTCACCTAAAAAATTCGAGTATTTGGGCTAATAAATTTTCAAAATAGTTCGCAAATTGTTTACAATTGGTTCACTTTCAGAATGGTTTTTAATCAAATGAAACTAGGCTTAGTTTTCGAAAATGGTTTTTTCAAATTGAAAAATGGTTTTAAGGTTAACTTCAATGTGAAAATGGATCAGTATTTATACCTAATTGTGTGACGTGTAAAATTTGATGTAGTAAAACAAAATTCGACCTTGTTCTTTTCTAGCAAATTCTATTATTTAATTATGATATTTTTTGATTTATTTTTATAATTTCTTATTTCGAATTTTTATTGAATTATTACTAATTCAAATTTTCGATTTAAATTTCATTTTAATGAACTTTAATTGATTTTCTCAATTTCGTCGAATTTGTCGTGTTTTCTTGTTGTATCTGTGTAGGTATCGTGCGGATCTTGGTGCATTTTGTTATTATTTTATTTTTATTTTTATGTTTATTATTTTATATTTAATTCTTTTATTTCTCAGATTTTATCGGGTTTACTTGGTGTTTTTCAGGTTTATTTTAAATTGCGTGTTGTATCTGCGTGTGTGTTTCTGATCCATTTAAACATTTTTCAAGGCCGTTTACGTTCTGGCCCAACAAGTCAAAGTTATAAATTTGACATAATATGTGAATTCATTATTTGCAAGTTCAGAATCTTAGAAGTGAAGTGAAGTTTTTGTATTACCATATGTTTATCGGGATCTATTATTTGTAAATCTAAGTCTTAAAAACCAAAATTAAAATTTTGTATCATTAAATATTTATTAAGGATTATTATTGACTCATCAAGAAAAAAATAAAATGGATATAATTCGAAATTTGTTAGGGTTCATTCGGGACGAGTCAAAAATCTCTATATCATTAGAACTTTATTGGGGTTTGAGCAACAATGAAATTTATATCTTCAGAAATTTATTACGATATAAGTAAAATGAAATTTATATCATTGGGAATTTATTAAGGTTTAAGTAAAAACGCCATTTAGATCGTTAGAAATTTATTAGGATTTTAGCAAAATACAATTTAAATTACTTAGTGATTTATTAAGATTTACGCAAAATGCAATTTAAATTTACCCCAAGTCGATGGGTTTGGCCCCCGCACTACTTCCTCTCCCGACCCCCTGATCGTAGTGTCCTCGTTGCCAAGTCCTTGTGGTTGATGCATGTATCAAATGGTTGGAATTAATGACCGATCGAATGTTACCGGTGCTTCTTATAGAATCCAGTGAAGATGTGTGTTCGCTGTTAGAAGATTTCGTTGATCACTTGGGTGGATTCATACTCGTGTGTAATGCTAAATGTGTGCCGTGTGTGTCTTTCGCCTTCCATATTTCAGATGGGCGTGTAATAACAGATGTTACTATCGATTGATTATAGATATAACTGTTAGGGTAAGTGTGTATGTTAATTATGCTATAGCCGTATCGATTACTCTCTTTTTGATTCAGTTTATTAGTTCTGGTGGTTGAATATTTGAAAGCAGTTCAATGGATTCATGACAGGTAATATGTGATCATATCTCTTAAGCTATTAAATTCTTGTCTCTTAAGGAATTATTGTAGGTTCACTGGGTCGGAATGGAATTCCCTAACGTAATCGTGATGGTGTATTTGATCGTTAGTTTAATGAATTGTTGAAAAATCTTTTACTAGGTTTAGCCGATGGGGATCCTTGTCAATCCATTTATTTAGATAAAACCCCGACTTATTCTTGGGTTTGAGAAATGAATGCGGATGGAGCGGTTAGTTCTTTTATAATAAGTGGTTGATCTTAATATTTCTTTAGACAATTTTTCAACGTGATAAGTTACCTCGGGAGTTTACAAAAATGATTCATTTATTAGCCTATTGAAATTTATGGATTTGAAGGAAACTATCGTATCACTGCGTAATCTGGATTGAATTATATTGCTTCAGTGTTTTGTTCTTTTTCTTTTTGGATTTAATGTGATTGATTTTTTATCGTTGGTCATGGTATGTCTATTAATTTTTTTATTATTTTAATTCGGATTCGTTGGTAATTATTAAGCGAGAAATTTCGTAGAATAAAGCTTGAAGATTATTCCTATTAACTGATTATCCCTCTAAATACTTAAATGTTCAGATCAATCATTCTCATTTATGTCTTTTAGGTGGCGTTATTGGCTTCTATCAATGAATCTAATTTTATTTCTGCGCGAGTAAATTATTTCACCCTTAGTATGATCGTAGAGAGTTATAGCGATTTATTATAATTCCCCTTTGTTTAATAGAGGTTTTGGTTACTCTTACTATGACGTTAACCATATATATCTATGAGGGTTTATAACTCTGATTTATTAACTTTGGAGTGAAAGCGCGTCTCCAAATTTATAACTATTAGTCGTTCGACTTTAATTCCAATCTGTATTTTAAATTTATAACAACGATTTCAATTTTATTCCCCGGTACCATTCCCCAGATTGACCTTAGGCGCAATATGTTCATGTTATAGTTAATGGGTGCCCACTGGACTACTCGTGTGATGATTTTGAGCCGTGTGTAAATATAGTTTAGGTCGAATTTAAAGAAACAGAGGGACGAGGAAGTAGCCAAAAGACCGCCTCCTTATCTCTACTTTCTTCTATACGGGATATTATTGACGTTCCGATCCCTGCGTTCCACACGCCGGGTCTTCACGGGCACAGATCATCGGCGATATTCCACGCACTTACACGAATCTGAATTATATGTCTGATTTTACTAACTTGTGATGTGTCTTTGGCTGTGGGCCGGAAATATTTTGACAATTAAAAAAAAATTATTAAAGAAAAACAATTTTGGTATTATAAAATAATTTATTAAAATAATAATAAAAGTTACCACTCCAAGCATCCATAAAATATCATAAAAATACCCCTCTCCCCACGCCGACATCCAAGCAGAGCTCTATCGAGGTTGCGAGGATGTGACGTGGAGAGAGCTTCCAAATTAAACTCTCACTTACATAGATTTTTAAAGAGTAAGTTTCAAAAAACTGATTCAAGTTTGAAAAACTGAAAAAACGATTAAAAATTATGTGAAAATGAGTCGGTATATATACCGATTTTTTGTCCCTAACCTTGCGTGTTCTTTTTGATTTAGTAAAACAAAATTCGACCTTGGGATTTTCTAGTGTATTCTAATCTTAATTTTTATTATTTTGTAATTTTATTTGATAATTTTTCTTTTAAAATTTTTATTGAATTATTTCTAATTCAAATTCTTTGATTTTTATTTCATTTTTGTGAAATTTCACATTTTGTTAAATTATCAAATTTCGGTCGAATTTGTTACGTTTTCGTGTTATGTTTATATTTATATAGTGCGGATCTTGTTGCTTTTTGTTACTATTTTAATTTATTTTTATGTTTATTTTTTTATATGTCATTGTTTTTCTCTCATATTTTGATAGGGTTCATTGATGTTTTCATAGGTTTTGAATTTAAAGCTGCATTTTATATTTGCATGTGTGTTACCGATTCATTTAAACATTCACAAGGCCGTTTGTGTTCTGGCCCAACATTATTATTATTAACAATAAAAACACATAAAACAATACATTATTATTATCAATACTATAACAATAAAATTAATAAAATTCATTATTATTAACAATAAAAACACATAAAACAATACATTATTATTATTATCAATAAAACATAAATTTTTTCTATCCAGATCCATCTTCATTTTTCCTCGAGCATAAAAATAAAATTATTATTATTATTTTTAATACTATACTAATAAAAACTCTAAATAAAATTATAATTATTATTATTAATACTATACTAACAAAACTTTAAATTAAATTATTATCATTATTATTAAAATACATTATTATTAACAATAAAACATAAATATGTCATCAATTTTTCTATCAAGATCCATCTTCATTTTTCCTCGAGCATAAAAATAAAATTATTATTATTATTATTAATACTATACTAATAAAACTCTAAATTAAATTATTATCATTATTATTAAAATACATTATTATTAACAATAAAACATAAATATGTCATCAATTTTTCTATCAAGATTCATCTACATTTTCTTCGAACATAAAAACACATAAAATTATGATTATTATTAATACTATATTGGTGGGTTACAGGGGTTCAAATCTTGCTTATCCTCCTGGTGACCCTAGTAACGCCATACAAAATGATGCTAACCGCCACTTGGCACCCGTTGCTAGGCAACGTTGGTAATGTGTTCAAGTGGTGGATTGCCCGCAAAAATTGAGTACCATGTGCTAGTACTATAGTTGCTCGGACAACCCTCGGGTTCACGAGCTGTCGATAGAAGATCTATGCTCGCTTTGCTTGGTCCCTTACATGGAATTTAGACTGATTAGCGTAGATGAGTTCGAGCCTAACCCACTATGATTGAGTACATAAGTGCTGATTTATTTAATGAACAAAGGACATGCGTAACAATGATAAGTTAATTCGATCGACTTGACGCTTGTGCGGCTCGGCGTCGGGCCCGTTCCTTACGTCCCGGCCGGCGGATGGTTGGTTGAATGATTGTCGACTTTGAGCTTGGCGAGACGCCATCAACGACGCGTTGACTCGGCAGTTGGGAAGGGGCGAAGACGAGCGGATACGTTACCGCTTCCCCTTCCCGGCAGGCTGCTAGGGCAACCTCTAAGCCCCTGATCTGTGTGCGAAGATTCTGATTGAGCTGGCGTTCTTCAGCCCAGTCCTTTTGAGTTGCAGTGAGTCGATGATAGAGCATCTTCGTCCGTTTGGGGTCGGACCAGGTCGCTTTGACCTGCTGCACCTCGCGAGTTAATTGCAGTATCTGGCTGAGTAGCTCCGCGTTTGCCTGCCTAGCGCGGTCTAGTTCGCTTTGTATTAGTTTCAGGGCCGACATTACTATAAAGAAAACACTCAGATTAATTTTGTTTAATGAGAGGAATTCTAATTATTCCAAACATAGTTATAGAAGGGAAATTTATTAAAACAAAAGGTTTTAAGATGAACAACTCATTGTAATTTAATATTAACAACATCACTAGGATAAAAATGTCAGTTACGATTGTGTTTGGAGGTTCATGACTCTTCAAGAAACTTCTTGACTCCTTCTTCCGGGGAGTAACCAGGGATGATGGGCACTGGACGTCGAGTGTTGCGCGCCGGTCGAGCCGGGTACGTCTCCGCGATGCGCCCGGCGAGGATGTCCTCTTCAACGTTGGCGAGGTACATCCTCGCCTTCACAACGTGCAAATCGACTTCTTCTTGAATCTTTTCCCACCGAGCCAGCAGGCTTCGCGCATGGTCGAGGATCTCCTCGGCAGGGTACTGTTCTTCCTCTGGTTGGCGGAGGTCATTCCCTCGGCCTAGGACTTGCCATAGTGTTGGGCATGATCGTTTTGGACGTGGCTCCTCGAGAGTCATTGACGGGCGCGCTCGTTTCCAGGCTCGGCGCCATTCATCGGCCTCTTGTGCTGAAATCCAATTTGGGAGCATGAGTTCTTCTGAAATGAGTTCGATGTAATACACCCTCACACAATTTACTAAATATATGAATGTTTAATCGATAGTCATAGACTCATATAATCTAGAATCGCTAGTTACTTTCAGGGTTACATCGATTGATTAAGTTAACGTTCGGGGAACTTGATGTCTGAACGGGAATCATAAGAATTATGGCGATGAGAGGTATAGGTTTGTGTGTTCAGGCGATTTCGATGGTTTTTCTGTGTTGGATTTAGGTCATTCATCCTTTAAGACGTTAGCGTTTCGGGGAGGAATCTATCTGCGTTTATTGAACAGAGGGGTCTTATCGATCTGTACTCGGTTCATCTACTGTATGGTTCTGATTATCCATGATTATTTGTGTATTAATAAGTTTGATTATTTGTCAAATTGAAATGGTTATTTGCGCAGTTATCATTCTAATTATTTTTTCAAATTGGAATGATTTATGAATTCAGTTATTAATCAAATTGGAATGATCACTTGCAACTACATAATTTTACTAGTTAGCAAAGTGAACTAACTGTTGACGCATTCGTCATCCGTTAATGTCGAACAGGATGTTCACACATGACATCACCGTCGACGTTCAGAGTGTTTTCGGGATCTGTGTATTCCTATGCAGTGGCGACATCCGTTCGCCCTTTGTGCCGGGTATTTGATTGTAACAGATTTATTATGAATTACAATTCAGGTTTATTCATTTATTATTAAAATCTAGATAATTTATCTCTTCAGGGAACGAGATTTGGAGTTAACACAGGTATGGGTTCGAATCTAGTTTGGTACATTTGGGTGGTCCTTCTATTATGGGAGTTGGTGCGGCTGCAGCATGGGTTCATAGGTTACTCTATGGAGTCAGTGAGTTTTACGTTAACTATCGATCGGTTTATAATTCTACGTCAAGGCAGTTTTGGGGAGTCACTCGTGGCGACTATCTGAGTGCTGTTTTCGATTCGTACATTACCGGAATTCTGATCGTATCGTGAAGGCTGACTAGTGGAAATTCTCAATGGCAGTTGTTGCTGAGACGAGGGACGTTTTAAGGACAAGTGGGCGTTATACTAGCGGGATGATTTATTGTCGGAACAGAGATTCGCGGTGATTTTAACGCAATAAATTCTTCTCCATTCTATTCGTATTTTTTTTTTAATGTTATTGAATTATTTAGACTATTCAAATTTCATTCTAAAGTTAACTGATTTTCTTTGGATTTTTATGCTGAACAGCGCTTAATTACATGAGAGGTGGGGAAGATATTGTTACTATTTTAATTATTAAACACGCTCGGTATTGATTTACTTTGGTACCTGATCTTATTTTACCTATTGAATCATTTTAATCCTTGGCCGCAGGTGATTATCAATTCTAGTAATTTGATTTTTAATCGTAGCTTCGCCCTACTCTCTCCACACGTTACTTCAGCTTGATTAGCGGATCACTTTATCAATAAGTGGGGATTTACCTAGTCTTAACCAAGGTTTAATGCATTAATTTTAATCTGCGAGCCACTTCAATTTTTTGCTAACTGAATACTTTGAATGGGTTTCTTTACCGTTAACTTATCTTAAAAATAAAGGCTTTATTTTAATAAGTTTTGATCTTTAAAACAATTTAACTTCCTCTTTACCCAAAGAATTTCATGATCAAAATTGTTACTTTACTGACACTGGATTACTTTAGTTTTTAAACAATGGGTTAATTTAGTTCAAATCCATAATTTACTCGAATTCCTTTTGATGATTATTTTCATTAATATAAATTAAATCAAAACGTTATTTTTATTCAGCAATTAGTTAGACCAATAGATCAAATTAATTTAGGAGACATTGTTGAATTACTTATACTTTTTATCCTCCAATTTAACATATTACTAATTAATTTAATTCCAAATATTAATCTAATTTACTCATACCAACGATTTCAAATTTATTTATCCCCGTACCCTTTCCCTTTAGTAGATCCTAGGCGCATTTGTGTTTACATTATATTTATTGAGTGCCCACTGGACTACTCGGTGTGATAAGTTTAAGCCGTGTATAATATAAATTTAGGTCGATTTTTTCTGAATTGAGAAACGAGGAAGCAGCTAGAGACTCCTTCCTTATTCCTCGCTTCAGCTATAGGGATCAATATTGACGTTACGACCGCTGCGTTGCTCACGCTGAGTCTTCACGGGTACATATCATTGGCGATCTTCCACGCACTTACATGCATCTGTACTATGTAGATTTTACTATCTTGCGTTATGTATTGGCTGTGGGCCGGAAAAATTTCGACAAATTATTTAATTATTTAAGTATATAAAACAGATTAATATTATCAATAATATTTATTAATTATATAACAATCCAACAAAATTACCCTCCATTAACAAATATCATCATATTGCATCAAAATAACATAAAACAAAATGCCACTCTCCCCACGTCGACGCCAAGCAGAGCTTTACCGAGATGCTATGGACGGGACGTGGAAAGAGGGTTCCACCATAAATAATTCTCACCTAAAAGTTAAGATTTCCAAGATAATCTGACAATAGTTTAAAATAGTTGAAAACAGTTTTAAAATTGACTTCAAGATTTAAAAATATGGTTTTTAAGGTTCGTTTCGAAGAACGGTTTTAAAAATGGTTTTTGGTTAAGTTAAATGTGAAAATGGATCAGTATATATACCTATTTTCTTGTGTGTGAAATTTGATGTAGTAAAATAAAATTCGACCTTGTTATTTCTAGCAAATTCTATTCTTTAATTTAATATTTTTGATTTATTTTTATAATTTTTATTTAGAATTTTATTAAATTATTACTAATTCAAATTTTTCGATTTAATTTTCATTTTAATGAACTTTTATTAATTTTTCCAATTTTGTCGAATTTGTTTGTTTTCTTGTTGTATTTGTGTAGGTATCGTGCGAATCTTGGTGCATTTTGTTATTATTTTAATTTATTTTTATGTTTATTAATTTATATTTAATTCTCTTATTTTTCTCATATTTTATATGGTTTAATTGGTGTTTTATTTGAAGTGCATGTTATATTTGCGTGTGTGTTACTGATCCATTAAAACATTTTCCAAGGCCGTTTACGTTCTGGCCCAACAATATTAATAAAAAACTCTAAATAAAATTGTTATTATTTTTAATACTATACCAATAAAATACATTATTATTAACAATAAAAACACAAATTGTACTATCTTTATTTCCCTAAGCATATAAAATTAATAAAATTATGATTATTTACTAATAAAAGATAACGAATAAATCACAAAATACATTATATTCAAATAAATTAATCCGACAAAACTGCATCGTCAATGTCTCGACTGAAACAGCTGTTCTCGTAGGAGCTGTCATAGCTTGGGCTGTGCATGCTTTGATAGCTTATGCTGTGCGATACTTGATCATCCTCTATGGCATCGATTCCTAAATAATGCCCAAATGCGAGACTGGAATTTCTACCCACCCAATTATCCTTATCGTCTTTATTGGTAAGCGCAATTTTATTATTTTTAATGTAAATAATTGATGGTTCCGTGTCCCTATACTAGTTTGAGGCACCGTAAATATTGTGTCATTATTAAAACAGTCTAAATATGACTGGTGCTCAATATCTGTCCCCAACAACTTCACCCCCTTAGCCCTCATTGTATCTTTAGTACCTAAAAGACTATAGCACTTGGGTCTTAAGAAAACCCATTCCTCATACCCAAGACCTTTACTCTCATCTTTAAATTTTCCTATTACAGAGTCAAGGTTTCTTGAGTACAAGGGATGTGCTGGGTCGTAATTTGAGGTGTCTAAAAGGCTGTATCTTATCATTGCCGACAAAAGAGTGTCTAACCTACAGTGCTTAACCTCAAGGAAAAACGAATCAGTGTCGCTGGCAACGATATTTATTTCGCAATAATTCATTGCGATATTTCGCTAGTTTCTTATACTGTAGTTCGTACATTCTAAGTTTAGACAAGTCTAGAACTGATTGTCCGATGTAACTAGGCCTGTCTAAACATATCAATTCCTTATTCAGATGAGTAGCAATCAGATTATCATCAATTACGATAGATTTTCTGAAAGTCGGTTTTGAGGCATATACAATCATCTTTTCATCAGAATTGCATAGCCTCAAATTCATTCGTTTTTTAAGATTTTCGACAGACTTTCCATACAAACTATTATTATAAAGTTTAAACAAGTCCCTATATAGCTCGCTAGTACTTTGATCTCTTAATTTTGTGTTTTTGTCAATGTATGCATGAAATATAGGTGCTTGCTTGAATTTAATTGCGCGATGAACTTTAACAACCTTCACACCGAGAGAAAGATAAAGCTTGAGAAGCCGCCAATGAAGAACATGGTTCTTCTTAGGCCAATGCGTGAGCATCAACTTCTCAACTTTTGAATTTGGTGGGCACATCTTTTCCGGCACAATCGGAAAATCATTCAAAAATCATGTAAATAATCTGGAATCTCGATATCAACTTCCATAGTATATCCATATGGAAGGATTTCAATATCCACAACATTCGCACATTCACGCATAACCTCATCCAAACCATCATACACCCAAACAAAATCAGCATACGGAAGATATTGGCTAAGTGCCCAACCATACAAATTATTTATATCTATATACACGAGTTCTGTATCCTCAGAACTTGCGACATAATGTTTTTTAACAAATGTTAACCAACCCCGTATTCCTCCCTCGTAGAAATTAAACATTTCCATGTCCTGCAGAAGTTCTATGGGTTCCTGTAATGTCATGAGAGCTGACGCCCATGACATACCAGGAATTCCATAAACATTAAGAGGTTCTAGACTATTATAGCAATTGCTTTTGCGCGAAATTGCTAAAAATAATCCGCAAAAAGGAATACGTCTAATTTTAAATAGGTTAACATGTAATCTAACATTGTCTCGCAATTTTGCTGTTCCAAATTTGTTGGGCTGTAGCGTATTCATCAGCAGATACAGAATCCCAAATAGGAGGCAATTCAGTCGTCGATTCGAGATCCTCAAGAGATTTCGCAAAGTCATAAGGAAAAATATCCTTGGCTCTAACAATTGCACCATCAAAAACAGAATCAGTTAAAGGCAAATCATTAAGTGCCTGTCTATAAAACGAACAGGCAATTTATTAATGTATGCGATGAGGGAGATAAATTTTTTCAGTAGTGGTCGGAATAATATTTAATTCCCAAGAAGAAAAATTATTTAGACCATACTTTAAAATATGATGGAGATCATATCCCCTCAAATTGTGAAAAACCACAGGTAATTGTTTCTGGATTCGTCGAGAAACATTACACTTCCTACAAGCAGCCCCTAAATACTTACCTGAGAAATGACAATGATCCTTAACTTTATCCCTAATAAACTTTTTACACAAATAACAAGTGCGACAATCCTTGAACTCCCGTTCCTCATTGAAACATAGTGGTCCTATAGTTTTTTGACAATGAACCTCGTAATATGGCAAGACAATCGAAAGAGCGATTTCATCAATCTTTTTCAAAAACGCCAAAACGCAATCATCGCCAATAAAATTATAATAATGTTTTGTGTATGTATTTGATTCCTTATATCCAGTGGTAAAATTTCTGATTTTAATCTATTAACTATTTTATTTGTTAATGAGATTTGTATAATATTTTCATGTTCTACATCAAATCTAATACTTTATGGCTCCCATTTAAATCTAACCTTATTTCAGGTTCATTATCAATATTAATCGAACCCCCTATTTGATTATTAACAATTTCTTCATCATCGCTAATAATGTTGTTATGTCTCGACGTATTATTATTATTATTATTATTATTATTATTGTTATTATTATTATTATTATTATTATTATTATTATTGTTATTATTTTTACGTTTATTGATTTTACGTAAAAGTGCCTTTTTATTCAATGTAAATTGATTTAAGTGGGTAGAGTGCCCCTTATAAAACTCTAAATATTTTATATCCTGGGCAGTCTCGCATTTGGGGCATATGAAAAATTGATGCCATAGAATTTTTGACCGTAGTATTGCTTCATTTCACCATGACATTTTACAGAATGACATGTTGAAGCGACGCAATACTTCGGATATTATTGGCCTGATAAAAATATATTTTAAATCAATAAACAAATCAACAAATTGAATTAACAAAGATGAAACTCAAGAGGACAAAATAAAATCAGAGCAAGAATTGAGCAGCGAAGAAAAATAAAGATAATTCAAGAGATCACCATAGAAGAGAACGACACGACAAAAAGCAACAAAATCAGCGATAAAAAGATAGCAGAAAAACAAAGAACAAAATATACTACAAAAATCGAAAAGAGAATCGATAAGGAAAGCGAAAATAAACATGTTACAACGAGTACTAAACAATAATGAAAAGGTCAAGAAAGAGGAACTTCAAATAAACGTAGAAAGTAAAGTATTGGAGTCAAAATCTATACAAGCAACAGGAGACAATATAGGAATCGGAGAGACGTCAATCGAACAAGAGGTAATAGGTATTTTAATGGTTAATAAAATATCAGAGGGAGAACTAATCGAAAAGGGAATCCAAAAGCAACAAACGAAAAATCTGAATATACAAGATAGTTCAAAAACAGTCAGCGAATTGATAATTGAAGAACTCAGCAAAACAACGAATGTGGAAAGGAAAATTACAATACAGCATGAATATGCACAACAAAACACGGCTAGGAAAACAACGACGAACGAAGAAAGTACCTGGACAATCGATATGAAAGCTAACAAAGTAAATATCAGAGAATATTCTAAAACTTGTCAAAAATTAGGACACGCGGAGAACCACTGCTATCAACATCAAATATGCCAACTATGCGGGAAGAGAGGCCACGTAAATACCTTTTGTCACAAAAGACGCGGAACATGTTTTAACTGTCTAAATGGGGACATTTGGCTCGAAATTGTCCAAATAAACATACTCAGAACACATCCAGAACAGTGGGACTAATGAGAGGAAGCAATAGAAACCAGATGAGATCAATACCAACACCAGAATAAAGCCAGCGAATGATCCAAGTGTCAAATCAAGCTATGAACCAGGAAAAGACATGACAACTGAAAGACAGAAAAACCTATTAGACATGACAAAACAAGTTACTAGAGCCACAAACAGCCAAGAGACAGAATCAAAATATTATAGTAATCAGGCGAAACAGAAACGAGAATATAACGAAATCCATGATGATAGAATGAATAACCGGAAACAGTTGGAAACAATCAAAATAACTAAGGAAATAATGCCGAAATGGATCAGAAACAAGAATACAACCAAGATATTAGAATATTATTAAAAAGAGCAATAAATTGGGAGTATGCATTACCAAAGACGATAAAATCTCTGTTAAAGAGAGGAGAAATAAAATTCACGGACAATAAAAGAGAGCCTGAGAAAGAAAGAAAGAATTAGAAACATTGGTAGGAGAATGGCACCGGATACAACGAAAATATAGAGGTAGAAAACAAGAAATTTGGATTGAAAAATTTGGACACAGAAAAATTGCGAGACTATGTTAGATTACATGTTAACCTATTTAAAATTAGACGTATTCCTTTTTGCGGATTATTTTTAGCAATTTCGCGCAAAAGCAATTGCTTATAATAGTCTAGAACCTCTTAATGTTTATGGAATTCCTGGTATGTCATGGGCGTCAGCTCTCATGACATTACAGGAACCCATAGAACTTCTGCAGGACATGGAAATGTTTAATTTCTACGAGGGAGGAATACGGGGTTGGTTAACATTTGTTAAAAAACATTATGTCGCAAGTTCTGAGGATACAGAACTCGTGTATATAGATATAAATAATTTGTATGGTTGGGCACTTAGCCAATATCTTCCGTATGCTGATTTTGTTTGGGTGTATGATGGTTTGGATGAGGTTATGCGTGAATGTGCGAATGTTGTGGATATTGAAATCCTTCCATATGGATATACTATGGAAGTTGATATCGAGATTCCAGATTATTTACATGATTTTTTGAATGATTTTCCGATTGTGCCGGAAAAGATGTGCCCACCAAATTCAAAAGTTGAGAAGTTGATGCTCACGCATTGGCCTAAGAAGAACCATGTTCTTCATTGGCGGCTTCTCAAGCTTTATCTTTCTCTCGGTGTGAAGGTTGTTAAAGTTCATCGCGCAATTAAATTCAAGCAAGCACCTATATTTCATGCATACATTGACAAAAACACAAAATTAAGAGATCAAAGTACTAGCGAGCTATATAGGGACTTGTTTAAACTTTATAATAATAGTTTGTATGGAAAGTCTGTCGAAAATCTTAAAAAACGAATGAATTTGAGGCTATGCAATTCTGATGAAAAGATGATTGTATATGCCTCAAAACCGACTTTCAGAAAATCTATCGTAATTGATGATAATCTGATTGCTACTCATCTGAATAAGGAATTGATATGTTTAGACAGGCCTAGTTACATCGGACAATCAGTTCTAGACTTGTCTAAACTTAGAATGTACGAACTACAGTATAAGAAACTAGCGAAATATCGCAATGAATTATTGCGAAATAAATATCGTTGCCAGCGACACTGATTCGTTTTTCCTTGAGGTTAAGCACTGTAGGTTAGACACTCTTTTGTCGGCAATGATAAGATACAGCCTTTTAGACACCTCAAATTACGACCCAGCACATCCCTTGTACTCAAGAAACCTTGACTCTGTAATAGGAAAATTTAAAGATGAGAGTAAAGGTCTTGGGTATGAGGAATGGGTTTTCTTAAGACCCAAGTGCTATAGTCTTTTAGGTACTAAAGATACAATGAGGGCTAAGGGGGTGAAGTTGTTGGGGACAGATATTGAGCACCAGTCATATTTAGACTGTTTTAATAATGACACAATATTTACGGTGCCTCAAACTAGTATAGGGACACGGAACCATCAATTATTTACATTAAAAAATAATAAAATTGCGCTTACCAATAAAGACGATAAGGATAATTGGGTGGGTAGAAATTCCAGTCTCGCATTTGGGCATTATTTAGGAATCGATGCCATAGAGGATGATCAAGTATCGCACAGCATAAGCTATCAAAGCATGCACAGCCCAAGCTATGACAGCTCCTACGAGAACAGCTGTTTCAGTCGAGACATTGACGATGCAGTTTTGTCGGATTAATTTATTTGAATATAATGTATTTTGTGATTTATTCGTTATCTTTTATTAGTAAATAATCATAATTTTATTAATTTTATATGCTTAGGGAAATAAAGATAGTACAATTTGTGTTTTTATTGTTAATAATAATGTATTTTTATTGGTATAGTATTAAAAATAATAACAATTTTATTTAGAGTTTTTTATTAATATAGTATTAATAATAATCATAATTTTATGTGTTTTTATGTTCGAAGAAAATGTAGATGAATCTTGATAGAAAAATTGATGATATATTTATGTTTTATTGTTAATAGTGTTGGGCCAGCACACAAATAGCCTTGAGAATTGTTTAAATGCATCAGTAATACAGCACGAAAACCCAGCACCAAGATAACTTAAAATACAATATACAACACCAACTAAACACTTTAAAAATCTGAGAGAATATAAATAAATATAAAATCAAAAACATAAAAGTAAAATAAAATAAATACAAAATGCATCAAGAACCGCACGAAATTTACATAAAAAATAACATAATAACAAGAAAATTTGACCGTAAAATGACCATTTATATAAAAGTAAAAATTAATGAATTAAATAAATAAAAATAAAATATTTTTAGCTGAATAAATTTATTTAAAAATGTTAAAAATAAATTACCAATTTAAATTAAGAAATAAATAAAAATTTAATTTAGATAACACAAATAATTTCAAGGTCGAATTTGGTTTAATCGCAATAAAATTAACGCGCAAGGTTAAGACCAAATTATAGGTATAAATACTGATGTGTTTTCCCAAATTTTCAACCACTACTACTTTGTAGTATTAATTTCAATCAAATTTAAGATGCACATTTTTTATAAATCTTACTTTGTTGTGTGATTTTTTTCAGATATTTTCAGATCATTAATCTACAGTTATCGATATTTTCAGTTATGTTTTGTAGCAATATTTTCAGGTTATTAATCTACAGTTATGTTTTGTAATAATATTTTCAGGTTATTAATCTACAGTTATGTTTTGCAGCAATATTTTCAGATTGTTAATCTACAGTTATGTTATTTTGGTTTATGTACATCGATGCCCGATTCAAAATTTGTTTATATGAATGCTAAATATACAGTTTATGCGTCGAGATTTTTGCCTAACTCATTTGGTAATTTATTTTTTTCCTATTATTTTATTTTCGGTGGCCCACAGCTAAAACATAACGCAAGATAGAAAAATAAAACACACTATCGAACTGTGTAAGTGCGTGTAAAATCGGCAATAGTTCGTGCCCGTGAAGGCCCCGGCGTGAGGAACACAGGAGCCGAAACGTCAATATCATCCGTTTCCTGTAAAATTAACATAAATTTTTAACAACATTCGGCTCAAAATCTCTAACACCGAGTAGTCCAGTGGGCACTCATTAAATATAATATGAACATAAATAGATCTCTAGGACAAAAAGAGAGAATGGGTAGCGGGGAAAATTGCGAAATCGTTGCAACAGTTAAAATGGATAGCCATCGGAAAAAGATTAATCTGAACGACCAAAATCATGAAAAATAATGTTTTTAAATAAGAATTAAATTAATTAATTTGAGTTGAGGCGGAAAATATGGGCGGGACGCTCTCAGATTTTCCGAATTGATTCAAATACTTAAAAAAAATAGTAACGTAAAAAGGGAACGCGTAAAATAAGGGTGGAACGCTGCTCAAATTTTCCGAGTCAATGAAAATACTTTGTCAAAAACTGTAGAATAGGGATGAACCGTAAAATAAGGGCGGAACGCGGCTAAAATTTTCGAATTTACAAAAATACTTTATCGAAAACCGAAAAATACAGATGGATTACGGCTAATGTTGTATATCAATAAAAAAAATTTAACGCTGAGGAATAAGGACGGATCCCTACAAAATCTTAATAATAATAACGATAATGATAAGAGTAATGGTAATTATAATAATAATAATAATAATAATAATAATAATAATAATAATAATAATAATAATAATAATAATAATAATAATAATAATAATAATAATAATAATAATAATAATAATAATAATAATAATAATAATAATAATAATAATAATAATAATAATAATAATAATAATAATAATAATAATAATAATAATAATAATAATAATAATAATAATAATAATGATAATAATAATAATAATGGTATTTGTAGTAATGATGATAATAATTATGATTATAATAATAGTGCTAATAATCATAGTAGTAATAACAATAAATATAATGGTAGTTATAGTAATAAAAATAATAATAAAGGTAATAGTAGTAACAATTAAGAAAGGTAATATATATAATAGTAACAATGATGATGCTAGTAATAATAATAGGGCACATTGTAGTTATAATAGGGATAAGAGTAAGAGAGCTAGTGTGTGAATATTTAACATAACAAAGGGTGTACAGGCCAAAGAATAATCATCAACGCGGACGACGATAAGAAGGACTATGGGAATGGACATAACAATGAATGATATGAAAGTATAGGTTAACATTTGACAGAGATAGGAGAATAATGGGACCTAAAAATCGAAATCGAGCACAGACCTTCTATCGGTAGCTCGTTGGACCCAAGGATCGTTCGGTCAATTATAGCATTAGCAATAGTGCTCACTTTTTGCGGACGATCTACCCACTCGAACACAGTTCCAACGTTGCTTAGCAACGGGTGCCGAGTGGTAAGCGAAGAATATTTGTATTGGGTTGTCTGGGTAACAACATATAGTTTCAAAATATCAACACCCAGAAATCCACCAATAATAATGTATTTTAATAATAATGATAATAATTTAATTTAGAGTTTTATTAGTATAGTATTAATAATAATAATAATAATTTTATTTAGAGTTTTTATTAGTATAGTATTAATAATAATAATAATAATTTTATTTTTATGCTCGAGGAAAAATGAAGATGGATCTTGATAGAAAAATTGATGAAATATTTATGTTTTATTGTTAATAATAATGTATTTTAATAATAATGATAATAATTTAATTTAGAGTTTTATTAGTATTGTTGGACCAGAACACAAACGGCCTTGGAAAATGTTTAAATGGATCGGTAACACACATGCAAACATAACAAGCAAATTTAAAATAAAACCTATGAAAACACCAATTAAACCCTACCAAATATGAGAAAAAAGAGAATTAAATATAAATAATAAACATAAAAATAAATAAAATAATAACAAAATGCAACAAGATTCGCACGATACAAACACAAATATAACACGAAAACCCAACAAATTCGACCAAGAATTAACAAATTAATAAAAGTTCATGAAAATGAAACTTAAATCAAAAAATTTGAATTAGAAATAATTCAATAAAAATTCTAAATGAAAAATTATTAAAATAAATTGAAAAATAATAAAATTAAAGAATAGAATACACTAGAAAATAACAAGGTCGAATTTTGTTTTACTACATCAAATTTAACACGCGAGGTTAGGGACAGAAAATAGGTATAAATACCGATTCATTTTCACATTAAATTTAACCATAAAAACCATTTTTCAAACCATTTTGAATCAAAATTTGATTTTGAATTATTGATTAAAAATCTATTGAAGACAATTTTTTAGGTGAGAAATAGCTTTTATTTTGGAGCTCTCTCTCCACGTCACATCCTCGCAATCTCGGTAGAGCTCTGCTTGGACGTCGGCGTGGGGAGAGATTCAATTTTATGTTTTGATGAATTTATTTGTTGGTCAAGTAATTTTGTCTTTAATATGATAATAAACATTTATATTATTCATAAATTGTTCTATATATTTAATAACTAAATTAATCTGTCGAAATTTTTCCGGCCCACAGCCAACACATATCGCAAGTTAGTAAAATATACACAGTACAGATTCGTGTAAGTGCGTGGAAAATCGCCAATGATATGTACCCGTGAAGATCCAGCGTGCGGAACGCAGGGGTCGTAACGTCAATATTATTCCATATAGAAGAAACGAGAAATAAGGAAGAAGTCTTTTGGCTGCTTCCTCGTTTCTCATTTCTGTAAAATCGACCTAAAATTATATTACACACGGCTCAAAATCACTACACCGAGTAGTCCAGTGAGCACTCATTAAATATAATATAAACACAATATGCGCCTAAGGCTTATTAAAGGGTAACGGTACGGGGAATAAATTAATTTGTTGATTAAAAATAAAATAATATGAATTCATTGATTAACGATAAAGTAATTTTTGAGTAAATATTGAGTAAAAATAAGTAATTCATTGATTTAAATTAATATCATTCATTGATTAAAATTAAAGTAACTATCGAGTAAAAATAAGTAATTCATGGATTAGAAATAAAATAATTCATTGATTAAAATTAAAGTGATTATTGATTAAATTCATTGGTTAAAAATAATGTAATTGTTGATTAAAAGTGAGTAATTTATTGATTAATAATAGAGCAATTCATTGAGGAAAAATAAAGTAATTCAACTAATTAAGGATAGAAATAAATAAATTAATCTGTTAATGGAAAATAAGTATAAATCCGTCGCTTAAAAATAAATTAACAATTCGTTAGAAATGAATTAATACGAAATCATTGCTATAAGAAATTTAAATCGTTGTTGTAAAGAAAAATTAACCTCATTATAAAAGGAAAACTGAAATCGATATTAACATGCAATCGTTGATTAATTCGTCGTAAAAACAAAATAAAATTGGTTTAATAAATTTAGCTTGGCGATAGCATTTCATTTAAAATTCCTAAGACTTAAAATTCAGATAAAAACCCAAACATTGACCCTAAAAATCGAGAATTAATATAAAATTGACGAAAAATCAAAATGACCATAAAAATTTAAGATGATAGATCAATTAAAGTAACAATCAAAAATTTATTTTAACATTACAGAAAAGAAATAATCATAAAATTATATTAATGTTAAAACACAGGAAAGGCTTACCGCCGACATCGAATTTCGATAACGTTAATAAGGTGATCCAAATATCCCCCGAGAAAACGACGAATAAAAAATTCCAAATAATAAAATTCCAAATGCATGCGATTGCACAAAGGTGCCGAGAAGGAGTCCACCCCGAAACATGCTGTAGATCCAAGTATTTTCCCTAAAACGTTGATAAAAAGCATTCAAATTAGTTAAAACATTAACTTACAAAATCGATTCGACTAAACTTCGGCGAATTTACCAATCGTGAATTTCTGCAAATGAAGTATAAGTAATATAAACACAGGATGTAAACTTACCGAATTGAACTATCGCCGTTCACATATCAATACCGGAAATCTTAATAGATCCATAAATCGTCCAATCAACCGGAAATCGTAAGTCCAAATTGAATAAACCCGAAATCCCCGTGATCCGCGAGTTTGACGTTTCCTTAGACGTTTTACCTATGTAATGAATATGGATTAAATTCTAACAATATAAATAAAAATTTTCTCACGCAAATCTCCATGGTTAGTCATGAGGTAATGGATGCGTGTGCATCAACACTAGTTAAATAATTTGGTATGGATGTCATCCAGTCATTGTGCTATCGATTTTCAATTCTTGAAATATGGATCTACCAACCATGGCGTCAACCGGAAAAATACCAAAGGAGTCGAGTTTCCCAAGTCAAGGTAATTTACATCGAAGTTTCATCTTAATAAATGTTAATACAATGTAGTTAGTAAATTTTAAATTAGTTTTAATAAACGTTAATACCACGTCGTTAGAAAATTTTAAATTAGTTTTTAACAAGTATTAATACTATGCATTTAGCAAACTCCAACTTGATTTTAATAAATGTTAACACTATGTAGTTAATAAATCTTTACTTATCCAATTTCATAAACTTCAAAGCAAAAAGTTATTCATAGTCTTTATGCATGATAAAAAATCCTATAGGCCTTGAAAACTTTCATCCACAACTCTCATCCGTCGATAAACGTTGATAATCCTCGTAACAATAAATCGACATGGACGATGCCTTGACGTCAACACGATAGCTGAGGGATAAGAGACTACGCCACCGTTAATAAAGCATATACTGAAAACTAGGTTATACCGGTTCACCTAAGCATAACGATATTTATTTTAAAAGAGCCAACGCTTCTCGAGGGGATCCCCGCCCACGTGGCGGAAGAATGGCGTCGGGCTTGGAAGCGGGCCTTACCGACAACAATGCCCGAGGAACTTCAACCCAAGGAACCACACCGGACAGCCCTACAGATACTAGGTATGGAGAATGACCCTCGTAGGGCCAGGGTGCGATGTAGCCAACAATATCCTGCCGAAGAGATTCGAAACCACGCACGGAGCCTACTCGTCCATTGGGAAAGGGTCCAATGGCAGGTCGATCAGAACGTCGTCAAGGCCAGGATGTATTTGGCCAATGTCGAAGAAGAAATCTCCGTCGGGCGCATCCCCCGAGTTCTATCCAGCCCGACCGGCCCGTAATACTAAACGCCCAGTAGCCATTATCCCAGGCTACTCCCCGGCGGAAGGGGTTAGGAAGTTCTTAGAGGAACCCTAACTTCCTGGACAAGAAGAAACAAAACAACATTTTGTGTTATTTTAGTTGAATAAAATCTTAAAAAATGTTGTTCATTCATTTGCTACATTAATAAACTCATTCTTGCATCCTATGTTTTACTAATCAGAATTTTACTTTACCTAAGTTAATGATGAAATTAAGGATTTTTATTACAGATATGACATCTACCCAGATGTTGCAAGCGGAACTTGCTCACATGCGACGTGCAAACACGAATCTTCTCGACCAAATAGTTAAGATAACCCGAGAAGCTAAGCAGATCAAGTCTACTTGGTCGGACCCGAAGAAAACGAAGGCTCTCTATCTTAGGCTCACTGCCGCTCAAAAGGGCTGGGCGGAGGAGCGATTACTCAACCAGAGCCTCCGTACACAAATCCGAGGACTGGAAGTCGCCATGGCTGCAAGTCGGGGGGAGGCAAGCGGTAACGTACCCGCTTATCTTTGCTCCATCCCAGTTGTCCTACCAGAATCAGACCCACAACGCTACACCAGCCAGAAATTCTTCAACAGCTCCATCAAGCAACCACCGGCCGGGACGAAAAGAACGTGCCCGCCGCAGAGCCGCACGTCTGCTAGATAAAGCAATCTAAATGACGGACATGACACATTAATTTTGTTACTTTGTTATTTCAATAAACAGAATCGTAATGGTGATTAAATTTAAAAATAGTATGTTCCCGATAGGATTATAAGTAGAATGGTCGCCGGAAAATCGTGAATACTCTCACTGAGTCGTCGAACTAGTGTTTTCTCTCCTACCGTTCAGGACGGATTTTGCATTTCTTATGTAGGGGACAGCATAAAGCGAGCGCAGGTCTCCTAACGACAGCTCGTTGAACCCGAGGGTTGTCCGAGCAATTACAGTATTAGTAATAATGCTCACTTTTTGCGGACAATCCACCCACTCGAACACATTTCCAACATAACACGAAAACGTAACAAATTCGACCGAAATTTGATAATTTAACAAAATGTGAAATTTCACAAAAATGAAATAAAAATCAAAGAATTTGAATTAGAAATAATTCAATAAAAATTTTAAAAGAAAAATTATCAAATAAAATTACAAAATAATAAAAATTAAGATTAGAATACACTAGAAAATCCCAAGGTCGAATTTTGTTTTACTAAATCAAAAAGAACACGCAAGGTTAGGGACAAAAAATCGGTATATATACCGACTCATTTTCACATAATTTTTAATCGTTTTTTCAGTTTTTCAAACTTGAATCAGTTTTTTGAAACTTACTCTTTAAAAATCTATGTAAGTGAGAGTTTAATTTGGAAGCTCTCTCCACGTCACATCCTCGCAACCTCGATAGAGCTCTGCTTGGATGTCGGCGTGGGGAGAGTGGTATTTTTATGATATTTTATGGATGCTTGGAGTGGTAACTTTTATTATTATTTTAATAAATTATTTTATAATACCAAAATTGTTTTTCTTTAATAATTTTTTTTTAATTGTCAAAATATTTCCGGCCCACAGCCAAAGACACATCACAAGTTAGTAAAATCAGACATATAATTCAGATTCGTGTAAGTGCGTGGAATATCGCCGATGATCTGTGCCCGTGAAGACCCGGCGTGTGGAACGCAGGGATCGGAACGTCAATAATATCCCGTATAGAAGAAAGTAGAGATAAGGAGGCGGTCTTTTGGCTACTTCCTCGTCCCTCTGTTTCTTTAAATTCGACCTAAACTATATTTACACACGGCTCAAAATCATCACACGAGTAGTCCAGTGGGCACCCATTAACTATAACATGAACATATTGCGCCTAAGGTCAATCTGGGGAATGGTACCGGGGAAATAAAATTGAAATCGTTGTTATAAATTTAAAATACAGATTGGAATTAAAGTCGAACGACTAATAGTTATAAATTTGGAGACGCGCTTTCACTCCAAAGTTAATAAAATCAGAGTTATAAACCCTCATAGATATATATGGTTAACGTCATAGTAAGAGTAACCAAAACCTCTATTAAACAAAGGGAATTATAATAAATCGCTATAACTCTCTACGATCATACTAAGGGTGAAATAATTTACTCGCGCAGAAATAAAATTAGATTCATTGATAGAAGCCAATAACGCCACCTAAAAGACATAAATGAGAATGATTGATCTGAACATTTAAGTATTTAGAGGGATAATCAGTTAATAGGAATAATCTTCAAGCTTTATTCTACGAAATTTCTCGCTTAATAATTACCAACGAATCCGAATTAAAATAATAAAAAATTAATAGACATACCATGACCAACGATAAAAAATCAATCACATTAAATCCAAAAAGAAAAAGAACAAAACACTGAAGCAATATAATTCAATCCAGATTACGCAGTGATACGATAGTTTCCTTCAAATCCATAAAATTTCAATAGGCTAATAAATGAATCATTTTTGTAAACTCCCCGAGGTAACTTATCACGTTGAAAAATTGTCTAAAGAAATATTAAGATCAACCACTTATTATAAAAGAACTAACCGCTCCATCCGCATTCATTTCTCAAACCCAAGAATAAGTCGGGGTTTTATCTAAATAAATGGATTGACAAGGATCCCCATCGGCTAAACCTAGTAAAAGATTTTTCAACAATTCATTAAACTAACGATCAAATACACCATCACGATTACGTTAGGGGAATTCCATTCCGACCCAGTGAACCTACAATAATTCCTTAAGAGACAAGAATTTAATAGCTTAAGAGATATGATCACATATTACCTGTCATGAATCCATTGAACTGCTTTCAAATATTCAACCACCAGAACTAATAAACTGAATCAAAAAGAGAGTAATCGATACGGCTATAGCATAATTAACATACACACTTACCCTAACAGTTATATCTATAATCAATCGATAGTAACATCTGTTATTACACGCCCATCTGAAATATGGAAGGCGAAAGACACACACGGCACACATTTAGCATTACACACGAGTATGAATCCACCCAAGTGATCAACGAAATCTTCTAACAGCGAACACACATCTTCACTGGATTCTATAAGAAGCACCGGTAACATTCGATCGGTCATTAATTCCAACCATTTGATACATGCATCAACCACAAGGACTTGGCAACGAGGACACTACGATCAGGGGTCGGGAGAGGAAGTAGTGCGGGGCCAAACCCATCGACTTGGGGTAAATTTAAATTGCATTTTGCGTAAATCTTAATAAATCACTAAGTAATTTAAATTGTATTTTGCTAAAATCCTAATAAATTTCTAACGATCTAAATGGCGTTTTTACTTAAACCTTAATAAATTCCCAATGATATAAATTTCATTTTACTTATATCGTAATAAATTTCTGAAGATATAAATTTCATTGTTGCTCAAACCCCAATAAAGTTCTAATGATATAGAGATTTTTGACTCGTCCCGAATGAACCCTAACAAATTTCGAATTATATCCATTTTATTTTTTCTTGATGAGTCAATAATAATCCTTAATAAATATTTAATGATACAAAATTTTAATTTTGGTTTTTAAGACTTAGATTTACAAATAATAGATCCCGATAAACATATGGTAATACAAAAACTTCACTTCACTTCTAAGATTCTGAACTTGCAAATAATGAATTCACATATTATGTCAAATTTATAACTTTGACTTGTTGGGCCAGAACGTAAACGGCCTTGAAAAATGTTTAAATGGATCAGAAACACACACGCAGATACAACACGCAATTTAAAATAAACCTGAAAAACACCAAGTAAACCCGATAAAATCTGAGAAATAAAAGAATTAAATATAAAAAATAATAAACATAAAAATAAAAATAAAATAATAACAAAATGCACCAAGATCCGCACGATACCTACACAGATACAACAAGAAAACACGACAAATTCGACGAAATTGAGAAAATCAATTAAAGTTCATTAAAATGAAATTTAAATCGAAAATTTTGAATTAGTAATAATTCAATAAAAATTCGAAATAAGAAATTATAAAAATAAATCAAAAAAATATCAAAATTAAATAATAGAATTTGCTAGAAAAGAACAAGGTCGAATTTTGTTTTACTACATCAAATTTTACACGTCACACAATTAGGTATAAATACTGATCCATTTTCACATTGAAGTTAACCTTAAAAACCATTTTTCAATTTGAAAAAACCATTTTCGAAAACTAAGCCTAGTTTCATTTGATTAAAAACCATTCTGAAAGTGAACCAATTGTAAACAATTTGCGAACTATTTTGAAAATTTATTAGCCCAAATACTCGAATTTTTTAGGTGAGAATCATTTACATTGGAACCCTCTTTCCACATCACGACCTTGCATCTCAATGGAGCTCTGCTCGGCGTTGATGTGGGAGGAGAGGTATTTATGCTGTTTATGCTATTTTATGCCTTATTTTATGTTTGATGGAATGGATAATGGGTAAATTTACTTGTATTATGATTAATAAATTTTATTAAAATGTATACTTAATTTATATGTTTTAAAAGATTAAAATTTTTAAATGTCGAAATTTTTCCGGCCCACAGCCGACACATCACGCAAGTTAGTAAAATCAACATAGTGCAAATGCATGTAAGAGCGTGGAAAATCGCCAATGATATGCACCCGTGAAGACTCAGCGTGCGCAACGCAGCGGTCGGAACGTAAATATTTATCCCTATAGCTGAAGCGAGAAATAAGGAAGAAGTCTCTGGCTGCTTCCTCGTTTCTCGATTCTGTAAAATCGACCTAAAATTATCTTACAAACGGCTTAAAATCACCACACCGAGTAGTCCAGTGGGCACTCAATAAATATAATATAAACACAATTGGCGCTTAAGATCTATTAAAGGGAAAGGGTACGGGGATAAAGTAACTGAAATCGTTGGTATAAATTCAATTAATGTGATAAATGCTTTAACTGGTAATAGATTAGTTCATCAAAATTAAACATAAGTGTCATAAATAATTTAATGCATCCCTAAATTCGCATCGAGTTAACAGATTTTTTGTCGTCAATAAAAATAAATATTCCATTGATTAAAGTAGATCTTAATAAAATGACTATCGGAAATTTAGGTGACTTACAGTTCCTTGAGTAAAGTAAACGAGATAAAAATAAATATGAAACGTGTATTATAATAGCTAAAAATCACTGATAGAATTAAACCCGTGAACTAATTTGTAGAATGATTTGGATGATTAATTTAAACTCCTGACAAAGATTGATGGTTCGAAGAGATTTAGTAACCTTAGGGATAGTAATAGGAAATCGAACTCATTTTTAAATGCACGTGGATGCAAGAAACACCAAACGCCAGTAAATCTCTAAACTAAGGGTAAAAAAACTCATTAGGTGAAATTTACGAGAAAGCCACCTTAGCAAATAATAATTATTAGTAACAATTTAGAGTTATAGTCCAATGTTGACAAATGGGTTTGCTGAGAGGACGAATCGGAACAGATTTTTTATTAATAGGAGTAAAGAATGTGATAAAACCATGTGAACTTAATAGCCAGAACTAAATGAATTCCGTATTAACCGTAATCGATTTTAAATTCCTGTACTGTCAGCTTAGTTTATTTTAATGGCACCTTTGATAATAACCGAGTAAACATCTTTCGAACCATCGACCTAATTCAGGAGATTAATGAATTAAAATGTCGATGACCATAAAGGCATTAATGACTTACGAACACAAAAGAAAACAAAAATCAAATGAACCTTTAATATAGCAATTAAAAATCCAACATAAATAAATCAGCTGAATTGAGATCATAAATCGACAGTAGGTAATCCATAGGCCAGTAAGTCAAGTATCCGCAATCAGAAATTAGAGACGAAATTTCTGACTGCATAAGCTGGGGAATGTGCGATATTTGAGGTCCATCAATACCCAAACGAAGAGACACGACTTCTGATTAATGATTCATACGATTGAAAAATCTGTCGACCAATGTTACTGAGGGCTCAGGTAATTTCCAACCGATAATACATAAATGATGCGAGAGGAGATCCATGGTAGGAACGCGTGTGTGACGCTAAAATCTAAAAGAAAAGTAGAGGAATCAACTAGAACGACAACTTACCTCAATTAATCCGATCCAGCTTGATAATCAAAATTTTAAAATAGCATGACTAAATTTGAATAGATTATCGTGTAATTAAATGGTCGTAGACCTACTAGACGTCGGGACGAGTGTGCAGTAACTGAATTCTAAAGCGATCGGACGGCACGAATCGGACTTTGTTTACGAATTAGAATAATTTGAAATTTAAATAAACGAACGCAGTTCGTCATGCCTTAATAATTAAAATTCACGATATAGGTGTGGTATTTTCAATCAATATTTAATCTATTAGCCGTTGATATAAAATTTTTTATGAATATCACATTTTATACTTAATTTGCTAACCCATTGATAATTGTATTTAACCTCACATTATTTAATCTGTCCGCCCATTAATATTTTTAATTAAAATCACCTATTTGATCCGTTAGCCATTGATAAGTTTAAGTCACTATCACATTTATTATTAGCCCAATCATTAGTATAACGTACACATCGAAACATTTTTGTTAATTATGAGAGATGCATGGCCAAACTCATTTAAATAGAACAGGTCGATCACATCAGATACTTAGCGGGCGCAAAGGCTTATCAAGAGAGTAGAATCCCCTCCGTAACTCTTAACCCTAACATCAACGCCAAGCCTAGCATAAAATCCAACGATAAGTTCCGCCCAACATCGACAAATGACAATAAGTGACCGAACGCCAGTTCTTACTCATCTCCACGACATAATGTTAAACAATATGTAAGCCCAACAGCCATCCCCTAGTCATCAAAGAACCAAAGAATAAATCACACACCCTAGTTAGATAATCCGTTTTATTGTTATAGTCATCATAAGTCAGTAATTGATCATACTACATTGCTTTCAGCCAAACATGCCTCTAGATAGGACAGATTCCAGTTCAATTAACACGCCATCTAGGAAGGAGTCGCCCAGGAGAACAGGGGCGATTGGGAAAATTCGTCGGCAATGGCCATACCCTGCCATTCGGAGGACACCTGATAGCGATCCAGAGGAACTAAGTCGACAGCAGTACCCAGCTGCCGAAATATTCGCTAATGCGCAGGACCTCCTCACCCAGTGGAGCGGGTGCAGGAGCAGGTGGACTTACAAGTAGTCAAGGCAAGGATGTACCTTGCAAACGTGCTGGATGACATCCTTGCCGGGCGGATCGCCGTCGCCCATCCACCTCGTCCGGTTCGAGACACTAGGCGACCGTACACGATAGAAGCTCTCAAGAAGAGTTTAGAACGGTATTGTCCGGACGAATGACTAACAGACATTAATGTAGTGATTAGATAGCAATTATAATTAGAACTGTGTGTGTTTTCTTATTTAATAGAAAATGAACTGTTGATTTGTTTGGATAAATTTAAACATTTAGCTCGATTATAAATCGGCGTGTAACAACCCATTTAATTTCAGTAATGTCCTCTCTACGGATCCTGCAGACGGAATTAGATCGCGCGAGGCAGGCGAATGCCGAGTTACTTACTCAAATACTGCAACTAACTCGCGAGGTGCAGCAGATCAAAGCGACTTGCTTAGACCCAAACGAACAAAAATCCTTTACCAACGGCTCACCGCAGCTCAAAAAGGCTGGGCCGAAGAACGCCAGCTAAATCGGAGTCTGCGTACGCAGGTTCGGGGACTCGAAGTGGCTTTAGCGGTATGCCGGGAAGGTGAAGCGGTAACTTACCCGCTCATCTTCGCCCCCACTCAAATGCCGCAGACAACTACCAAGCCAGCCGAGCAATCCAACACTACCATCAGCAGTCGGCGACCGGGACGTAAGGAGCGTGCCCGACGTCGCGCAATTCAACTCCAACTCACCCAGCAGTAACAGTTGTACATGAATTGAATAAAATAGTCTTAAATGTGGTTGAAATTATTTTAATATAACCGTACACCAACATCGTCAAATCGTTCCATAGTCAATTAAGCACTAATCATGAATAATTATGAGGGACAGAGCAAAGCGAGCACAGGTCTTCTATCGACAGCTCGTGAACCCGAGGTTTGTCCGAGCAACTATAGTACTAGCCAATGGTATTCAATTTTTGCGGACAATCCACCACTTGAACACATTTCCAACGTTGCTTAGCAACGGGTGCCAAGTGGATAAGTATCATTTTGTATGGCGTTACTAGGGTCACCAGGAAGATAAGCAAGATTTGAAACCCTGTAACCCACCAGACTAATGGATCTTACTCTTCTTATTTCGATCTCTAGAAGGTGTAAATTGGATCCCAAAGATAGTTTTTTTGGTTTGATATACAGCTATAGTAGTAAAAACAAACTCAACTAAATTTGGGTTCCTCAGGAAATCAGTATGAATTAATGCAATCTCATTGGCGTTTAGGTATGATAATATCACATGGGCTGTAGGATGTTAACGTTTTAGTCAATGGGTTACGTACACTTGAATATCCCTAAAAAGTTAAAGTAATGTTTCATTGTCGCTATTTTATACGTATAAAATTTCATATTCATAATTATTTTAAATTTAATTTTCGCTAGTTATCATTCCTAAGCGACCAAATTTAAATTAAAGTCATTCACTTTTATGATTAATTTAATACAGATCTAATTACTTAACAAGTATTTAAAAGCGAAATATCAATTTAGGACAAGTGGGTCTGTTTTATTTTATTAATACCTCGTAGAAATTTACTATTGAATATCTATCGGTTTGTGAAGGGAGTTAAAGGCAATCCACGAAATAGGAGCTTGTCAACCACCGACGTATTCATCGGCAACACCAGGGGGGTAGAGGGGTTTAGAGGGAATGGAAACGATAGGAGGAAAAAATCGGACAGTGGTAGGAATTTTAGTCCTTTTAACAACTGAATTATAGAGGAATGACAATGGTTTTCCGACATCATATTTTTGTTTTAATTCTAGTTTACTTGATAATTATTAAACTTTGTGGACGATCCCATTTAACCATGATTATTTAGAAGAATCAGGATCTCTCAAGTGGGTCCCCACCTACGTTGCGGAAGAATGGCGACAGGCTTGGAGGCGAGCAGAGCAAGCGAGGGGTTACGAGGAACCCCAACCCAGAGGGCCTCATCGGACCGCCCTGCAATTGTTATGGATGGAAAACAACTCACGCTGGCCGAACAATCAAAACGACGATCGGCATCCGGCTCAAGAAATTCGAGACCATGCACGTTATCTCCTCACCCGCCTGGAAGAGCACCAACGGCAGGTCGATCTACAGGTGGTCAGGGCCAGACAGTACCTGGCCAATGTGGAGGACGACATCGCTGTCGGACGGATCGCGGACGTCTACTCGAGCGAGCCGCCCCACAACCCGAGACCGGCCCGCAACACGAGACGACCCGTGTTCGTCATCCCGGGTTACTTCCCTAAAGAAGGGGTCAGGAGATTTTTTGAGGATTCATGACCTCACGGATTTGTGACCAATGACTTCAATTTTTTTTGTTTTATTTCTCAAAATAAATAATTGTTATTCGAACTTCATTTCTTCAATGATTCCTTAAGCCAAATTTTGCAAATTATGTTTAAACATTAACCGTACCTTTAACTATCAGAGTTATTAGTAAAATTTAATATTTGTTATTACAGTAATGGAACCCTCACAATCATTGCAAACGGAACTGGCCCACGCCAGGCGAGTCAATAAAAATTTCCTCGACCAGGTTATCCAACTAACCCGGGAGGTTCAACAAGTCAAAGCTACTTGGGTAGAGCCCAGGAAGGTCAGGGCCTTACATCAAAGACTTACAGCGGCCCAAAAGGGATGGGCAGAAAAAAAGCAATTGATCCAGAGCCTAAAGATCCAAATAAAGGGGCTGGAGGTTGCGCTGTCCGCCTGTCAAGAGAGAGCAGCGGTAACCTATCCACTCGTGTTTGCTCCGGCTCAATTAGCCTACCGCGAGGCGATAACAACACCACCAGCAATCCTAACGACAACTGCAACAACGACCACCACTCCAACCACAACAGTAACGAACAGTTTTCGGCCTGGACGAAAAGAGCGGGCTAGACGTCGAGCCGCTCGATTATTAAATAAGGCCTAATTAACTTATAGAATGTATTTTAGTTGCAAATTATATATGTTTATTTTATAATTATATGTTTCTTGTTATTTAAAACGGTATCTTTAGGGTTTTTCAAGTGTTCATAACCCCGCAATCAACACACCAAACCGCATCGTTGCGATATGCAGCCGCTCGTTTTTTTTCTAAAATATCATTGTCGAATTCCTTGTATACTATGATGAACTTCAACAATAAAGTCTACGACATACATGGGACCCAATAACATAAAGCGAGCAGCAGTCTTCTAACGACAGCTCGTTGGACCCAGGGGTTGTCCGAGCAATTACAGCATTAGTAATAGCGCTCACTTTTTGCGGACAATCCACCCACTCGAACACAATTTCAACGTTGCTTGGCAACGGGTGCCGAGTGGTAGCTAGAAAATATTTATATGGCGTTACCGGGGTGATAATAGAAAGATTCAACAAACAACAATACCCAGTAACCCATCAATAATAATAATAATTTTATTTAGAGTTTTTATTAGTAAAGTTTTAATAATAGTAATAATAACAATAATAATAATAATAATAATAATAGTAATAATAATAATATTAATATTAATAATAAAATAATAATATTTGTAAAATAATAATAAAAATAATAATATTTATAAAAAATAATAATAAAAAGTATTTACAAAATATATAGTACTTATAAAGTAAGTAGATATAATATAAATTAAAAATGATTAAAAATTCCGTGGCCTTGAGAGAATATGTACTTTTCAACATAGAAAAATTTTTGAAAGACCAGTATCAGTTGGTTTTCTATAAATCTTTGTCTCATACTGTTTATTTTTGCGTTGAATTAACAAATCTAAAAACGCAATTCATGACTTTCTCTCCGTTTCACATGTGAATACAATGTTTTTATGTAAGCTGTTCATAAAATGGTCTTTATACTTCTCCAGAAAGCTTTTGTGAATTTAAGTATAAAAGAAATATGGTGAAAGGATTGATTTATCGTTCATGATCTTTATCTTCTACTTTTGCTAATTCGGTAAAAAGTGTTGATAAATTGGTGGAGTTGTTGATAAAGAATGGATATTCTAAATCATTTTTATTGTTGATGATAAAAGAGACTGTTGATAAATTGATTAAAAATCCTAAGGATCCATGTTTTGGAAAGTCTGAATGTAATTTGTCAAATGGGTTTGAATTGAGTGTTGATCTAAATAATAGTAAAAATGGATATAAAAAAATTGAGCCTAAATATGTGTTAGTATTGCCGTACTCTGAATGCTTTACAAATTATTAAAGGAAGTTAAGTAAACAGATGGGAAATTTAGAGTATAAGATCGTCTCTAATTCGTGTAAGGTACGCAATATGTTTATTAATAAATCAAAAACTCCGGTTGGATTGTGTTCTGATCTCGTTTATCAATTTACATGTAATGGGTGAGTAGTGGGATACCGGCCCTCTAGCTCAGAGGCCATCTAGCTCACATACCCCCCCCAAAAAAAATTTTTTTTGCGCTAAGTTTAAAAGCACAACTTTTTTTAGAACAAAGACAATGACTCATTCAAGGTCATTGAAACAAAGACCATGACTCATTCAAGGTCATTGGATGACTCATCAAAATTTTAAAACAAAGACCATGACTCATTCAAGGTCATTCAAGGTCATGGGAAAGTAGGTCAAGGTCATTCAAGGTCATTGGATGACTCATCATTTTTTCAAAAATTTTTCTGTTTAAAAGTACATCTATTTTCAAGGTCATTCAAGGTCAAGGTCATATTATTTTTAATCATTTTTAAATTTAAATTTACTACTTATAAAAAATAAGTAGTATATATTTGTAAATTATTTTATTATTATTATTATTATTATTATTATTATTATTATTATTATTAGTAT
The DNA here is from genome assembly GCA_022537955.1 of Schmidtea mediterranea. Classification (NCBI taxonomy): domain Eukaryota; kingdom Metazoa; phylum Platyhelminthes; order Tricladida; family Dugesiidae; genus Schmidtea; species Schmidtea mediterranea. The sequence goes on from CM039679.1 coordinate 14,682,457, forward strand.
TATTATTAGTATTATTATTATTTTTCAAGGTCATTCAAGGTCAAGGTCATTCAAGGTCAAGTTCATGGAATTTTTAAACACTTTTTAAATTTAAATTTACTACTCATAAAAAATAAATAGTATATATTTGTAAATTATTTTATTATTATTATTAATATTATTATTATTATTATTATTATTATTTTTCAAGGTCATTCAAGGTCAAGGTCATGGAATTTTTAAACACTTTTTAAATTTAAATTTACTACTTATAAAAAAATAAGTAGTATATATTTGTAAATTATTTTATTATTATTATTATTATTATTATTATTATTATTATTATTATTATTATTATTATTATTATTATTATTATTAGTATTATTATTATTATTATTATTATTTTTCAAGGTCATTCAAGGTCAAGGTCATTCAAGGTCATTCAAGGTCAAGGTCATGGAATTTTTAAACACTTTTTAAATTTAAATTTACTACTTATAAAAATAAATAGTATATATTTGTAAATTATGCCCATGACATTCCAGGAATTCCATAAAAATTCAGAGGTTCTAAACCATTGTAAGCAATAGCCTTTGCGCGAAATTGCTGAAAATAGTCTGCAAGGAGGAATACGTCTAATTTTAGGTAAGTTAACATATAGTCTAACATTGTAGTGCAATTTTGCTGTGTCCAAATTAGTTGGGCGGTAGCATATTCATCATCAGATACAGAATCCCATTTTGGAGGTAGTTCGTAAGTCGATTCAAGGACCTCTAGTGATACTGCAAAATCATAAGGAAAGATACCCTTTGCCTTAACAATAAGACCATCAAAAGCAGAACAAGTTAGAGGTAGATCAGTAAGAGTTTTTACAGCCTTGGCTAAAGAGCAATTTACAAATTGCATACTATCTATAAATCTAACAGCTAATTTCTTAATATTTACAATCAAAGATATGAATTTCTCAGTTGTTGTAGGAATGATATTTAATTTCCAAGACGGAAATTCATTCAATCCATACTTTAAAATATGATGAAGGTCATATCCTCTCAAATTATGAAAGACGATAGGTAACTGTTTGCTTATTTTCCTATTTATATTACAGTTACGACAGGCAGCACCAAGATACTGACCTGTAAAATGATCATGGTCCTTAACCTTATTTCTAATAAGTTTTTTACAAAGATAGCAAGTTCTACATGCGATGAACTGCTGTTCCTCATTAGAAGTAAGATTATTCATAGGTTTTTTACCATGATTTTCATAATATGGTAGGACAATTGTGACAGCAATTTCCTCTACCTTCTTTAAAAATTCCAATACACATTCCAAGCCTATAAAACTGAAATATTGTGTAGTATTTGTTAAATTATTTATTAATAATAAGCCTGCTGATATCGGCATGTGTATTTGATGATGTTTTACATCTTTAGGCAAAACAGCCTCAAAATCCGCATAAATTACGAATGGTGGGGTAATCATTTTAGAATAATTTTTAAATATTAAGTTTTTATTTTCAGGGAGCGTGTATAGGGTTGTTCCTATTTGATTTTTAGCGCACAAATCAACATGTGCCTTAAAGGTTTTATCATAATAAAAACCGTTTAAACAATGGGGACACCATTTTACGCGAACTCTGGTGTTACATTCACTACTCGAATGACAATTCAACAGTCTATTTAAATTAAAAATTGCGGTATAATGAAAATTATCACCGTCTTGTAATAATAAAAGATTAATCGGGTTACCACCGATAACCTTTGTTCGATGAATTAAGGCAAGGTGAGGATGATGAGGTACATAATCAATGTCATTCAATAGTTTAGAAGGGGTGTTGTTATATTCAAAGACATTGATGGCTAAATTTAAATCGCTATTATTTCTCTCAAATTTGGGTATGTTACAGAGTCTCATTGGACAATCTGTAATTGAATCATAATTCAATTCATCCATAAAAGTAGTGTAAGAAGAAACACGCTCCCTATTCTTTAAAACTATATCACGCTTTAAAATCGATAAGACACTATATATAAAACACGAATGATCTGTGTTTTTAACGTTTACGATAGCCTTTTTACCTACTAGAGATTCAGGCGTAGGGATAAACTATGCCCGGCTAATCGACTTACAGGATAATACGTGGTTAAAATAAAATCGATTTCGCGAATCTTAACTACGCGCCACCCACTTCCTAAATATGTGAATTTTTCGATTTTCTCATTTAACCGACTCACACCATCTGCAAGAAAACTATCGGAAAAGACACACGCGCTATTCGAAAAGAAATTATCTTTTATTTCCCCATCTTTTTCAAATTGAATGAGAGCTGTAAACTGAACTTTTACAGATCCCATTTTCTTTATTTCGATTTGTAATTTATTTACAAGTTTATCAGTTAGGGCGATTTGAACAAGATTTTGATTTTCTAAATCAAATCGAATATTTTTACGGAACCTCTAAAGTCAATCTCTATTTCAGGTTCATCGTTTATTTCAATATTTACAGAACCCCCTATTTGATTATATTCAGTTTCGTCATCACTAATGATGATTTCTATTTTTTTAATTTTAGCAGGGATACACGGCACGATTTTATCAGCAGGTCTTTTTGATTTTTTAGTAACAGTTGTATTATTGTTTTTAGTGATCTTTGTATTGTTTGTGTTATTATTACTAGCATTTTTCGCATTAATCATTTGAAATAATGCCTTTTTATTAATTTTAAATTGATTTAAATGGCTAGAGTGTTTCTTATAAAACTCTAGATATTCAATGTCTTGGGCTGTATCGCATTTAGGGCAAATAAAAAAGTCGATGCCATAGAATCTATGACCATAGTAACTTTCCATAGTCGTATGGCATTTCGAGTTATGACCAATTCCAGATTGGCAATAGTTTTTATACAAACGACCTGATAAATATATAATTATTATCAAATGTTTATTATTATTTAAATCATATATGAATCAAATAATAATATATAAATAATGATAATTATGTAAATATTTATAAAAATTAATATTCGTATTTCAAATCATATATTTCTATTCATATTTCAAATAATATATTTCTATTTCAAATCACTTATTTCTATTATAAATTAATATTCGTATTATAAATCATAAATTTCTATTATGAAAATACATCACATATTTCTATTATAAATTAATATTCTGATTACAAATCAAATATTTCTATTATAAAATTAATATTCTGATTACAAATCATATATTTTTATTTCAAATCATATTTCAAATAATATATTACTATTATAAATTGATATTCCGATTACAAATCAAATAATATTAATCATATTTCAAATCATATATTTCTATTTCCAATAATATATTTCTAATATAAATTGATATTCTGATTACAAATCATATATTTCTATTTCAAATAATATTTCAAATAATATTTCAAATAATATATTTCTATTATAAATTGATATTCTGATTACAAATCAAATAATATATTTCTATTTCAAATCATATTTCAAATCATATATTTCTATTTCAAATAATATATTTCTAATATAAATTGATATTCTGATTATAAATCAAATAATATTAATCATATTTCAAATCATATATTTCTATTCATATTTCAAATCATATATTTCTATTATAAATTAATAATATTTAAAGTATTATAATACTTTACATATTATTAACTTATACTCATTAAAATACTCTTATAAAATAATGATAAATTTTAAAATAATAATGCTCCTTAACATATTTAGTAAATAATAATGTTCATTAAAATATATTAAAAATAATTAAAAATAATAAAAATCCTACATTTTTTATATGAAATCTCGTCTTCCCCAGAAACGTCAGCAGAAACGGGGGCATAATTGTTGTCTTCCCCAGAAACGGGAGCATAATTGTGGTCTTCCCCAGAAACGGGGGCATCAGCATTTTCATCTCCATCCAAATCTACTAAAATGGTTTTAAAAATAATAAAATAAAATAAAAATTTACCATGATTGATTTCGTCTTCGCTATCACTGATAACAATGATTTCCGTCGGTGTTACAATAACTTCTAAAACAATAATAAATTAATAATTTAATAAATAAATTTACCACTATCATCGATTATAATAACTTCGTTATCTTTTTCGGTGACATCATACCAATTAAATGTACCTTAATAATAAATAAATAAAAGAAATAACAAAATAAAAAACTTACCGTTTCCCTCCGCCAATAATTTTCTTAAAATACTATCGTTTTCCATTTTAAATTTTTTGAAATCCCGCGAGTAAAATTTTGAAATAATTGTGACAAATTCTACTTTTGTCAATGTTTATAAAGAGAATAATATTTTCAGGATTTAGCCAATCACATTTTAGCAATACACACATATAGGTGAGAGATTTTTACGCATGCAGCCTATTCTGTGTAGGCATGTGTTCTTTGTAAATCACATACATACTTTTGTTTGTATGTGTTTTCTTTATTCTGTTTTGAGTGTGTAGGCATGTGTTCTTTGTAAATCACATACATAGAGTTTGCATGTGTTTTCTTTATTCAATTTTGTGTATGCATGCACTTATCATGTGATGATCACGCACTTAACATGCACTGTCTTTGTGATGATGCATTAGCTTTAATTAAACACATAATAATAATAATATTAATAATAATAAAAATAATAATAATAATAAAAATAATAATAATAATAAAAATAATAATAAATAAAAAATATTAATAATTAAAACATAACAATAAACATTAATACATTTATTAATCATCAAATCTCTTGGATAATAACCAAGCTAAACAATGTTGACCACATGTTAAGGTCCATGGTTTTTGATACATAGTTTTATTATAGACAATAGGTTTACCCATTGTTTGCAGTTTCGAAACCATTAAAGCCGGATAATAGAAACCCATAGGATCAAATACAAATATCTTGCTAGGCTTCATATATATTGCTAACCAATGTTCTCCACCGAGATGAGATGATTGAGTATTGACGATAATGGCTTGATTATTACGTAAATATGGAATTTTATCAAGAGGAAAAACCCCTAAAAATTCATGTCCTAGTATTTGTTTTCCAATTCGATAGACCTGAACAGAACTACATCAATAATATTAATAATACATTTAAAAACTTACTCCATGACAAATTATCATAAATTATCTATACATTTATACCAACAACGTTCGTTCAAACCAACACTGTTCTGTTTGCAGTTATTTGAACCTCATTTTCAAATACTCCATATATTACAACATGTACCGGTTCAGTTGTAGCTTTAGCAAACTTTATATCTAATCGTAAATTACCATTTTGAGGTAATTGACTCTGATTTAAATCGAAATCGGGTGCCAAAACAAATGTGAAGAATGGATATTTGTTTTTAAAATCTTCAAGAGTTATATCACAATTAAGGTTTTTATCCAAATAACCCATATTTCTAACTATACTCTGCATATATGTAGCACAATAATTATCATTTTCGAAATCTTGAGTATATGTTTCTCTATAATCACTATTTTTCGATAAAGTTAGCGATGTTACACCAAAGTTTTTGAAAATTGAGCTCGATGTTAAGTATGATCCATTATATTGCGATTCACTTTGAAATGTTACCAATATAAAGTTGGGCATTCTTCTATCTCCAAATATTTGTTCCTTATAGAAAGAAGCTGAACCCTTAGCAATTGCAAATTGAACAATTTCCTTTGTTTTCAATGGATATATTGCATGTTTAGAATTAAGCCCCAATTGATGACCTGCTAATACAGAAGGCTCAACACGAACTCTTCTTACCAATAATTTTGCATCAACTAATTGAAGAATTGGTGCTGTGGTAGCACTTGTTAGTGATAATGCCGAATCAGATCTTTTCAATCTAATGTGTACATTAACACCTGGGAGTAAATATTTCGGTTGATCCATAAAATCGAGTTGTAATGATGAGCACATGGTAAATAATTTCGAGCCTTTAATCCACTTTTTTCCTATCATCATCACTACCATAACCCATAGGAGTTAAACATGTATTTTTAGTATCACTATTGTAATTTATAATAGTTTCTATTAGAGCTTTGTGAATATATGTACTGTTTCCACCTCAATCTTGATATTATTAAATCCTAGAACTGCATCTTTAAAAAGCGTATGAAACAAGAAATTGTTTGGTATTACATCACTAGGTTCACCCAACGGTTTTCTATCTTTATCTACAACTTTGATCTGAACAGTTAACAATGTATCGTTCAAATCTAGATATTCAGTTTGGGAACCATTAATATAAAATTCAATATCAGTTCTATTATCCATAATAGAATTCATCGGGAATACATCTTCAAAGGCCCCCATTTCAATTACTGCTTGGGGAGATGGTCTATCAAATAAACACAATTCAGATTTACCACAAATCATTTTTGAAATATAGTTCCATGTCCTTTCATTCGTTTGTTTATATGTTTATGATGTCTTTTACGTTTTTGAGCTGGTGCTTCGGGTTTTCGAAACATACCTGCAACACTAGGTAGAACTTTCCCTAACTCGGATAATGCATTTGATTTCAGAGATGGCAATATTTTCTGCTCATTCATTATCACATCTTTAGCAGTTTTCATACCAAAACTATCAAGGCGTTTAAGAATAGGAAGTGCAAATCTACCAATTGTTCTCAACCAACCTGATCCATACAATTTACCAAAAAAATATGGTAATTCGCCACCACTTTGGCTACCACTATACATACTAATAATATCGTTATTGGCCATCTAATTTACGAAAATGTAATGTCAAATGAGTTTTTGTATCTTTACTAAATTCAATAAATTTACCACTATCATCACGAATATTTATTTCTATATTGTTTATACATGATGTTGATACCGGTAAGTACATGGGATTATCGATATTTATATTGACAACTTCATCCTGGTCATGTTTATCAACCCAAACAGATTTCAAAAGAGGAACCAAAGAATCACCAACAATTATAGGGTCGATGATGTTAGTATATATGAACATTTGCCTATGAAGTTTTATTATTTTTGGTTTGCGTACACCAAAAGCACTTGCCCTATATGTTTGCTTATCTAATCCCAATGTATTAGCCAAATTCTTATCAAATGTAACTTCACAAATGTTATTATTCAGACTGAATTTGCATATTCCATCTTTAAGAAATTCAATAGTTTTAAATATGTGTAAACAATTAATGAAATATATTTATGTAATTCTTCAAGTGTTTCAATATATAATTCATTAGTAAATGTAAATGTATCTTCCACCTCATTAATATATGATACAGATATTTTGATGTTCTCGATCGTTACACTTTTCTCATCAAATGTTTTGAATTGTATTAGGTATTCAGTTCCAGGAACAACAATGCTAAGCTTATCACAACCCATTCGCTTGGCATCCTCAATACTTTCAAACTTTATTGTAAATGGGCTAAAATCACAACTAACATTCAATCCATCTTTGAAAAACATGCCACTATTTTCATCTAAAATTTGATTTGGAATATGACAATATCGTTCAAAATTATTGATTGTGAAAATACCACTACAGGTTTTGGAACACGTTTCTTGAATCCGATTTTACAATGACTATAAAATGGGAATGTATTGTACACAAATGTAAAGTCTTGCAAAGCAACTTCCCAATTTCCATGTAAATAAATGGGATTTTGAAGATCAACCATAAATTTACTTGCTTGATTTTCCGGATGGATTAGTGGGCAACTATTACTCGGTAAAATTGTATAGAAACTCATTTTACTAGGTCTTTTGATGATATCCATGAAGGTTTTGATATCCATGCCATTTGACATAGTATTGTTTATCCTTACCCACCATTTTAGTTTTCAATATTTTCTGAATTCTGAACACTGTAGGTTGGAAATAACTTGTAATTCCTGTTCATAGAATTTACCTTGTATTAAATTGTTATCACTATCTTTAATAACATACATTATAGGACTCTGTTTAGTATTAATTTTAGTTATTTGAAATACCTCATCACTCCAATTACTATCGAAATTTTTGATGAAAGGTGAAGCAGATATTTTACTAATTCTAACGTGATCACCAACTTTATATTTGGTTTGTAATAGCAACTGTTTTAGATCGTACTCATGTTTTCGAGCTGATATCTACGGGTCTCAAACCATTCAGACCTCGATGTGATGAATTATTATAACTAACAAGTATTTTCGGTAATACATTTATCCATATTTTATTACCTTGATGCACGAAATATTTCTTCAATCTATCCCTCAATGTCCGGTTAAATCTTTCAACATGAGCGGCTTTGTATTGAGAATGTACAGAATAATGATTTATTTTGAGACGATCCAGGATTTGCTTAACTTTACTATTGTAAAATCCTTGCCTATAATAATAATAATGATAATAATAATAATAATAATAATAATACCTAAATCGGTTTGCAAATTATCTGGATGCCCATTTTTAAACATTGAGTTAATTGCTTTAGATATTTCCTCTGCAGATTTTGTCTGTGTTGGTAGACCGCGGGCAAAACGACTGAAAACATCAATACACGTTAAAATATATTTATAACCCTTGTTAATTTTCGAATACGGTATCATCTCCATCAAATCCATTTGCCATAAATCATTAATACCAAATGTCTTATAAGCTCTCGTTGGAAATCTTTTCCGCATTGGTTTGTTTAAACTGTACGCAAGCTGATCTGACAACCACTTTTGCGTTTCCTTTTTCGACTTTGGGACTCTTTTCTTTAACTTTGCCACTCCACCGAAACCTGCTTCGTCTTCTGGGTTCGTCCAAATCTTCTCCATTAAAACAAGATGATTTAAATTTTAATTTAACATTAGGTAATGATTGACCCATCGTTTATTGTGATAATAATGATAATGCTAATTGTAACATTGCTCCGATAAAACCACCTTGTTGTTTATATATGATTTTTCTCATTTGCTTACGATTTTTATTATTTACTAGTGATAACAAAGGCTTACGATGTTTATTCAATACTAGTTTTTTAGAATTACTGATTTTAATTTTACCTCTGACTACTTTTAATAGAATTTTGAGTAAAATAGACATTCTTTTCATACTCGAAGCCTTTAACAATGCATTAAAATATGGGAAACTCCTATGATTTTTTACAATTTTATCTGTTTTCTTACTCTTTTTAATAATGTTTTTCGAAATTAGATTCATTGCAGGGTAATTCTCGGTTATTAGTTTTTTAGATGGTGTATAACTGGTTTTTGGTAGAACTTTATTTATAGTCTTTTTAATACTCTGTCTAAGTTTTCGGATATTTTTAAGCCTGGATTTCATAAACATTTTTACATGTTAAAGTTTTCAGCTTTGTTTATATACCATGGCACCTTCTTTATTGAAAATATCGGTTTTTACCCGTAAATCATCATTGCATTGTTGTGTGAAATCAAGAAATATATATCCATGTGGTGATTTTGTAGCATCTTGAAATGCACTGATTAGAAAATTACGATTATTAGGGTATGCCTGTCGAGCAAGAAAATCAATAACTGTTGCATCTCTAGGATTCTTGAAAATAACTAAATATTGAACATTTAAATTCCTTGTTCTATGGGCGCCACCCTGATGAAATAGATTTTGAGTAATAAAGATCACAGTAACACCAACATGTCTACTGATTTTTGTGAATAAATTATTAAAATCCTTTTCTTTATTAGCTTCCTGATACAAATCATCAATAATGATGACATCACCTTTCCTTAATCGACTTGACCAGTTTTTATCGAAACCCTTTACTATTTTCATGTTTTTCAATTTACAGAAATTATCTTGAGTTAATCCATGTTCTTCATCTGCACCCTTATGCCAATAAATCTTGTTGAATTTGGTTTGAAATAAATTAGATTTCAGTAATTTACATACAAACATAGTTTTACCACTACCACTTGGGCCAACGATTTGATATACCGCATCATTTCTTAATTCCATTATTAATTTGTATAATTATAAGTTTTTGTTTATATTATATGATTTAATGAACTCTTCCTAAAAACTCGTATATATAGCTTAATATTTCTTTATTGTTTAATTATGTTATCAAATATAAATTATAAAGGAACTTTCGATGTATCAAAAATGACGTTTCCAAATGGTAAACCCAGCAAATTGTAGATAGGAGTGGAAAATACCCTATAATATTTTTCAAATCAGGCAAATGCAGAATCATGGGATGTAAGAAACCTTTAGATGTCAATAAATTACAATATAGAATAAAGGATCTTAAAATACAGTCAATTACAGTTACCATGGATATGGGACAATCTATCAATCTATACAACATGTCAACAAAATGTCTTTGTATGTTCGAACCAGAATTATTTCCTGCACTGAGGCTTTTAAAATACAACCCAATGTGTGTTAACGTGTTTGCTAGTGGCAAAATAGTCATATTAGGGGTGCGAAATCTAGAGTACAAAAATATTGCTTGTGACATACAAAATGAAATCACCGGATTGGTCGATATCTGATTGGCTAATGATTGATTAAAACAAATTGCTTATTCATTTTATTTCATTTTTAAAATGGAAAATATTATGATGGCGAGTACAAAATTAAGCAAAAAAGAGATCGAAAATTATGGTAAATTTATTATTTATTATTTATTGATATTAATATCTTTGTTTCCAGATAAATATCAGGCCGTATTACTGGAAAGGTTATTCTTCTTCTATCCTCAACTCAGAGCAATAGTCAAAGACCAGCCTGAATCAGTAATTCCAGATTTGTCTATACAACCACCAACATATGGATTTTTAACATAATTGATCAAGCTCTATGGGATATTAAGCTTGACAGAAGACCAAAGGAGATGGAACCCGAATACCCCTGCATTCTGGGGTGTAGCTGCTGCGATTTTCGATACCAGCGCTATGTGGAATGGTGCCTGGCAAAATCAGTTAGAAATTCTTCGAAATACCAACTTTTTCGAAAATAAATGTATTTTATTTTGATTGTTTTGGTAGTTTTATTGTTGGTAATAAATGTTTCTGTATTTTATTTTTTGTTTTGTTTTGTTAGTGTTGGTAATAATAGTTTTATTTTATTGTTTTGGTAATAATATTAATAATAGTAATAGTTTTATTTTTGTTAGTTTTGGTAATAATAATAATAATAGTAATAATAGTAATTTTATTAGTATAGTAATAATAATAGTAATAATAATAGTAATAATATTAATAATAATAATAATAATAATAATAATAATAATAATAATATTACATTTTATATAGATGATATGTGTAAAATCATAAAACTCAACGGGTTAATTTACATACAGTCACGCACTTATCTTGCACTGTCTTTATAATCACGCACTTATCATGCACTGTCTTTGTGATGATGCATTATCTTTAATTAAACACATAATAATAATATTTATAATAATAATAATAAAAATAATATTAATAATATTATTAATAATAATAATAATAATAATAATAAAAAACGTGATGTTAATAATACAATTTATATAGATGAATGCGTAAAATCATATACAAAATCCACGAGTTAATTCACATACAGTTTTCCAGTCACTCACTTGTCTTGCACTTATCATGCACTTATCATGCATTGTCTTTGTGATCATGCATGATTCTGATTGGTTAATCAGTATCTGTCAAGGGTATAAAAGTGCGTCACCACATTATAAAGATCATAAATCAAACATGACCAAAAAAATAAGTGTCCAACCAGTTCAGATGTTCCACAATTATAAAATGTATTTTTTAAAGGAGCCTATCAATATGCAATTGGCAAATCCAGTCAAACTCAATAAAACGCAATTTCAATCTCTTGCTGGTACTCTCTCAATGTTAGATATCAAGGATATTGATAATACATTCAAAAAGATCAATTCCAATTTAAAATGCAATGAAAATGCTTTCTTCACGAGTCAATATACCAGATATTATGATGCATTTACAGAAATAGGATTCAAAGAACAGGAAAACTGGTATATAACAATAACAATCCAAGGATATAAAGCAGATCAAAACGATGTGCTTTCTCCAATCTGGAAAATTGTTACTGCTAGACTTTCACAGTTATTTTAATGTATAGTGTTTAATAAATGTATTAATGTTTCTTTGTTATTCTATAAACAAAATTATAAGTAGTTTTAAAATAGTGTTAAAATGATGTCTGAAAAAGGTAAAATATAAAATATAAATAATTAATTAATTTTGGTTTAGAATATTTAATAAACTTTTTGTTTGATAAACTTGAAGAAATAACCGGTGTAAAAATTAGAGATATGTTGACTCTAGTTGAAGCATTGAGTAAAGAATCGGATTGCGAATCTGAATGTCAGAGTGAATCTGAATGTCAGAGTGATGAAATTGTTAATGATGGAGATACTGAAATTATTAATGATTCTGAAGAAATTATTAATGTTGAAGAAGCTACTGAAAAAGATGAGCCTACCGAATTTAAGAATTGTATTGATCATGTTATAGAAAATATTATGATAGAATCTTGTGGTGATGAACAATGTACATGTAATAATTAATAAATCTTTAAAATATAGTTTTTATTAATAAAAATAACAAAGAAATATTTATTAAAATCTATGATAAACCTTGTTACATAAATATAAAATAGATACTCCAGTGAATAGTTTTAATAAAAATTTGCAATTCTCGATATAAATATCAGAGCGTTTGGCTTCTGCGGCAACTTGAATAATAGCTGTCCATCCACCGTTTGATTCTACCCACGGATCGATTTTTGTTTCTATCACCTAAATAATAATAAATTAATAAGAATATAAACTAATATACCTCTATAGACCATTGGAAATAATTTTCATAGTCGGATCCAGATTTTAATATCATGTGTTTCATGTACATTAATCCTACTATTATTCGCATCCATTTATTATTTTCATCAAACATGTAACTAAATATTGATTGGAATGCCTTCTTTCTCTCCAATGGTGGCAAATTGAGAATTTTTTCATAATCGAATGGGATGTCTTCAACGATTTTCTCGGTACGGTTTACCATAAATTTCATGTTTTTAATGATTTCATCTCTTCTCTATTATTAGAGACCAGCTCATTCAACAAAGTTATAAAAAATTTAGTTTCTGGCATTTTATAAAAATATATGAAAGTGTAAGCTTATTTATACTATATTCGACCAATCAGAATCATGTAATACTAAGAAAATATGTAAAAATATATAATGGAAATGGCAATGATGATTTGTTGGCACTGTTGACTTCTTTCAAGTTGTTGCCACCACTGTTAACTGGGTGTTGTTGTAATTTCATTATACGATTGAACTGATCAGTTGTTTTATTAGAATAAAATTTTATACTATATTGAACTTGATTCATCATTTTTTCATTAAGTTTACGATTTTCTTTCATTCTAATATTGATTTCTTAATTCATTTTTGATAATACCAATGGTCTTATTTAAATATATAATATCATCATATAATTCGTTTTTAGCTCTTTTTAAAGTCTCATATGTATGTTCAAATCGGAATTCTAAATTACTCATTCTTTCAGATAATCTTTTGACTGGAGTTTTCAAATATCTAGGCCTATCTATCATATACAAAATATCCATCAATACAGCGGTATCAGGACATACACATCTTGTTGAATTTTTACCTTGAACGGTTACAACAATTGAGTTGGCCATATTAAAAACTAATAATATTATTAAAATTTCTTTAATCATTTTCAAATCTATATAAATTAATATTTATTGTTTATAGCTAAAGATGTGTGTGTGTGTCTCTAAATTAGTATAAAAGTAATTGTTATTTCATTTTTTTATCATTAAAATGGTTGTACCGAGCGCAGTTCAAGCTATGAATGAAATTAAACATTACGGTAATTTATTATTAATATTATTATTATTACTTGCTTTTAGATGATTATTTTAAAGTTATTAAAGAACGTCTGGAATTCTATTATCCAGAAATACATGGAATCATGGATAAGCCTGCATCAATAATTCCAGACTTGATATTCAATCATACATCAATATGGATATTTACTGTAATAGATGAGTTCCTATGGGATATCGAACAAAACAATTTGTCAAAAGATATGGAACCCGAATACCCTTGTGGTGATGGATGTCATTGCTGCGCCGCCCGATATCGGAAGTATGTGGAATGGGCTTTGAATAAAGCTCTTAGACAATACTACTATAATAGAATTGTCTCTTTATAATAAATTTGTTGTATATGTCTCGGTTTTCAATATATAATATTAATAATAATAAAAATAAATAATTTACAAATATATACTATTTATTTTTTATAAGTAGTAAATTTAAATTTAAAAAGTGTTTAAAAATTCCATGACCTTGACCTTGAATGACCTTGAATGACCTTGGCCTTGAATGACCTTGACCTTGAATGACCATGAAAAATAATAATAATAATAATAATAAATACTAATAATAATAATAATAATAATAATAATAATAATAATAATAAATAATAATAATAATAATAATAATAATAATAATAAAATAATTTACAAATATATACTACTTATTTTTTATAAGTAGTAAATTTAAATTTAAAAAGTGTTTAAAAATTCCATGACCTTGACCTTGAATGACCTTGACCTTGAATGACTCTGACCTTGAATGACCTTGAATGACCTTGACCTTGAATGACCTTGAAAAATAATAATAATAATAATAATAATAATAATAATAATAATAATAATAATAAAATAATTTACAAATATATACTACTTATTTTTTATAAGTAGTAAATTTAAATTTAAAAATGATTAAAAATAATATGACCTTGACCTTGAATGACCTTGACCTTGAATGAATCATGGTCTTTGTTTTAAAATTTTGATGAGTCATCCAATGACCTTGAATGAGTCATCCAATGACCTTGAATGAGTCATGGTCTTTGTTTCAATGACCTTGAATGAGTCATTGTCTTTGTTCTAAAAAAATTTGTACTTTTAAACTTAGCGCAAAAAATTTTTTTGGGCCGGTATCCCACTACTTGGGTGTAATGCCACGTACATTGGCGAGACTTCCCGTCATCTTTGTACTCGAGTTCTAGAGCATTGTCGATTGAAGGGTTTGACCAATATTAGTGAACACAATAGAGGCTGTAAAAGTGAAATAGGAATGTCTGATTTTAGAATTTTGTTGAGAAGTTTTAATAATTATTGGGAACGCGTGATATGTGAAGCATTGCTGATAAGGTCATTGGATCCAAAGATTAATGTGCAAAGTGCTGTGACTACGAATGTTTTGAATGTTTTTAAATAGTTCACTTCAGTCATCAGATTATATTAGTATTAGAAACCCTTTACCAATTATTAGTGATATTTATGACAAACACCTATCCCTAGTTGATCCCCTCAGTTACATAAATTAAGACAGATATTTGATAACAATTTCCTTTAAAACCGAAACATTTATTCAAATGTTAGTACCTCCTACGTCACGACGATCTTCCCGTTATTTTACCCTCATACCGCTCAGACCATCTGTCATTAGCGCCGCGGTGACATACAACAAAGCCCTGGTTTCGAGATCGGTGCAACACGGCTTGACCTGTCCCATCAGACATCGAGAGGTGAAATGCGATATACCGACACGTATGATATCCCTCAAATTTAACTTAAGGAATCGAATATCAATTCACCATTTCCATTGTGTTAACATAGAATAAATATAATAAAGTTTAGGATACTTTTATTGAGCACTAAAATATGTCGCGACCATCCATGATCAAATTAAAGCTTTACGAAAACATAGAATTACAAAAATATATTTAAAATTAAGTATAACACCACTTACAACTAAAATTGTTGACAAATTCGTTGCAATTTTGAAAATTTTACTATAATAGTAGTTGTAGAAGTTAAAACCTATGAAAATGAATGTGGTTTATATACTATTTTCACGCTTGGGTGCGACCAATAGGATAATTTATGCCTTTTCGGCCATCTTTCGAAGCTTTATAATGTTTTTAATTTGATTTAATATTTTTATCATTTCCCCCTTTTTTATATCTTATTTTTGATATTATTTTTATTAAATTTTCATTTTGGTAATATCTGAAAGATACCGTTTTTTGATCTCAGAATATTTCATCTTTGGTCGCCATTTCCGCCTATGTATTTTCTAAACGTTACTTTGTAAGGTTTAAACGGTTTTATGTTTTACATTATGTTTCTGAGTGCGCTGTAGGCTCTTTAAGAACTTTATTAATATTTGTTGTGTTAATTTGTTTTAGTTAATGTTTTTTATTTTAAACTTCTGCTTGTGATGCATGTGTATATTTTTCTAGCCATTTTCACAATACGAACAATCTTTAAATTACTTTTATTTTTGTTTTAACCTTGCCCTGTAGCCCAACAGATTGATGAATTAAGCTATAATTTACAATCTGAATAAATAATCTCTAATAAATGCTCATTGATGTATCAATAAATTTCTCAAATTATATATATTTAACTGATATTTTGAAATCCCGACAATTTTAACAATTATTTGCATTCAAACGCAAAGATGCCAAAAGACAGGTTTTGGTAGAAATATTAAACTTGTTGTATGTTTTCATAGTTGTGTTACTGATACGAATAAACAAAAATATTATAATAAATATCAATCTTTAAAATTTTAGAATAAACTTCAAAATGACCCTTTTCATTAAACTGAATACTTTAATAATAAAAGTGGTTCACACGACTTTTTAAATCCGAATCGATTCCCAAGTTCTAACAAGTGCTAAGTGATAAAATCAAATGTTTATTTATAATTTATCGAGGTAAATTAGACAATACTTGTATTTATTTATAAACAATCAGTAAACTTTTATAATTTATCTATTTATATTTCTTTTTTGATACCGATGCTTTTATCCATTTGATTAAATATTTTTTTAAATCCATAAATTCTGTGCTTTCTCCTACAATATCGACAGACATCCTGGTAATACGAAAATCACACCAATAATTATCTTAAGAGCTTTGAAAGAAAGAATACAATGATCTCTGATTGCCATTTCTATTCACATATATCACATTTGTGTTGTACTTATCAAATCCAACCAAACATTACTATTTTTATATAGAACTATAAATCAAAACCAATTACAAGATAAACATACAAAAACTCGAATTACAGTTTGCTTAAATTTTCATATATTGCTTTCAAAATAGAAGACAATAAAGATACAATAATCTGATTAAAAATAATTAGTTTAAAAATTCTTGAAATGTAATTAATATTGTTTAAAAATAGCTTTATCATTCTTTACAAATTAATTATATCACAAATGAAGTACATAAAATATCAAAAAACTCAGCAATCTTCATAAAACCTAAGTTGAAATTTACAATTGCACAATTTGCAATTATTTCTAACAACTTACAATAAAATTGGCATTTTAATCTGGAATAATAATTCACATTTTGCACCCACTTTTCAGATGTTGAACGATAACTGCTTTTAAATTTTCAATTTGTTTCTTTTGATTTTGAGCTTTATTTTCTAGATTACCCTTTTGTTGTGTTAACACCTGAACTTCTTTCTCGAGTTTTTTCATTAATTGCAATTTGCGTTCGCGGCACTTTCTGGCAGCATCACGATTTCTTGCTCGTTTCTTATCGATTTTGATTTTTAATTTATCGTTTCCCGAACAATTAGAAGAAGTCGGTACTTCAACACTACTTGCTGATGAAGGTGCGTTCGGGATGTAATTTTGATCATGGCAAGTATTTGATAAACTCGAAGTTGACAATGACACGAGATTGTTTTCATCAACCATAGATTTTAAACTTTGATTTGTTACTGCAAATGCTCCACTTAATTGGTCTAAAGCATTTTGAGATACAACTAAAATTGTTGATTCATTACAAGAGGTAGAAAAAATCTTTTCGTCTTTTAAATTCTGAGCTTTGATTTCTTTATATTTTTCTGTAAATATTCTAAAATGGTGTGAATATTTAAATAAATTTAATGACAAATTACTTGTCAACTTGCAGTTGTTCATTTGTTAAATTATTTGAATTTAAAATTGTACGAGGTGACAATAAATCCATTATATTTGGTGAAGCCAAAATAACATTTCCCAAAGGAGAAAAAAATTCTTTGAATAACGACGAAGTGCTACAAATTGGATATGTTCCATTATTAGAAGGAGCAATACTCAATGAATTAGGCCTCAGTTGAGATTTATTTTCAATATTTTCAGATGCCATACAGTGAACTTTTCCTTCTGTATCTTCTGAATTTCTCATTTATTAAAATGTTTTAGTTTATATAAATATATAATCAGGTATGTTGTTTACTAAAAGCGAAACTAATTAGTCATCGTTAAGTTTTGATTGGACATACTAACTGTCAAATTGACCTTGAAATAATTTATATGAACAAGCATGTAAATATTAACCTTATTTAGTTTTGAATTTCAACTTTTAAGTTTGTTAATATTCTTTAAAAAATAATAAATATTCTATATTTTTGGAATAAACTTATATTTAACAGTAAATAATAAAAAAATACAATTGTGTATTTGGTCGTAACTAGAATTGTTCTTAACAATTTTAGTATTTCGTATTCATTGTGTCCACAATTTTAATATTAAATTTTATTAATTCAAAAAAATAATCTTCTCCATAATACCCGGCTTTTAAATAAATGTATTTATATTATTTTTAATGTTGGACCAGTACTCCGTTGAGCCAAGACAAGGTTTTGTTTAAATGAATCGGAAATAACATGAAAACACAGCAATGCAAATTTAAAATCAGACCTATTAGCATCAAGTAAAACACCCTAAAATATGAGAACATATAATCCATCAGCGATCGAAAATCCTTCGGATCAATAACCTAAATCGATTCATTAATAATGTAGGATTCTTTATAATCCAAATTCATAGAAAAAGTTAAGTAAAAGGTTATCACTGTTGGGCCAGAACGTAAACGGCCTTGAAGAATGTTTTAATGGATCAGTAACACACACGCAAATATAACATGCAATTTAAATAAACCTATTAAACACCAATTAAACCCTATAAAATATGAGAAAAAAGGGAATTAAAAATAAAATAATAAACACAAAAATAAATTAAATAATAACAAAACGCACCAAGATTCGCACGATACCAACACAAACATAACAAGAAAACACAACAAATTCGACGAAATTGAAAAAATTAATAAAAGTTCATGAAAATGAAACTTAAATCAAAAATTTGAATTAGTAATAATTCAATAAAAATTATAAATGAAAATTATAAAAATAAATCAAAAAATAATAAAAGTAAAGAATAGAATTTACTAGAAAATAACAAGGTCGAATTTTGTTTTACTGCATCAAATCTAACATGCGAGAAAAATAGGTATAAATACTGATCCATTTTCACATTAAAGTTAACCTTAAAACCATTTTTTGAAAACCATTTTCAAAACCATTTTGAAGCTAATTTTAGAACCATTTTTAAAACTATTTTTGAAATCGTTTTAAGAATTTCCCTTCAGGATCTTAATTTTTAGGTGAGAAATGTTTATGTTGAACCCTCTTTCCACGTCACATCCATTGCATCTCGGTAGAGCTCTGCTTGGACGTCGGCGTGGGGAGAGAGGTATTTTTGTTTATCATATGCAACTTTATGCAATTTTTATGGATTGGCAATGTATGGTAACTATGTTCATTTTTGTTTATGATTAATAAATATTATTAATATTAATACATTTTTGTTTATATATTTAAATAAACTAAAATCAAATAAATTTTGTCGAAATTTTTCCGGCCCACAGCCAATACATAATGCAAGAAAGCAAAATCTACATAGTACAGATTTATGTAAGAGCGTGGAAAATCGCCAATGATATGTACCCGTAAAGACTCAGCGTGCGCAACGCAGCGGTCGTAACGTCAATACTTCTCCCTATAGCTGAAAAGAAAAATAAGGAAGGAGTCTCTGGCTACTTCCTCGTTTCTCATTTCTGTAAAATCGACCTAAATTTATATTACATACGGCTCAAAATCAGTACACCGAGTAGTCCAGTGGGCACTCAGTAAATATAATATAAACACAATATGCGTCTAAGGTCTAATAAAGGAAAAGGGTACAGGGATAATTTAACCTGAAACCGTTGATCTAGCTAATTCCGTGTAAATGTTCGAAATAAATTAGATACCACTTATTGCTAATTTAAACTCGTGTTTTAGATAAAATTCAATGCTACAAAAAACTAATTTCGGGTTTTAAATAAATTAAATGACCTTTAGTGCTAATGGTAAATTAAATTCATGCTTTAAAGGAAACTCATTGCCGTAAGTACCCCAAATCCCTGTCAAGTTTTAAATAATTTAGACGAAAAAGGTAAACTAGCTCGTTAGGTAAAACTTATGGTAAAGGTGAACTAGCGGACGTTAATGGCTAACCGTAATTTCAATTCGTGGTTCGATTATAGTAGATGAATTCATTCCTAAGTCAAATTGAATCAAAATTTATTCCCAGTAGTAAATCAAAGTAAAAAAGATTAGGTAAACTTTAGTGCCAGAAATAAATTGAATTCATGGTTTAAAATACATTAGTTAAAGCCGTTTTCGACAAACGAATTAAGTCAAGATCGCGGATAAAGTTAGATAAGACCTAATTTTAAAAGTAAATGAAATAGTCCCAAATAAAAGTTAGATAGAAGTTAATAATACAATAACCCCACTCCTCGAAGTAAGATGTATAGGAATCATTTGAATCATCGACTTATTTTAAGAAAATTAAAAATTTAAAGCTAAGCTAACCGTCGATTATGCTTATTTTACGGTTAAGAGTCAAAGTAAATATTGGATAATATTAATTTATGGTTTCAACTTGTTAAATGAGGTAGCTAATTAAGGATTTACGATCAAAGAGAAGTAATTTGGCCGATTAAAACCATTAGTATAAGGACGCATAAGTCGAATTTTAAAGGATCAGGTGTTAACAACGAGCGGATCTCAGTGAGATTAGATAGATCGTATAAAAATCACAGTAACCTTTAATTAAGTTGCTTAGCTCCGATGATTTTTGTAATAATGAGTCATGATAATTGGAAGTCAATCCATACACGCATAAAATCGAGAAACAAATCTTTATAATATAACAAGTCGATCAAGGAAAACTTACAAACATAAATAATTCTTACGGCCGATTGCCATGGATGTACAATAACATGATCTCCACTAAATCCGCAAATAAAACATCCAAGAATAAACTCCAGTGAGCAAGCATTGAGGAGCAGTCCATCTAAAAGTTCCACACCAGAGATATGTGCGCGGCACAAAAATGCAGTAGGTAAATGAAATAAATCAGTCAAATTAATAAGTTAACAGAATCGAATCGTTACACAGTGAGAATACCCAATTATAGTGACAATGTGAATTGACATAAACCTAAAGAAGACATAAAACGGATAAGACACGAATTGTAAGTCCATACACCTCGTTCGCGTCCGACAATTCAACCGGAAGATGCGAACTCGCGATCTATCCGGCGGAAGTTCATACAAATTTCGCTAACAAATGAATCACCGCAAGGGCGGATATCCTCTCACCTGAATGACACAGACACAAATAATAACCATCAGGATCGAATTGGCTAAAGTACGTCGTGTGATATCGACTCGTTCGATTGACTAAAACGAAATAATAGCTAATTTCGAGGTCCCTCTCATTTAATTGAACGTGACTCAGCCAATTCATATTCCTTGCTTAATCGATAACATTAGTCCAATGACCCAATCAATCAAGTAGACCTGGTTGAAATTCAACCTACTACAGGGGTACCAAATTACCTAGTGTCTGTTAAACCTTGAGAACGGATTTCTTTCAACACTAAACGACTACTTACGAACGATGAGAACGCGCTATAGACAGAATAATTAACTTACGGATCAACCCTGACGTACTCTCGACACTAGTGGTTAACTGCGATATAAGGACACTAGAGGGGTGGACGGCATACAACTCAGTCGTAAAGAAACGCTAATGGTTATACATTTATTTAGGACCAGATAAATAAGAAACGTACCCCCTCAACTATGTGACTCCCCAATAGTTAAACATTCGATAGGCTCTGATCACGACAACCTAACGGCAATGACCAGTCCCTAGTGAGTTTACGTCCAGGAAAGGCAAACGAATTATTTAAATTAACTGTTTTACTTCCTTATAGACCAGAAAGTGACGCTCATGCAATTTTTGTTGTAGGAAATTATGCCGTTTAAATGGAATGACGCTCCAACAACCCATGAACAATCCCAAGGAGAACCAACCCCCAAGGCGGAGATTCTTCAGAAAATCCAACAACAGTGGCCGTACCCCACAATTTGGAGGTTGTTAGGCCTAGAAAGTGATCCGTGCGGACTCGCCGGGCAGCAGTACCAAGCGGCAGAAATATATACCCATGCTCAGAACCTCCTCACCCAATGGGAACGGGTGCAGGAGCAAGTGGATTTACAGGTGGTCAAGGCGAGGCTGTATCTCGCCAACGTCGAAGAAGACATCCTCGCCGGACGAATTTCAGAAACATACCCACCTCGCCCGATTCGTGATACTCGACGTCCATACCCTGTGGTTCCTCCAAGGAAGAATTGAAATAAGCCGTACGAAAGATAGAAAACTCGAAAGCTCTGACAATACATAGGAACTAACTTTGATTTTTTTGGTTTTGTGCTTTAAATAGAATTGCTCGATAATCCGTCTTTGTATTTGACCGGTTGTCTGTGAATAATCGTCTTGATTGATATGTTTGAGATAACCCCGCTATAAATCATATAAATTGTTATAGAAACCGTTAACGAGCTTATTCTTTATAGCTATGTCCGCTACTCAAATATTGCAAGCAGAATTGGACCGAGTGAGAAATACAAATGCGGACCTCCTCCACCAAGTCCTCCAATTGACCAAAGAGGTCCAACAGATTAGAGCAACCTGGACAGATCCGAGAAAGGTAAGAGCGTTGTATCACCGCCTGACCGCAGCACAGAAAGGCTGGACGGAGGAGCGGCAGCTCAATCAGAGCCTGCGCACTCAAATCCGGGGACTCGAAGTCGCCCTAGCAGTCTGCCGGGAGGGGGAAGCGGTAACCTACCCGCTCGTCTTCGCCCCATCTCAAATGCCGCAGAAAACTGCCCAACCAGTGGAGCAATCCATCCCTCCAACTAAAAATCGTCAACCGGGACGTAAGGAACGTGCCCGACGTCGAGCAGCCCAACTCCAAAACATCAAGTAGTAAATTGCGCGTGTTGTTGATTTAAATAGAGTAGTTTTAGCCTTAGTTGAGTTGTTTCTTTAATGTAATTGTATGCCAACATGGTCATAAGCATTTTCATTACATCGCCGAGTCGTCTTCCTAGTTTTCCACAGTCAATTAAGAACCGGATCTAGAATTTCCACAAGGGACAGAGCTAAGCGAGCATAAGTCTTCTATCGACAGCTCGTGAACCCGAGGGTTGTCCGGGCAACTATAGTACTAGCGATAATACTCAATTTTTGCGGACAATCCACCACTTGAACACATTACCAACGTTGCCTAGCAACGGGTGCCAAGTGGCAGCTAGAATCATTTTGTATGGCGTTACTGGAGCAACAATAAAGATAAACAAACGGCGAAACCCTGTAACCCACCAGCGGTAAAACAAAATTTGACCTTGAAATAATTTGTGTTATCTAAATTAAATTTTTATTATTTTCTTAATTTAAACTGCTAATTTAATTAAAAAATTTTTAATCGGATTTATTTGTCGTTTTTCGGTCAAATTTTCTTGTTATTATGTTATTTTTTGTGTAAATTTCGTGCGGTTCTTGATGCATTTTGTATTTATTTTATTTTACTTTTATGTTTTTTTAATTTTATATTTATTTATGTTCTCTCCATTTTTAGAGTGTTTAGTTGATGTTGTATGTTGTATTTTAAGTAATCTTGGTGCTGGGTTTTCGTGCTGTATTTCTGATACATTTAAACAATTTTCAAGGCCGTTTGTGTTCTGGCTCAGCAATTTTATAAATGTCAAATTAATCTATTGAGAAAAATTGGAAAATCTATCGATTCTAATTAACCAATAGGTCAAGATATGTGTCTAAATCCTTTATGACCGCTATAAATACAAATGCAAGTAGTGGAAAAACCCTATATCAAGATCATGCAGGTTAACCAAGGAGAATCAACGACGAAAGGAACATCTTCAACCTCAATGATGGATCGTGTTCGCGTGAGATCAACACACATCGGAGAAAATAATAGAGTGAGTCCTAATCCTTTGATAAATAACTCTAGATCAATAGTTGAGGAAATGTTTTAATCTATTATGCTTTAAAATTATCACATTACTCTGAGGAACGTTTGATCGAGACAATTGGAAGAACTAATAGGATACTCAGATTCCCATATATTCACGGAACCAGCCCTACTAAGTACTATGTCATCTTGGAGTAACAAAATACTATGGAGTAATAGATACGAGCTACCCAACATCTAGGATGAAATTGTCTTTTAATGGAAATAATTAATATAAAATGATTTAATGATTTTCGTTTTCCTCTTCAAATATTGTACCTAAATCCCATGACAGTAAAACCATACAGATCTGATTAAATCAGATAACTTATATGCACTGAGTGATGGAAAATTTATTTCAACACCTTCGAAAGTATCAATCACAATTTTCAAAGTTAAACTATTAACCAAACCTTGTCGATCTTTACCAAATGAACCCTTACGTAATAGAATATTTAGCATTAATAACGAGCCGATCTAGAACCCATCTTCAGCGGAAGCATTAGCATTAGAAGTAGACGAGCGTTCGAGTATAGCATGAATCTTATTGCAATTCGAAATAGCATATCTATCTCGACCACACTATAAGAAATAACAAGAATGAGTTTTCCTATTTTTATTTATGTGCTAAGACAGTGAAACTGTAAAGACTATGATAGTAAGGACCGTAAAGAGATAGGAGGCACCAATTTATGTAGTGGTGCTAAGACGCCTCATTCGGGTATCAGTCACAATACAGAAACAAGGAGCCCGCGTACTCAAGCCAACGGCCAAAGGAAGACTCGAATTTCCGATACCATGACAACCAAAGAAGATATGGACGCCTATGAATCATAGTAGCATGAATCTAAACAAGATTTGCTATAGTGAAAATAAATTTAGTATTGCTGGGCACTAATTGAGTAAATAAAATTTAATCATGGGTCTAAGGTTTATCCAATCCCTAACCAGCGCGCATAAAATATAACCACTACACACCTGCTGAAAAACGACGTTGGTAATGTGTGCTAGTCAGTGAATATTAGCAAAGGGTGAGTCTCTCTACAAACACTGTCAATGCCCTAATATGCCTTTTGGGTCCATGAGCTGTCATAGAAGACTTCGTGCTCTATTTTTACCTGTCCCTCCTCTCACACAACTAAATGGTTTATTCAATTTTTAACTTTGATAAAAGACAAGATCATAACAAAGTTAACATTGTAACAATAAGTGTAATAACTTAACACAAAAATATAATCACAGATTTGTTGTCAATAATTCAGATTAATGTCGCTCAAATCCAGTTTGATTTGAGAATATGCCCCACCATTCGAGCGGCTTTTACTTTGTTTTGACGCTCCCGCTGGCGCTTGCCAGGCTGAGCTTTTTGCCGATTTCTCGTTGGCTTCAGTTCCGATTGGGGTACATTTTCGGGAGTGGTGATGACTACTTTGATATCATTCACCATCACGTTTCTGATCACAATCGCTTCGTGCTCGGTGGACAATTTGCTGCCGCACTACACGAGTCCAGTTCGGATCTCATCCTTTAGTTTCAACTGAGCAATTTCTCAATCTTGCTCCTTGATTTTCTGATCCGCTTGTGCTAGGGATTCCTCTTTTTGGGCTAGTTTCGCTCGTAGTTCATCTACTTCCGCCCTCATTTTTACTACCTTTTCGGGCCTCATCCACGTCTGCTTCATTCGCAGAGATCGACGTACCAGTGCCTCGACCATTTGATTTTGGGAGATGGCATCTCGCCACATCCCTTCTGAATTTTTCGGATAAATCAATGATTGTTATAGTAATACATCTATCATCAAGTTAATCAATGTTATCAATTTGTAAATGAAATTTCTATGAGTTATACAAAGAAATTTCTAGTGAACCTTGACGTCGCCTGGATGAGAGGAGGTATGAAGGTGACCGTAATTTCTTTTATTATACGATTTTTGGGTAGGTTTCTACAACAATGCTAAAACCCATCAATCTTTGACCGATGCGGTAGAAGCATTATTGAGGACACCATAGGTTCCCCCATCAATCCTATACATTTTGGCTATATATTATTATATTTCGATCTGAGAGGTTCGGTATGGACTTCTCATTTGTCCCATTAATCGTCTCTCCCTCTCGGCTTTACTGGGAAGATTTTTATTAGTTTTGATCTTGATAATATTGTGGTCCCTATTGACAGTTTGATATGAATTTGAAGGGATCAATGTTTGGTCGATGTAAATGATGTTTGTGGTGAACGGGTGGTGTCCAATCTCGTTCAGAATTATTTCTTTCAGTTTAAGCTGTTGGTTTTCTTTCTTCATCTTCTCTAGCTCCACAGCCATCTCGGCATGCTGTATTTTTAATAGATCATTGTGCTGGGTTAACTTCTTTGCTTGCTTCGGCCCCCGCCCATGTCTCTTCCATTCTGCGGCATCGTTGGATCATTGATTCGGCTCGCTGACTTTGCTCCAAAGCCCTATCATGATTTTAGGCCACTCCTCTTCGAAACTTTTCGACATCCAGAGTCTTAACTTGATTTTGGTTCACTAAAATATTATGTATGTGTTTAAATTAATTCGACAATCGGTTTGGAACATTTATGATTATGAATTTTGATGAACCTATTTGATTGGTACTCCAAGATATTGATAAAATTCTTAACTCAATAGTTTCTTTATTTTTATATTATTAATTGAAATTTCACTCATCGTGTCGACATTTGGCAGTTGAATATATGCACACTTTTCAAGTCTATATTCAAACCAAATTACCCACAAGCTATATCAAAACCTATGTTTAAAAACATGCTGGGTCGTGAAATAGTGATAGACATTTGAGCTTCGTTGACTTTTAATGAGTTTTGGTTTATTTTATTGATTTTGCAAATTTTGTGGTCAAATGACACGTGTAAAAGGTCCTAATAACATTGTTTCAATCAAAACTGTTGTTAAAAATATTAAATTTGCTACCCCGCTCCTTTAAAATTCCAAATTCAAAGTTTTTAAATTTTATTGATTTTGCAAGGAATTTCGTTCTATTTTTATAACGGAATTTTATAATTGTGCCTACCAACTCGTGGTATGAAACTTCTATAATTTACATTTTTCTCTGCTTTTATTGATTTAATTTTTATTTAGAAATTTCTCACTGCTCGCAACCCAAAAATGAAAATTGTTTCTTTTCGCCGCATTTGGAAATTTATGTATCGATAACAACTAATGGGTATTTCATTTTCTTTTTTGATTTATTTCTATTTATTTAAATATAATTTTTCGTTACTGTGATGTCTTTTTATTTTTATTCATGCAAGATTTCATTTAAGAAGAAAACTCATCAAATGTAAACTAAGAATAAATGTAATTAATAAAATAAGATAATTTCTCTCAGGAACAAATTTATTATTTTGTTCATTTCTCCTCTTTTTGGGCAACCAGCATCGGTCTATTGAGAACCTACGCAGGTACTTCTCCTTTGACCGAAATATCCTTCGGTGATTGAGATATAATAATAAAATATTAATTAAATTAGCATAAATAATGAAAAAAATATGATTTAGTAAAATGCATAATATTGGATATCAGATATGGATTTTTCTTTAAGCTCCGTCTTATTTTCTCGATGGGTTTCCGGGTGGTTGTTTTTCCTCGATACACGAAATTTAATAAAATCAAAATGATTATAAAATTTAATGATAGTTAAAAAATAAGGACAACAATTTTAGCAATTCATTAAATCAATATTTTCAATTAGTAGTAAATTTCAATGATTATTAGTATTATTCTAAAATAGTTTACCCGCGATTGTTTCTTCCAGTGTTCAAATTAGATAATCCTGGCCATTGTGAACCTGACCCAGCTTCCAAAGAATCTTTTAAAATTAATAATAATAAAAAATTTATATAAAAAAAATTTGTTTTCTTTCTAACAGAAATAAAAGAAATAGTGAAATTCTTTTTCTTAAAAATTTATTTCATTTAAGCATTTTCAGGATTTGGTAATTAATACTGATTACTGGTTCGGTTACTAACTTCATGATGATAGTTGGCAATACGTTGATTTCAATGTTGGACTTTACTTTCTTGGCATACTTCTCGAAACAATATTTTTTCTTTCTCTCTTTATTACTCTTTATCACTTTCTAAGTAAGTAGTTAAGAGCACACTGCGCTCACACACCATAAGAAGTAAGGGGGGCTCAAGTGATTAAATTACGTAAATACGCAATTAATCACAGTGTGTCTTAATTGCATAATTATGTAATCAAGATAATTAATTTTGTGTGCGCACAATTTTTTTTGATTTTTAGCGCGAATTTTTGAATTTTTTGGCGCGACATTTTGAAATTGAAATTTTATATTTTAATGTAAAATTTTTGTATTTTAATTTTTTATGTAATTATTATTTTAAGTTAAATTTTTAAAGAGTTTTAACGATGAATTTTTTATACGTGATTTTACAATGAAATTTTTAACATAATTTTATCGACGAAATATTTATACATGATTTTACAATGAAATTTTTAACATAAATTTTAAGTTAAATTATAAAGTAAATTTTATAATATAAAAATCTTTGTTGATAAAGTTATATTTATGAAATAATGATTTTAGTAATTGTTAGTAATTGTTATCATTAATTTTATAAATTCCCAAACATAAGATTTAAAAAAGTAATTATGACATGCATGCAAGAAAATAAAATGATGTTTTATCGAATTAGTCTTGAACTAGTACTTTGGTGTGGAATGGCAGTTTGCCGGTTCAGTGCTCTACTCTATGAATCTCAACGCCGGACCCTCAGTGGAGAGCGGCTGGTCACGAGAAAGCTCTAAATGATACTCAAGAATAAAAGAAAACTACATAACACAAAGAAAGAAGATTAACGAACATCGTTAGAAAGCATAATAGTGTTGGACTTGTCGGTGAATTTGAATAGAAATTATTATCGATCTGACTCCAAGCGTGCTTTAAACAACAGTAACGAACTCCAAACGATATAACTTTATTGATTAATACACTTTATCTCCACTTTAAAATGACACAAAGAATTATCAATCGATCACACTTAGTGCTTATTGCAACCCTTCGGGAAGAATAGCACTTTTCGGATCAATTAGCTTTACAATCAACTGACTACTGCGGTGGGTCTCTGAGATCGGTAACTCTGATTTAGTTGCTTCGCTTTGCTTTAACCTTGCTTGATTTCTGTTTCAAATTTCTCTTTAATTCCTTTTGTTTTTCTTTGTCTTCTGTAATTATTTGTCTCCTGCTAATTTCTTGTCTCCCGCAATTTTGTCTTATTTTTTTGTGTTGTTGATTTCAATTGCGCTTCCTTTTTATACTCCATCCTTCAATAACACTTACTGCTGTCGAATAGAATCTCTTACCGCTAATTCATTTTGGGCCACCATGATCGATGACAGCTGTCCAGATAAATCGTTTTTTTGGAGATGCCCTTTCCCAGATTTTATCTTGAAAGGGCTTTTGAGATGATGTGCGAATTTTGTTTTTGTTTTTGTTTTCCAAAATTTGCACTTGTTAATTATAAATGACCTTCTTTGATTTAATTGTCTGTTTTTATTGATTTTCTCTTATTCCTTTCTCGTTGTTCAACATTTCTTTTTCATTCTCTTTTTATGAGGCTCCAGAACCACATTTTACTCACTTCTCATTGTTTCCTCCAATCATTTTACATGTTTATTAATTGTTTTATTTCATTATTTAGGTATCCTCAACAATAGTGTTGAAAAGTAGGTAGTTAGGAGCACACTGTGCCCACACACCATAAGGGGGTACAATTTCTTCGATGTTGATTCCTGTCATTTGATAGATCCGAGCACCCAAATATTCAGGAGCACAATACGAAAGTTTGTTTTTCATATTCGGAAAGAGTTCTTCCATCTTCATCAGAATGGTTTCGAATACGTATGCTTCTTGTTCGTTGATCATTTTAATTTTTACAATCGTCAGAATTCAATCTATTTAAACACAATCAGTGCTTAATAAATAATCTAGTATTTCTTAGTTGGTATTTAGATTATTAATTAAAAGTTTTATAAAATTAAATATTTCTTGAACTAGACTGTTGTATTCAGTGTTTTTATCCCCATGATAACGACTTTTCCGCTTGCAAATTCATAACACAAAGCGGATTATACTTGACAAGTCTTAATGCTGGAAACAGTTCCGGTTCGTAAATGTTTTCTGTTTTGGTAGACAAATCATACAAGTTGATTCGACAACCCATGTTAATGTTCAAAGATAATGATTGAATTTGTAAATCTTGAATCTGATATTTGAGATCCTCTTCCTGTAATTGTATCTTGCATCCCATTATCCTGCATTTTCCGCTCTTTAAGAATAAGATTGGATATTTTCCACTTCTATCCACTACATGTTGAGGTTTTCCAACCGGGAACTTCATTCCGGTTACTTGTATACATATTAGGTAACCGATAACTAGCTATTGAACAAATAAATATTTGTTTACTTACCAACAAAACTTTAAATAAAAGTAAATCAATAACAAGAAATATAAGTAAAAATACAAATTTATTAATAAAATCTTCTTCACTTTCTTTCACATCATTAATGCCTCTATATCTGTAAATCACTTGGTTGTTTAGTTACTGAGTAGTTAGCAAGAAAAATTATCGTTTCTGAATAAAATTTTGTATTTGATTATTGTATTTTATTGAAATCATTGAAATTATTTTGTAAAAGTCAATACGTTTTGTCAAACACTTTTCAACTAATTTTTTAAAAATTTATCTAAAGTTGAACAATTATTCTTCTATTAAATGTTATTTTTCATAAAAATATTCATTTAGATAGTATTTACCCTTTAAATAACAATATTCAACCGACTCAACTCCTTAAAAATATCAATAAACTTGTTCCTCAGCGATAATTTCCCTTTAAAATACATGGTTATTGACTATAAACCCAATATATTACAAATAACTAGTTACTGAACCAATAAACATTAATGATAGGTTACTGACCAACAAATTTGAAATAAATCACATAAAAGGTTGAACAAAAGAAATACAAGTTGAAGTTTTATTAACTTCACTTTTTTATCGATCATTGATGTCTCAAAATTGGTAAATGTTTTGGTTGCTTAGTTACTTTGTTGTATTCAAGCGATAATTAATCAAATTCATTGAAACCAAATCCATTGTTAGATTTACTTGGTATCAACTTCTGAATACTGATAGCCCATACACACTGAACAATCCATTAATAACTGAACAACAATCACTAGGTACTGTATACAGATGACTGAGTACTGCACAACTCACTATATACATACTAGGCATTGAATAATTTACTTATTCATTAAAATTCCCTATTTAAATAATATTTACCCTTTGAACACCGATATTCAACCAACTTAACCCACTTAAAAAATAAAATTTTCTCTCAATCATTTCCCCTTAAAATACTTGGTTATTCACACACTCACAATATGTTATCAATAACTAGTTACTGAACAAATCAATATCAAAAATAGTTTACTGATCAAGAAATCTTTAAATAAAAGCACATCAAAATTCGAAAAATCAAAAGAAATACAATTTCAATTACAAATTTTATTAACTTCTTCACTCTTTTATCGATCCTTGATGTCTCCAAATTGTTTGGTTGCTTAGTTACCTGGTTGCTATCAAGAAACTATTAATCATTGAAGACCAATCAATTGTTATATTTTCTCTGAATAAAAATTTATTGCTTTACAGTCTTGTACTTGATTTATTGAAATTATTTTGTAAAACTTAATAGTTTTGTTTAAAAACTTTGAAATTTTTATACTATTTTTGTGGTATTTTTATTTGCATCCAACAATGAACAATTATTAAAAGTTATTTTTAAAGAGGAATGTCAACCTTTTCATTTAATTTTGACATGCCCCTAAATAAATTAATTGGTAACAGCTCAAAAAATTACTTAAATTTATTTTTACACATTTTCTATTCACTCCAATTCTTATTGTTTACTGAATGATAAATTAATTAGTAAGTACAAGCAGTGGTTAATCTAATTGCTAGTGAAAAGAAACTTGATTAGAAAAATATTCTTAAATTAATTTCTCAAAACATATAATACTTTCATTGTACTTGGAATAAATTTTCATATATATTTATTGAAAATGATTCGACTCTTAAAATTATTAGCTCAAAGATGCTAAAGGTTTGAATAAAACTGATAGAAAAAAAATTAATATCTACCGCATTACTAAATTCAAATAATTATCAACTACTACCAAATATGTTTAATTTCTGATAGTTTGCTTCAATACATACACAGGTTCTTGTGTACTGGTATCACTTAGTTTTGTAGAAATTATTTTTTATTAAATGGTGGTTACCTGGTGAATAGATTTTGATTAAAGTAGTGGGAAAGATGTAAATTTTAAATAAATTGGATTAAATTTGTTAGTTATCATAAATTCTCTTCTTAGCAAATTGATTCCCTCTAAAATAAAATTTACTCTCAACCAATCATTTCTCTTTAAATGACATTAATCCAAGCTATATTCAATATTTTTCATAAAAATCACCGACATATCGATATTCAACCGAATAAATTTCTTGAAATCCCCTTAAAATAAAATTCATCTCTTGACCAATCATTTCCTCTTAAAAGATCATAAATTCTCTTCTTAACCAATCATTTCTCTTTAAATGACAATATTTCCACTCTCTCAAAAGATTTACACACATATTGATATTTATCTGAACAAATCCCCTAAAAATATTATAAATTCCTCCTCCATATTCTCCAATTAGAAAATATTTACCCTTTGAACACAAATATTCAACCAACTCAAACCCCTTAAAAATGACAACAAACTTGTTCTTAATCGATTATTTCCCTTAAAATATCATAAAATTTCCTCTTAACCAATCATTCCCCTTGAAATGACATTTTCCCCCACTGCACCAACAATATACATATTTTTGTACAAACCTACAAGGTAAAATTTCTTTAGAAATCTATATTTAACCGAATAAGATCCTTAAAAATCCATCATTTGGATCATATTTACTATATGTATTCAACCAATCAAATTCCCTTAAAATTATCATAAAAATCTGAATTTTACCAATAAAAATAATTTTTCTTTAAAGTATTACAAAATTGTTATCGATACCCAACATTTTTGGTCGAAAATCACCACAATTTGATTCTGACAAAAAATTCTATCAAATAAAAAATTCATTAAAACTAACTAAAATCGAATAAAGTTTATGTTTCCCACATAAATTAAATTTCACTAAATTATTGTAAAATCATAAAATATATATCATGTTGCTCAAATTGTTAAAATTAATCAGTAAATCAATTATAAATTCAATAAAAATTACCAGTCAACCATAGATATAATTCAACGATTTTCATAAGTATACTGATAACCACACTGACCAACCCCTTAAAAATCCCTAAATTATACTACTTTTGTAATTGATATTCATGAAATCAATAAAATTGAAAATGAAAGTAAATAATCAATCCCTTATCTCATATTTTTAAGGAGTTGAGTCGGTTGAATATTGTTATTTAAAGGGTAAATACTATCTAAATGAATATTTTTTTGAAAAATAACATTTAATAGAAGAATAATTGTTCAACATTGGATAAATTTTTAATAAAATTAGTTAAAAAGTGTTTGACAAAACGTATTGACTTTTACAAAATAATTTCAATGATTTCAATAAAATACAATAATCAAATACAAAATTTTATTCAGAAAAGATAATTTTTCTTGCTAGAGTAGAGCACTGAACCGGCAAACTGCCATTCACTACCGGTGCCTCCACACCGAAGTACTAGTTCAAGACTAGTTCGGTAAAACATCATTTTATTTTCTTGCATGCATGTCATAATTACTTTTTTAAATCTTATGATTGGGAATTTATAAAATTAATGATAACGATTACTAACAATAATATTAATAATATAAGTTACAAATGATTAAAGAAATTTGGTTCTTTTCTCTTAACAATTAAAAGATTAATAATTATTATTATTGCATAATTGTAATGAAAATTCAATCATGAGACATCCCGCATTAGTCAAGTACCATGGAAGCGCGGCTTTCATGGAAGTTTGTCGATGCAAGGAAATTTATACATTATTTAAAAATATATGATTTCATAGTAATAATACAATATAGTTAAAATAGATTCGATCGTCTAGAAAATCAGTGGTAATTATATAGTCTAATTTTTATTCAAAATATTGAAGTAGGTAACTAAAACCTAGATTGATTGATACTGTTTCAAATATGGGTTGATAAATTAAAAAGTAACGACCAAAAAGAAATTTTAATATCTAAATCAAAGATAACCATACGATTAACAATAATACTAATAATAATAAATAAAAATAAAATTTTGGCATAGATTTGCCTTACTTTTGAAGCTTCTCCGATTTTGGATCTAAGAATTTTCTTGAAGAAATAATGTGTTTAAATTAAGTCGATCTGGCATCGACCGTTATAAGGGGTTTTACACGCTTGTGTTTCGACGTTTTTATAATATTTCATCACTTTTCTCCAGGTTTACAGATTTTCGTGATTCTTTTTAATAAATGTTTTCAATTACATTTTAGGCTTAATTCTCAGTTATTTTCTAGAATCTAATCTTTTTCGATGAATTTGGAGCCAATTTGATGAAATCGGTTAATTTTGCCAGTTCTTAAAGTTTTTCAATTCTTTTTAAATGTTTTTAATTATTTTTACATAATTTTTGTATTTTTCCACATTTTTTAATACTTTTTATATTATTTATTGCTAAAGACACTATATTTGATAAATTTTCGCCCATTTGAATTTTGCGCGCCCGAATGTTTAAAATCTTAGTTTTGATCAAAAGTCAAAGTTTAAAACTGCGCGAGCGCCAATAATCATTGAGAATGTTGCCTGAAAGTCTGTGTAAAGTTTCCGCAATTTTAAAGGCATTGAAAATTGCATCATTTAGACAATAATTCTCATATATAAATTTGCTAAATCTATTTCTATTCATTATTCTACGCAAGCATAAAAATGAACACAGAAATGTATAATTCTGCTATTAAAAGCGATGGAGAAATCGCGAAAGACAGAGAATATTCTTGTTCTTTATGTTTAGAAAATTCAAAACTTGATCTCGTTTTAGTCTTACCAAAATGTGGTCACCAATTTCATTATCTTTGCTTCATTGTGCACCGGTTGAATCATATAAAACACCAATGTCCACTCTGCCAAAAGAACTATAAAGATCTTCCTCTTTCAATTCTTAATCAACCGAATATTGAAATTAAATTTACAAATAGTAATGAAAACTTTAAAATGATGCATCTGTACGTGAAAAATGAATTCATTCACGGGATTTCAATGTTTATTAGCAAATTCAACAAGGATTCTTCATTGCAAACTTTGAAATTCAAAATTCTTGGAACGGATCATTCTGTATATGTACATTTTCCTACATCAGATCAAGCCATCGTCATGAATAAGAAGGACCATAGCAAATTGCCTGATGAAATTAGGAAAAAGAAATGCAATATGAATTTCTTTTTGGGTTTAATGAAGGAGCAAATAGGGCAAATAATAGTTCGCCCTCATTTTGTCAAGAATTCTTTGACTGTTTCCCTAAAACTTATTTTAATCCAAGGAATTACAGAAAAAGAAATGTTGGGCAATTCATTGGCGGAAAAAACTGCAAAAGTTCTAGAAATACATTTATTGTAAAGAATCGAAATACAAATTCAATTTTCTGACTGCCCTGTTCAAGTTTGAACTTAAAAATAAAAAAAGAAACAAAAAAAATTTGCAAACTGACCATTGATTTCATTTGATATATTATTATTAGGTGTTTTATTGGGTGATAAATTATAAGGTGTTTTTAAAATATATTTTTTAAATATTCTTTATGACATTTATATCAAATAATTTTGAAAATCATTATTTCATAAATATAACTTTATCAACAAAAATTTTTCATGTGTTTGGCGTTGCATGGCCACCCAAAAAACTTGAAATTTCAATAAAAACGGAACCATGACTATTAATTAAAGCCATTGTTTCTACTAAATAAGGAGAGCCAAAATCAGAAACAGTTGGCATTCTGCCTCAGATGGAGACGAAGAAACTGAGAATATGATTGAGGGATAGGTTAATTATTAGAGGTTGAAGATTTAAATTAGTTATTAGAAGAATATTTAAAGGAACTAAGTAGGTTAAACACGAATAAAATTGTGGATCTAAATTGGTCAAAGGTGATTATTATTATAAAGTGTATAGAGCCGAATATCCACAGCGGGATCTACCGGATAGTCAGACTAAGCAGGCTCATTACGTTAATTGAAAATTTGTGATTGATAGATTGCGTAATAAAGTTTTGAGTTCAAATATACCTCAGGTATTGTTTGTCTAATTGATTTTTACAGAACATATGGAGTCAATGACACTGAATATTAGTATTATTTAATCAAAACCCAACAAACCCCTGTCAAAATGGTCATAAAATACCTATTGGTCGCACACACACATAAATCAACTATAAATACAGTAGCCAAATTCATAATTTTTAACTTAACTAAGACAAAAGTTCGACTGTTGATTTTTAACGTGTATGCCAAATTTTTGAAACTCGTAAGTATGTTCCTATATGTTAAGTTTACTTTTTCTAATGAATTTTAACTCTATGCTGGATGGTAGTGGCAACTTTTGGTGCCACTGACGAGTCACCTTAAATTCTTAGTTATACTAAGTATTGTAATAGAGCTTAGAAGGGTAAACTGGTAGCTTGACTGACGAGTTAACTTTCGCTAGTTGCAGCAGGTGGTTTCGCTACTTCTAAAACTTCGGCTGTTCGTGACGAGTTCTGGTTGAAAGACACAGGGGTCTACCCACAGGACGTTGTTGAAAAGCCCACAGCATCTGATGGCAATGCCGGCCATGGTTGGCATTTAAAATTATGGAAGGTGCGACTTCAGTTAAGGGGAGAAAGGTTTTGTCTATTGTATTGCAAATTTTAATACTTGTCGGAAAATTAATCGTAAAATCGGATAGAAAGGGATAGAACAGAGTAGGGGCGTAAAGTTGGTAAGATTTTTCAAATAGTCGAAAGATGTAATGTTACAGAGGATAACTAGAGATCTCGATACGAGTAGTGTATATTAAAGTGACCGCAGAGGGTTGTAACCACTCAATGTCATGGGAAAATCAAGATAACAGTAAATAGCGCAACGATAAGACATTTAATAACATCAAAAGTAACCAATTGTGTAAAAATTTTAGATAAAAGATAAACTGTGAAAGCCGACCGTAGTAGAGCATAAGTATCAAATTTGAATTTGAAAAGATGGGTCAGATATAGATTAGATAATGGTCAAAATCATGTTGATAATGAATTTATCAGAATGTATAAGAAACAGAAAATCGTTAGGTAAACAACGAGAGAAGTAAACAAAATTTGAAAGGCCATTATCAGGACAGCATGATTGATTGGAAGATGTGGAAAAGATTATCATAAGGAAAGCGTATGGTAAGTTTGTGTTATACAACGAGATTATGAAAGAAAGCCACAGAGGGAAGATTGTTAAACAGAGACGATTTGAGTTGAGAATCATTAATGAAATGGATTATAGATAAGACAAGTCGATATTAGAAAAACCAACATTTTGCGCTAGGTAGGGACGAAGAAACTGAGAATAGAATTTGTGGATAAATACAATTTATTGAAGTAAGGCAACAGAAAGTTAAGAGGAATTCGTAGTGAAGTTAGAGTCAAGACATGATCAGTGTATTGAAAGTGATAATTGTGATAAAATACTCGAAGCCAAACAATCACAGCAGACTCATCGAGTGGTAATAAGACATATTGTTTGTTGCTCTAATAATTTGGATGTGTAATTTGTGATAAATAGCTGTAAATAAAAGCATACGTTGGGAATATTGTTTTTTACTTTATATAGCATAATTTCACTTGTTAAAACGCAACACATGTATAAGCCAGCAATTTCCGTCTGGCAAGCCAAGTAATACTCATCTTGAATGTCTTTCCACAGTTTACGCAAATTCCAGGTTTTCTTAGTAATATCCTAGATTGATAACATATATTCATGTGGAACTAACATAGGAGAGGCAAGTGGACAACCAGCTATCTTATTAGTGCCAAAAATTAGTGTTCTCTATAATTGTGAATATCAAGTCCATCATTTATTAATTTCTTCAAAATCAATCGAAATGTTTTGTCTTGATAAAATTGATAAATGATTCCATTAGTTTTACCCAATCTCCTTCAATCATTACGTAAAGCAACGTGATACCTATAATGGAGGCATTTTATGACACACCGGCTCAAAATAAACATTTGTTAAATTCGTTTTACGATTTATTTCGACAGATTCACTGTCATCATGTAATAAAACAACCGATATAATATTGATTTAATTAATATATTTTAAAGAAATTGATAACGAGAAGTCTCCAATGTATGTGTAGCATTACACTCATTGACATGCTTATTTAATTATCTATTTATAAATTTGTTTAACTGTTGTTTACTGTTTTCATATATTTCCTTCCATTGCATAAATGCAGCTGAAAGCAACTGCCACTGAATGCATGTCAAGTAAATTTTAAAAATAAAACATAATAAAAATAATTAATTAATAAAAAATAAAATAAATTAAAAAATTATTAATAATTATATTAAAAAAACAAAAATAATAAAATTAAAAAATTAATTAATATTAAAAGTAATAAATAAAAATAAATCAGTGAGATAAGTAAAAAAAAGATAATTAATATTATTAACAAATAAAATTAATAACTAAATAAAATAAAAAGATATATAAAGTAAAAAAAAATTAATGTGTGAGGTAACTAATAAAAATAAATAATTCATATTAATAAAAAATAAAATTCATAAATAAATAAAATTAAAAAAATTAATAAATATAAAGTAATAAATAAAAAAAATGAGTGAGGTAAGTAACAAAAATTAATATTAATAAAAAATAAAATTGATGATTAAATAAAATAAACAAAATAATTAAAATAAGTAATTAAAAAAATTATTTATTAAAAGTATTAAATAAAAATTAATGAGTGAGGTAAGTAATAAAAATACATAATTAATATTAATAAAAAATAAAATTAATAATTAAATAAAATACACAAAAATAATTAATTAAAAGTATTAAAATTAAATTAAAACAAATGATTCAATTGCCTATATTTGATAACCTTGACATGCTTTATATGATACTGCGATGACCTTGAAAGGATATTGAGGTCAAAATATTTACTATTTAAAAAATTTGTAGCATTTATCATTTATTTGATTATTGGCTATCATAAAACCGATCAATTAAAATGTATTAATAAATTAATCAATATTGTGATAATTATTTTGAATATGAAGTGATTTTGCATATATATGTTTAAACTGATGGTATTTTCTCCTCCCCCCTTTTAGTGATTTCGTCGTAAACATTTTGAAATCGATGACAATTTAGAGAAAAATTTAAAAAATTAAAATAATATTTAGGCATAATTTAATGAAATTAAATTAGAAATCTTTTATTCTAGCTTAGTCTGTTTCTTATAAATAAAAAACAATTACCACCTACCAATATTTTCCGTTTCAATGATTTCCAATTTCTGTTCACATTCATTTCTAACATTTTCTACGACAACAACCTGTTCAGATAATTGAGAGATTTTTTCCGTCATATTGTTGCGTTCTGATTCACGAAGATTTTTCTCTGTTTCTAAATCCTCCTAAGTTCGATGAAGAGATTTTGTTAGACTGGCCTAAATATTCGGGATACAAATACACCAATTATAACTATTATCTTATCAAACCAATTCAGTTTTAAGCTCTTCACGTGAACTTATTAAGGAGAATTCCTTTTCTGCGGCTTCCAAGCGTTCCTTTTTGTAAAATTCGGAACTCTAACATATACAAATATTTAGTATTGTTAATCTAGCTAGTTGATTTACTTCATTTAAAGTCTTTGTCAGAGCTAACACTTTATTTTTCAATTGACCTTCTTCCTGAAAGAAAAAAAAGAAATAAAGAAAAAAGAAAAAAAACATTTCCGATAAATTTTGTGACAATTGAAATGTTATTGCGTAAAATATCAGAATTTATTTAAGAATTAAAAAAAATTGTTGAAGCATTTTTTTAAAAAGCATTGTAAATCTTCTGTAAAAAATATTAAATTATAACGAGTATGAAATGTTATTGGAATGCTGAATTTGTGCGAAAATTCTATTTTATTTTGGATCTTATATTTGTATCTAGTAAAATGGAGTCAGACGATTTAAAGGCGATAACTATTAACCAACTTCAAATTAATTTATTCGCCATCAATTTTTATATCATTCAATCATGGGAATTCATAACGCACTTATCTATAGTTGAATTCTCATGATTGTTGTACTGATTTGCCTGGAGGTAATATTCTTATTGACTCTGAAATTAGTATATATTATTAAAATATTTAATGCTTTTCACCTTTGATTTGACTTCAATTCTGCTAGATCAATAATAATTAGAAAACTTTAAATATTGATCTAAATTTTGATAGAAATGAAGATAAATTAATTTTATATATACTGATCTTTTTATTTGTTAAAATAATGAAATATATTTATATTAAAATTATTATATAATAATCAGTGATCTGCAGAAAATATATAATTAATAAATTTATAGGAAATTTTTGTTATTTGCATATTAACAAGAAAAATCCTGTGTTTTAGAAATAAAATAAATTATTAATGAAGAAAATGCATTTTTCGATTACCTTTAAAAGATTTTTCGTAACAGATTTGTAAAATACACAAATTTCATAATAAAAAAATAATGAAATTTATTAAAATTTCGCTAGTGTAATATTTAAAAAATTAAAGTCCTTTTAACTCCAGTATATTAGAATATAGTGGAAATCCTCAAATTTTGACAACATTTATATTTATACTATTAAAAGGTTTTAAGTATTAGTTAATATAAAATTAAAAAATCAATTATACATCTAAAAATCAAATAAACTTAATTTGTTTTGATTTATTCATCAATTACATTCAAAACATTAATTAGCCATTATTACTAATCCATTCATTGCATAATTTGGTAAAACTACAAACAACTATATTATAAAATAAAGAAGTAACCAAAACATTAGAAAAAAATCCATATAATTAAAAGTTTTTGTTAGTTTAAATATCAAGAATTAATATTCTTTAGATTTTAAAGTAAAAACTAACTTATTCCGAAAATTGATTCATTCGTAACTCGTTTTGAATAATACATTGTGCTTGATGAATAATTTTTGCATTTTGTTCATCAATATTAGCTTTAAGATTTTCAATCAAAAGTACATTTGATTCGTTTTCAGATTGCATTTTTTCCTTGTGATTCTATTAGCAAAAATCTTTCAACATTAAGCAAAACTTTATAAGGAATATTTTTTTCCTATCATTTATGAGATAAAAAGAAAAAATTGAAAATCTTAATGAAACATCGATAAAAAACTTCAAATATAAATGTATAAATACAATTCACGCAACTCGATATATAGCAGTAAAATAATAAAAAAAACAGGTAAATCCTAAAAAAATTGACTGGAATGTTAAAATATATTATTATTATATTGAATGAAAAAAACATTATAATAGCCGAAAAGCCCTTCTTATACAAATATAGTTACAATAAATAACGAGCTAAGCTATATCCGAAATTTAACCAATCTTTCTCCCTCTTCTCTAACTGAAATTGTATTTTTTCTTGGGTTTCACTCGATATGTTTAATACGAACTAAGCTTATTTCAATTTTAATTTCATATATACAATACATAAGAAACAAAATTTCTAACGACTATATTCCATTGTAATACTTCTTTCTTTTAAATCACTATGTATCGTAATACGCGGATAGCGCTACACACAGGCGATATTTAATAACTCAAGAAAATCGCTGGCTTAAGTTTTAGCGGTTAACAACTTAATGTCATTGAAAAGTAACAGAAATAAAAAGAAGTCCATATAAAAAATTAATAAATGATAAGATAAGTTTTTGTTGCAAATAAACTATTAAATATAATGAGAAAAAATATAGAACAAATAAAAACACGAAAAAGCCAAACAAACTATATATAAATTTAGTCAAAATTATGCCATCATAATCTTTGTCAAATGTTATATATGGAAGCAATAATGATGTAATAATTACGATTTAATGATTTAATTAAAAATCACAATAAATTTGTTGTTGATTGAACGCTTAGCCTCACATAAAATTCTTTTCTGCTTATTATTGAAGTTTTTATACATAATTTTAAAATCAGTTATTCTTTTGCAGATTTAGCATGCGAAGATGACGGGAAGTTCCTCCAGTGTATGTTGCATTACATGAAAATTTATACACTAGATCAGAAACTAAACCTATTACAGTTTGAGATTCACAAATTGTATCATTAATATCGATATTCACAGACTGATTCTTTGATTCTTTACTTTCCATTTGAAATAAGGAAAATTAATGCTATCCGATCGATTCAGATTTATCAATAATAATAAATAATCAGATCATTACAAGTGAAATATGAAATCAGAAAGGTCCTTCGCATTTATTATCATTATCACAATTGATCAAGTTTCAAGATAAAGATTCGTTTTTTTTCTTGCCTTAAAGCCAAACTTTGCAAACTTATTTGATGTCCAGTGCATCAGGATAAGTGTATAACAATTTTAACTTGGCGTTGTTTTTACTATTACCTGGCGCGAAGAGAAATCTGAGCGCCTCCCACATAGTACTGATGAGAGCTATTATCTCAAAACTAGTATACTATTGGGTATTGTACTGGATATCTCTTAATGTATCGTATATTCTTTGATTAGAATCAGACATTGTGATAAATAAATAGCATTTATTATTATCCTATCAAAAATTAACATAAGTATTCAATATTTATACAAACAAAGTTTTTTCGAGACAACCAAACACCATGCTTTGGTAAATCAGTTTGTAATTGTTTTGGGTTTTTGAAGACGCCATCTGGCACGTTCCGCCTATCCCAGTCGAAGGTGGGATCGCTTTACTCCTACCGATGAGGTTGGACGGTTCGGTTCACGATAAGCCACTTGAGCTGAGGCGAAGACCAACGGGTAAGTGACCACGTGGCCGTCCAGGCTCCGTATTTGAGTGCTTTGGCCCTGAATCAATTGTTTTTCATCTGCTCACCCTCGCTGAGCAGCCGATAGCCTTTGATATATACGCCTAACTCGGGAGGGTTCGATCCAATTGGATTTTATCTTCTGTATCTCCCGGCTCATCTGCAGCAGTTGCGTATACAATTCACCATTTTCGCTCATTAGTTTGTTTAATTCCTTCCCCATG
This sequence comes from Schmidtea mediterranea, assembly GCA_022537955.1. Taxonomy (NCBI): domain Eukaryota; kingdom Metazoa; phylum Platyhelminthes; order Tricladida; family Dugesiidae; genus Schmidtea; species Schmidtea mediterranea. The sequence goes on from CM039679.1 coordinate 14,726,129, forward strand.
GAACGAATGATTTCCATTTCTAAAATTTAAAATAGAAGTGCAATTTAGTGGTGTCTAATAAAATAAACGAAGTATCCTTATATTTAGCATTGTATTTAAAGTATTGCAGGTGGAATATGATTTCAAACTTCTTGTCTTTCAAAATATCGTCCACTTATCCCTCGAGACTATTCAACTTCCTGTGGTACTAGTACAGCTCCAACTCATTCCTACATTTTGTAATTTTACAGTCACAATCACACAATTTGAGGGGTGGAGTGCTTATTGCCAAAATCAAAAATTTTAAAACAAGAAACATGTTTTTGAAACAATCATATTGAAAAAAGGAAGAATTATATCCAACATGAAAAATAATATTTGTATTGGCACCAGAACTGCTCACTTACCGAATACATAATTTAGCAAGAATCAATATGAAAAAAATAGTTCGTTTACATTACGAATCTGTACTAGAATTTAGTTTTAAATATTTTTAATGATTATATAGTCTGTTTTGCCAAGAATACAAGAAAGTAGTTCATATTTTGATAGTTGAACTAAGAAAATCTTATTATTATCGATCAAATTTTAAACGAATAAAATGTATTATTGAATACGTAATTCTTTTTCATCTTTTTATGCGTTTGATAGTCAGTCAGAAAGGCTCCAAAAAAACCATATCTATTTATAAAATGTTAAATTTGTCTTGACTTTAGGTATTAAAATTATAATTATACAATAAATTTAAAGGTAAAATTAAAAGTTATTAATTTTTATATCTTTATATTTAAATTTTAAACAATTCCAGGTCTTTATTGGAATTTTTAAAAAAAATAGATGTGGTTTTTTTTAAAATTAATTGACCATTAAATTTCAAATGGCCCGAAGAGAAGGAGCAATGAATACAAAGAGAAGTTGCTTCGATGTATATATTGATGATCATTCTTATTTTAAGACAAACGAAGGGGTTACTGAGTGTTTTATTTGCAATGCAGATTTAAAGACCGATTTTTAAGCCCTGTAAAAATAAATGTGGCTTTTAGTTATGTGGTTTTTTGAAGCCCTAATAGTTAGGTAATTGTTGCTAAAAACAAGATGCTGATTCTTAGAAAGTTAACTCTTTATGTTTATTCGATTGTAGATGAATTTATAATTATAATTATTTCCTCAATCTCTTGGATTTTCCATCACTTTGAAGATTTTGACCCACTACGTTCAAATCTTTGAATGCCCAATTAACATTACTAATTAGAGCATATAAAACGTTTATCATATCAACGAGTAAGACGCATTATCTTGTTGCCTGACTCACCTTCTTTATGATCAATGACTCATTGCTTCAGGAAAAATAACACATATTTCACTAATTACTTCATCTTGACAAAATCTACAAATAGAAAAAATTGTAATTAAGGAACATTTAACGAATTCGTCAAGGCAAACCCTTTTTTGAGCATAGACAATCGCATTCCGCCTCACTGATTACAGCCTCAAAAACTGTTTCACTAAAGTTGGCCAAGCACACAACCAAAAAATTCTCACTATCCTTGATCTCGTTATGAGTTTAGCGACAAGATTTCAACGGAGGGTGGTTGAGCCTTTGAGCTTATCCCTTTCTAAGGCAAAGGAAACTAAAAGTGATGTAAAACTCAAAGTTATTGATAACAATTATATAGTTACAAATGATCATAAAAAAATAAAACAGAAAAAAACAACTTGTTCTCTTGTAGCTTGTACCAAAAGTAAAAATGATTACAGACAGTGTTACACTTAGATATTTTTATTAGTTTAAAATAGTGTACAGTATATTGCCACCACCTTAGAAAGGGTTAATTATTAATGGATACATCCTTAATGGAAGTTCCTTTATCAAATTCTCGACAAGCATTCGGTCTACTTGTCTCAAATATTAATTTTAATGACTCTAATGGGCTCTACAAAACTCTCCATTAACACAAATTTATCGAATACAATCCAATACGATCCATAGTTCTATGATATCCACAGTTGATTAAAATAAAGTGAAATTGTCAAAAAAAAAAGACATTAACAAAAAAATATATTTAAAACTCAAATCAAATCGCGGAGTGCACAAACACTTAAAAATATTTGTAACCATGCAACTTAAAACTTTATTTCTTCATATTAATAGCTTTTACAATAATATTAATGGCCTCCGCCCCAGGGTCAGGATATTTTGCCAATTTTATGTTGTTTTTGACATAACTTGCTCGCCCAGCTTTAGGTTTCATTTTCATTGTCAAATCTGAGGACTTTTGTGAAATCTATGACAATATGGCAAACGGATTAACGATTTCATTATCATAGAGCTTACATCAGCAAGTTCTGGAATAACCATTTCAAAGGTTTCTTGATGACTATTTTTCCAACACCTTAATACAGGAAAAATAACATCCAACATGGTTCTATCTCCTTCTTTAGCACCACCGACTTCACTGATTACGTGTACAGAATCCATAAAAATATCACACCAAATAGCTTCAGGATTTTCAATATATTTCGTTGATAAAGATTCAAAAAATAAGCTCAATAACTAAAAGTATTCCGAATCACAAACTAATTCGTTTAAGTTATTCAAATAAAATTCATATATATATATATATATATATATATATATATAATGTGGACAACTGATCACATTTTAGAAGATATTATTATGATAATTCGAGGAAATAAATTATAATATTAATTAAAAGTATATTCAACAAATAAATCGATAAAAAATATAAAATAATGATTATAATCACTTAAAAAAGGCTGTTCCAAAAATTATTGAATATCAAAAAACATCGATATTATTACTGATTCAAATAGTTTTCAAATTTGAAAAATTGATATCAAATTACAATTTCATAAATAAACGTATTAGTAAATAAGAAATTTTAAAAAATAATATTAAAAAATTAAATAGAGAAGAAATTGCCGGAAAAAGTTAAACAGATTTTAAATATTAATTGTTTTTTTGGATTTGTTTAACTAGACTTTTTGATTGCACTTTTTTATCGAAAAATTAAATAAATAGTTTTGATTTGTAATTGTTTTTTATTTTATTATGAGATATTTGAAAAGAAATTAAACAGACGCAGTTAATGATCAGTGATTAAACAGAATATTTGTAAATCTTGGTCAATGTATTAGTTGTCATATTATGAGAGAATTTAGTTATCAAAAAAATCCATATGCGTTTATCGAATATACTTACCAAGCTTCTGCGAGTTTAGCTTTACCTGCCATGGATGGAATTTATATGTGGAATGATCAAATTAAAATTAACTGGTCAAGTGGATCTAGAACGATACCAGGAGATACCAACGATACCAACATGGATAAACCGATGTTGAAGCAATACTTTAGTCAATGTTGGCAATTGATGTGAAAGTTGTTAGATTTCCTGATGGTCAATCCATAGGACTTCCATTCGTTTCATTTTCAAATCGTGATGAAGCAGAAAGAACAATACAGAAAGATGGTCTCTATAATCTCAATCGGCAACTGGTCGAAGAATTAGTTGTGAAACTTAAGTGTTGATGAACAATAAACTTGATTTTAATATTTATAATGTTTTCCTTTTCATTGAAATTCCTTTCACTTTAAATGTTACTGATGTCTGTAAAATTAAACTTACAATTTTAAGAAACCAGTCAAATTTTAAGCGAAATCAATTTCAGTTTCTATTCCTGTCCAAAACATCCACTGTATTCGAGAAAGCTTGTCATTGGCAAATTTAATGACCAAAATAAGAGTTTTAATCATAAGGAGTGAGTATTTCATAAATCAAAATGTTATAGGTTAATGGTGGATTAAGAAACTACTAAAGCTAAAAGATTAACATTGAAGGGTGTTAGTTGGTTTTATAGATAATCGATTTTTTTTCTGTTCAACAAAGTAAAATATTTAGTATAAACCATCCACTTTCAACTATACTAAAATAATAAAACAAAATTAACTAATGCAGAAGACAGAAGAAATCGAGCGCGTTAAAATAAATATTTATTATTATGTTATGCATTAAATAAGTCTAATTCAAGACCTAAGCACATGTTGTCGAGCTATTAAATCATAATTTTTGATCATTAAACTATTTTACAGCAGTCAGACTCATGTTCAAATCACACGATTCCGCTTTGACTCCTTTCAACCCATTAAGGCCTTTAATTCATAGATTTTAACACCCAAAATCGTAATTTTAACCAAAATTAGTCTTAAAAAATGTTGTATAACCAAAAACTGGTCTTTTGTTCAAAAGCCGACCACAGCTTGAACCCTTTCAACGGCAAAACACTCCACAATACCCTTAAAGCATGCTTTTCATAACCCTTGTGCCTAAAATCGGCTTTTTGTCAAAATGGATTTAAATATAATGCTTAACCGAAATCTGACCATTTCAACAAAAATTAAAAATGGCGATTATATTACATTGATCTTGATGGGGTATAGGCGCAAATACTTCACAGTACTATTAATAATACTATTATTAAAATTGCTACTATAATCCGCGGTTGTGGTCATCATTATAAAAGCTAATATTTATTTATTACAATTTTAAATCAAAACTGTTTGTCTTCAAAATTCAAACCTTATTTTGTCGATAATAATCTGAATAATAATTGATAATATTGACAATAAATATTTTATTTTAAATTAATAATAAAATAAATTTGGCAACGATTTAATTAAAAGAAAACACCAATAAAAAACTCTTCGTACGATATATCTCGAAAGTTTGACTGTCATCTCCAGGCACAAAAAACCAACTAAAATATTATGAATTACCTTATAATTTAAACAAATAATTTTTTTATATTAATTTTATTTTCTAATAAATAAACACACTTAAAAAATATTTAAATACTTAAAATTTTTTTTACATATATATTATAATTTTTTATCTATATAATTTATAATAATAATGTAATATTTTATAAATTAAATTAAATTATTTTAATAATATTAAAATTTAAATGTTTTTAAAAACAATACATAAACATGATTTAACATCTTCAAACTATTTAAAAACATTCAAAACATTCGTAGTCATAGCACTTTGTACATTAATCTTTGGACCCAATGACCTTACCAGTAATGCTACACATATCACGCGTTCCCAATAATTATTAAAACTTTTCACCAAAATTCTAAAATCAGACATTCCTATTTCACTTTTACAGCCTCTATTGTGCTCACTAATATTGGTCAAACCATCCAATCGACAATGATATAGAACTCGAGTACATAGATGACGGGAAGTCTCTCCAATGTATGTGGCATTACACCCATTACATGTAAATTTATAAACGAGATCAGAACACAATCTAACCGGAATTATATTATACTCAGACTTTCCCAAACATGGATTCTTAGGACTTTTAGTCAATTTGTCAACAGTTTTTTTTATCGTCAATAAAAATGATTTTGAATACCCATTCTTTATCAACAACTCAACCAATTTACCAACACTTTTTACTGAATTAGTAAAAGTAGAAGATAAAGACCATAAACGATAAATCAATCCCTTCACCATATTTCTTTTATACTTAAATTCACAAAAGCTTTCTGGAGAAGTATAAAGATCAGTATCAGTTGGTTTTCTATAAATTTCTGTCTCATAATGTTTATATTTGCGTTGAATTAATAAATTCAAAAACGCAATCGATGACTTTCTCTCCGTTTTACATATTTTCTTATGTAAACTGTTCATAAAATGCAAAAACGGCTCTACATGTTTTTGATTTTCAAATACAAGAAAAATATCATCCACGTACATTTTATAAACATTGGGTTTCTCAAATAAAAAGAAAGCAATTTTCTTTTTCAAACTAGTCAAAAACATTGGTGCTTACATACTTAGATATATAATAATTTATTATTATAATTAATTAATATTTAATTTAATTTACTTCGTTACAATAATTGTTTAATATTATTAAAATTATAATTATTATTAAAACTATCATAATTCACCTTTAATAATTGACCTCTGAATTCTTATGTAAAAGCTGTCCACTTAAGTAATACTTAGCGTTTGATCTATATTATGTCATAACATATAAAATGTATATAGTAGGTGTGATATATAATGTTACGTAACACTGTATATTCAAGAAGTATTTAGAGAACAGAGATGACAGTTTAAAATCATAACCAAGATTTGAAATTCACTAATAAACACAAAATAAAATAACAAAACAAAGAAACAATACATAACTGCCTATTCAACATCTTTTCACAAATTACATACTGTAGTTACCATACGTTGGCCATAATACAGTTTAAAAATATTTGTTTGTAATTCTGCTACATTAACTCTTGGCTTATTCAGTTTTTTACTTATTTAAAAAGTTTATAAACACTGACATTTCAAATTAATGAATATTAGTTTTCAGTAGTTAATTTTAATATTTCCAATCAATATATTTTTAAGTAAATTAGTTTATTATTATTGTTAAATTAAGGTTGTTTAAATAATATTTTGGAAAAATATAATCTTTTAAAAACACATTGAATTGTTTTATGTAAATTATTTTGATTAATGTGTATTACGCTTTTCAATAATGATGGCTTTCAAAGTATTATAGAAAGAATTTGATGCTACCTTTGTTGATATGGATCTAATGTAACAACCTTAAAAAGATTTAGAAGAACATTGGATAGTAAAATAATTAAAAAGAATATTGATTATTTAATTCAACCAATTCATTTTATGCAATTGTATATGTTGAGTCTTGATGTAAACTATACAGACAGAGATAACACTAAAAAATGGAACAAGGAAATAAGAGAATGGATATGCTGCTAAATTAGAATCCAATTTGAAAACATTAAACTATGAGAATAGTTATTTGAACCAATAAATTTTAGCCCCCCAGAAAGTCATGCAAGAAATAGAAACTATATTTTCCCATCAAACATATGACAATACAAACATAAATAAAAAGCTATGTTCACTAATATTAATCAACTTCTCCAGACGATAGTTGTGTGTGTATTTTGCATTATAAGATTGACTTTGTGTTTATTAGCATATTTCAAATCTTGATAAGATTGAGTTCGGATCTTGGTTATGAATTGAAAATTATGATTACAGTGTCAAACAAATCGGAAAGAATACATCTAATCTTTGTCCTTAGGTTCTTAATCCTTATTGACTAAAGTAATTGATCAATATTAGTGAACAAAATTTTGTATTTTTTGAGTGGTAAATGACATTTAAATACTAGATGTATGAAAATAAATGAAATGATGTTATTAAAAAATGTAAATGTAAAAAATTTCATTAAAATTATATATATATATTATAAGAACTTTTTCCTTTTTTCACCTCTAATTTTTTTTCATTTTTCAATGATGTTAATAATTTTTTAATATTTGACAATGAATGAGCAATGATATTGATGTTTTATTAACATCGATATCATTAATGATTCATAGGCAAATATTAAAAAATTATTAATGTCATATATATACAGGGCTTTTCACTTAAAAAAACTATTTCAAATAAAAAACTACTGGTTACCAAAATACAAATATATTATAATATTAAAAAATATACATAATATAATATAGGGTGTGGATCGATAATTTTGAAAGTAATTGATTTCAATTTGACATAAAGAATAATTAAAACCATATTTAGCACGATAAAAAACTATCAGATGAGATTAGAAGCAAAATAAGTACCAATTTAGATATCAAATATGAAGTAGTACGCAGCGTTTGCTATGCTATAAAAGCGGTAAGAACAGTTCTGATTAAAAATTATTTTGATGATACTTTAGAAGTGTTATCTTGCTTATTTGTGTGTAAAATGAGGTTTAAATGAAAATTTTATTGTAAATACAGTTGTAATTTTTTTATCAGGCAAGAAGTCTGTTTAAAACAATAGTTTTTTTATTTGAAATAATAGTTTTTATAAGTGAAACACCCTGTAAATTTCTAATATTAATTTCATTATTATTTAAAAATAATACTTACTCCTCCAGATGATCCGCCCATTTGATTTTCAATAATGTAAGACAAATTAGATAGAAGAACCGAGATATATTTTTTAGAATTTTCCGACATACATCCAATAAAATATTTCTTAACAGCTAAAAGTTATTGTATTTAACTTAATTTTTGCATTATAATTGAAAAAAATCTTTATATTATTAAATAATTTTCTCTTCATAAACATAATATTTATCCAAATGTCAATCAGTAGGTAGATGTGAACCTTTTGGGCGGTAACCAGGTAATGTTGATAAGCGGGCAAAAACGGTCAATTTCTGAACGTTCTTGATGTTTAAAGACTTGTAGTATTAAGCTGAATGCTATATCAAACTATGTTCAACATCTTTACAAATACATTAAGGGATATATAATAGGAAATGTGCGGATATTAAAATGATTTAATTTATTCAAATTTAAATATTGGTTTTAAAATATTTTGAGTATGTTCAAGTCTATATAAAAATAATTTTTTCGGATTTATTCATATTTGAAAAATTAAAAATTTTAAAAAAAATAGCTTAAATTTTTACATTTATTGAAAACATTCGTGAGAAGGAAAGCTAATTCAGAGAATAAGCAAAAAGCGAAAGAATTGTTTAATTTTGTTTTTGTGGGTGAACAGGACCTATTTTTAATTCATTTTATGAATAAACATTGCTGAAATTGGCTTATACGTTTATTTATTTAAATTTTAGTATTATTTTTATTATTAAAAAATCACTTCGTTTAAACAAAATATTAATTTTTAAACCACGGATTAAAAATACCCCTGGGTATTTCTGTATTATTACAAAATACTTTATATTCAGGGATATTTGGCCTGTGGCAAGGTACCTTTTTATCACTATTACGGTTTTAAACAACTTCAAACCACAGCTTGTCACACGCAAACAAATGGAATAATCGACAGGAATCACCTCATCGTTCATAACAGAACTCATTGAGGACACTGACAAATCAATACGATTGGATAAGAGCGCTGCAACTAGTACTACTAGGATGAAAAACACATATTCCCACACAACTAAAACTTCATCTCAAATGTTATACCAGATGAGAACCTGTATGGGTTTGATCAGTGTAAAATACTTTCCTCTCACCAAAATATCGGATTGGTATAAGATATTTCCTCATATTTATTTTTATATTTTTTATTTACTTAATATAATTGAACCAAACCTGTTGCTCCTCTTTTAAAAGTTGTGCCACAATCTCCATCTCCAATTTCTTTATCTAATTCATTCAAGTAATTTTCCTGATTTATTAACTCATCAGATGCAGCTAAAACCAAAGCCGTTAATTTTTGAAAATCATTCATGGATAATTCATCATGCTCCAAATTCGAGCTACCTGTACGGATGGGATTTATATCCAAGTCAAAAACTGCTTTTTTCATGTTTTCAAGTTTAGTTTTAGAAGAAATATTATACACAGTATCAATCCAACCAGGAGCTGTACAAGGGAAATCTAGTTAAATTTCAGTTAATTTAGAAATAAATTAAAATAAATATTGATTTTTAATTATCATAAAAACTGATTGTACATTTGTAATAAAAACACAAGAAAGCCAAATATACGAAAAATATCTCGAAAAATTATCGTCATCATCAACCTTCCGTCAATAATTATGTAATACTCATGATTTATTGATAAATAATTTCAATAAATTTGTTGGTTATTGAATGTTTATTTTAGGAGATTGTGATTTAATTCCCAAAGCCTCACATAAAATTATTTCCAAGCTATTATTAAATTTTAAATTTTTTTATATCAGTTATTCCTTTTCACATAATCCTATCTGTATAATATTAATGACACCTCAGGGCTAAAAGATATATTTTATTTATGTTAAATTTTATTAATTTTTATAATAGTAATATTAATTATGTAAAAGCAATGAATTGAGACTGTTTTTATTAGTTTTTATGTTTATATAAATGTAAATATGTATATTAGTCGTTGAATAAAGACTTTTTATTATATTTTTTAATATTTTTGTAATATCTGGAACCTAACCCCATAATTACATATAAAATCGGGTTCACAGTGCGCGGTTTCGGTTTGCGCGTTGTTTTTGTGGAACGTATCTACCGCGCAGTTGGAGGGTTTACTGTATATATATATATATATATAAAATATTATATTTTGCTGCATGGTCTATGTATTATCTTCTAGTCCTTAGGGGCAGGTAGTACATATTACGGACACTGCAGTACATAGACTTCTTAATAGTACAATATTGGCAATGTTAAGAGCCAAGCTGAGAAATGCCTTATATAATATAAGGCTCTACCATAATTATTAGACCACTATTAAATACAAAATAGTGATATCATTATATTATAACATTTTATTTTTGCGTACATACACATTTGTTGACCCCACATACGCATTCGGGCGCAAATCTATCCCCTAGATGCGTACATAATATATGGATGACCTCTAAATGCGATTGGAAATGTCAGATACTCTTGAATTAAATTTCAAGTGATTGCATGCTAGGTGTTTAGAATAATATTTTCTTCCTAAAGAATTCCACTGTAGATAGTCCTATTGTCATGAGTTAGGAAATAAAAAGCTATGCACACTATATATTATTTAAACTAATTATATATATTTTAATAATTTTTGGAAAATATTTTTTAATTAATTTAATATAATTTAAATAAAATCATATTTGAATTTTTACTATTTTCAAAAAATATATTAAAAATGTAGTTTTAAAAATAATAAAATTTGTATTTTTCGTTATATAGATTAAACAAATTTTATTAATATAATTAAATTTAAATAAAATCATTTTTTGAATATTTTACTATTTACAAATAATATATTAAAAATATATATATTAAAAACATATTTTAAAAATAATTTATAATAAATAATTAAAAATAAAATTTATTTATATTTAATGAATAAGAAAAATATGTTTTAAAATAATAAAATTTGTATTTTTCGTGATATACATATTATCTCAACAAATTATTTAAATTCAATTAATTTTTTGAAGACATTTTTTTATTAATTTAATATAATTTAAAAAAAATCAATTTTGATTCTTTACTACTAAAATATTTAAAAAAAAATATAACATTTTTCTTTTTATTTTCGAAATTAAGAGCATCGAATGTATTACTAATATTGAAATTAATATAAAAACAAAACAATGGATATTTATCAAAATTTAATTAACTTTAACCCTACCTAGATATTCTAAAATTGAATCATCAAAAACCTTCAAAATAGTCACTGAGATACCATACATCTGTAATGATGTCAAGTAATTCCCACAATATCCTCTACATACGGAAACGTGAAAATTTTTTCTATGAATAAATATATAATAGATAATAAATTTTTGGCAATTAAAAATAACCAAGATATTCAATAATGGAATTTGCCATTAAAATGAGCTCTATATGTGTGGTGGAACCTAAGTTATTAATAACAACGACTACTTTGTCACCTAAGAATAAAAATTATTGGTTGCCAGTGAATTTATTCAAAAACCTTTAATCAATTTTACACTCTCTAATTTTGCACTTGTAAGATGATTTATCATTTCTTTCATTACTAATTCAGCAGTTTCAAACTTTTTTCTAACGATTCCTGCTTCTCCATGTATTCCCAACCCCAATTCATACATATCATCTGATAAGTTCAAACCACTGGCATCTTTTCTTGATAGTACACTTCCACTAAAACTAATACCCACAGTGCCCATTATGCCTGGTTTCAAAATAGTATTTACAAATTCTTTTATTTCTTTTAAATTCAAGTTTTTTTCTGCCATAGCTCCTGCTATCTTTATTATGAGATAAGAATAAATTATTAAATATCGTAAAATACAACAAAAAATATTAAAAACGGTATCAGGACAATATACACTGACCAATTAGCTCAAAAATAAAATTGAGAAAAGGAAAGATAAAGCAATAACTGACGGATATATATATATATATATATATATATATATATATATATATATACGTGTGTATTCAATTTTCTAGAATATCAACTTGATATCTTTTATAAATAAGATAACACTGGCTGGCAAATTTTATTTAATATAACAAATACTCAACTGATTACCGGCCAAAAAAATTACAATTTTACAATATGCGTATATATTCATGTGTATGCGTGTGTGAATTCAAATGCCTTTATCTAACCTTGGTGCATTGTATTTATAATTTATTATTCCAATAGTCGATATCAACTATGAAATACTTCTTAGGCTAAGAATTTTTCGGTGATTTAACTGAGAATTCTCTCAGTTGTTATACTAGATCTTTGGTTTTGGTTGAAACTTAAAGTGTCTTTTTAACACACTTAATGACGTCTCGCTATTTTCCTGCACTTGTCATTTATTAGGCACTCAAGTGCAACTTTTGCTTCGACCCTGCCTATTTGTAAGTTTTTATGATGCCTTGCGTCAATTATAAGAATAATTTTTAAATTAGCCACTAGAGGGCATATAATTTTAAATAATAAATTATTTAAGATATTATCAAATTGATTTATAGATCACATGTATCATCAAATAATTTCAAAAATTATCAATTAATATCAATATAATGAAATGTATCACCAAATTAATATAACACAAGAATAATTGAATCAAATGCCAATCAATTATCACATAATGAGTCATCATATTGTCATTGTTATCATCGCCAATTATCCATTGCTTGATGTACATGTATATTTTATATCTATTGCGACCAACTACATAATATTTTAACTTTAGAATTTTCATCATTTGGCCACCTTCTAACACACACACACATATATATATATATATGTGTGTATATGGGGGCTTGGTATAAAATGAAGTAAACAGAATAATTGTTTTGATTCATATAAATCATCCCCAAAATACAGAATTGCAGGAATAATGTCGAATTTTCAAAGATTGATGTTTAAAAGAGATTAAACAGTTGTCGGGAAAACAGTATAAAAAGGAGCTTGAAACGAGAGAATTTGGCCAGTTGGTCGAAGAAAACTAGAAAAGAGATTTGTTATTGGAGAAACAATTGAAGGTCAGGAACCAAAAAAAATAACTTTGAGTGAATTTAAATCAAATAAAAGTGCCAGACAAGGTGATTTCCCATTGGGACATCTGCCTTTTCGTTGTCGAATCTATGAGAGAAGAACAAATCGCAAATTTACGTTAGAAATCAATAAAGGTATTCTGTGTTGGGTTTCAGCTATTTGATTTATGAAAAAGGAACACGAGGTATCAAAGATTGACTAACTTGTAAATAATAACAAATGACATAATATTTTCTACAAAATTTGACTATGAATCAGATTTATTTAAGGTATTCACGAATTTTCGGCACAGCCTTTTCAAGTGATTTCGATAATCACTTATTTATTTTAAAAAAATAGGAGTAAAATTTATATCTTTTGTATTTTATATTGATTTATTTGTTAAATTTAATTTTAATTAATATTGAGTTTTAAATTAATTTTAAATTATCCCTCCTCTAAAAACAAAGAAGTTTTCAATTTACATTAGTTGAATATTGATAGTTGGTTTGTGTTTTTTAGTCATGTTCATCTCTAAAAGGCTGAAAATGTACCACGAATCAACAGTTACCAAACCTCCAAATATTGTTGTGGTAGTGATTTCAGTCGGGAACTTGGGTTTTCCGAAGCAGGTGCCATGACGATCGTGTGAAAAAGCCATTCTATTACTATATATATTTCATTTAACACTAGAACTACCGAGTCCGTCAAAATGACGGTTTTAAGCAGGACAATTAAATACCATTATTTCTTCTTCCAATAAGGTGGATTGAAGAGTATGAAAACATTGAAATTCAATCGCCATTTCATCTGACATAAATATATTTTCTACATTTCCATATTTTAAATTAAATTCATTTTTTTCCCAAATAACTTGTCGAATAGCATTATTGACCATATATATTATCATTAATTAAAATAGATTGATTATTTCTTTTATAACATCTTTGATCATGCTTTGAATTCGACTTATTTTTCACTAAATAATCTTTTCGATCAATATAATTATTTAAATTGAATGTATTCTATTTATCCAACCAATTTTCCGACAACATGAATCAGTATTATTCATTGAATACTTCTTTTAATTATGTTCATTATTTTCATAAACTACGTGGTACGCGCATTAAGTCCCCAGACTAAGCAAGAAATAATGAGTAGAAGTTAATGAGATTTTATATTTAATATATTATGTATATATAGGTTAATAATATAACATTTGTTTTAATATTTCATTGTTTGTATTGTTTCAGATCACGCATATTCAAAATTTCGTCAAAATTGCTATGAATCCAGTCGAGTACCGCAGCGTCATAAAGTTTTTGGTGCTACGCCAAACTGAGAGCTCCGAAATTTTCAGTCAACTCTCAGCAACTTACGGAACAACTGCGCCTTCCAAAACGACTGTCTACCACTGGATTGCTCAGTATCGTGGGAGACGACAAAAGACCTGGACGACCCGTGGAAATTGACCATGAAAACATCGCAAAACGTTGCGAGATCATCGTTAGGGATGAGCGGCGGATCACCCTAAAGGAGCTGCAACGTAGACTGAATATCAGTGATGGAAAAGCACGAGAAATATTGAAAGACCTCGGCATCCGGAAGCTAGCATCACGTTTTGTCCCTCGATTTCTGTCCGGTGATATGTGCCAGGCTCGTCTGGAGTGTTGTCAGCAATGCCTGTCTCTGAACGATCAACATGGCTCTCGCTTCTTGGATAACATCGTTACTGTGGATGAGACACCCCTCAGTCTTTACTTCCCAGAAAGCAAGAGGGAATCCTCAGAATGGCGATTCCCTGATGAAAGAGCATCTCGAAAAATGCGTGCTGGAACGTCCCATCGGCGTTGCCTCATGTTAACCATCTTTGGGACAGCCGTGGTGTTATAAAAGTCGACTTCGCTGAGAAAGGTGTGACAATCAACAGTGCTTACTATGCCCGACTTGATTGCTGAAACCCGAAGACTTCGACGCAAACCCAGAGGCTCTCCACTGTGGCTGTTGCAGGACAATGCACCAGTCCACAAAAGTGCTGTTTCCAAGCAGGCCATCGACGATGCCGGTTTCACGATCGTGACTCACCCGCCATACAGTCCCGACCTGGCGCTGTCGGATTTTTGGATGTTTAGACATATGAAGAAGACGATGCGAGGCAAGATCTTTGAAACCTCCGACAGTGTCAAGGACAGCGTCGTGAAATTCCTCTCCGAATGTAACCAAAATTTCTTTAAAACGGCATTTTTGGAACTGCTGAAGCGCTGGACGACGTGTGTGAACAACAATGGGTCTTACATTGAGAAATGAGGGTATACATGTTGCTTATTTGTTGTGCAAAATATGAAGTTTCTGTGACTTACCTTTCATAGTTAGTCCAGGGACTTAATGCGCGTACCACGCACCACCTTATTTATTGGGATACATTGGGATGGTAAATTGATTCCTGTCATCTCTGGTGCAGAAGAAACCGTAGACCGAATCGCTGTGATCGTGACCGGTAACGGAATTGAAAAGCTGCTGGCGGTTCCTAAAATTGGAAGAGGAAGCCCTTGGTCGTGAGCTTGTCGATATCGGCTGTCATCATCACGTCTTGGAAGTCGTCCTTAGCAGCGTATTCACAGTTTTGTTTGGTGGAACTGGAGGGCTTGAAGTAAGCCTGTTCAAGAGGTTTAAGAAGAAATGTCCATATATTAAACAAAAGGATTGCACGCCTGCTAAAAGAATAACTCTTCAACAGTGCTACTGAAATCCTCCGGAAAGAAAAGGTGACATTCTACACTAATGTCATTACTCATCAGCAGCCAAGAGAGGATTACCTCGAACTCCTTCGATTGTGCTTGGTCTTCCTTGGAAGAGGCTCAGCTGGAACGGACATCACATTTCGGGCTCCTGGTGCAGTGCACCACGCAAGGTGGATGGCCAAGGCCATCTATTCTCTGAAGATGATGCTGTTTCAAGGCCAAATGACTGTGACTGCCATAGAGCTTAAAGGACTGACTGAACTTGCTCTTTTCGTCGCTCTTGTTTATGGTCGCTTCTGGCATGAGGCTCCCCTAGCCTCTCATGCTCCTTTGAATGCGCACAGATGCTTAGACTTTTTCAAACATATCCAAACCAAACCGTTGCTCGATTTGCCTCAATTTTTTTGTCAGTCCACTACACCACATGGAACAAAGTTAGCCTTGTGGAGACATGATTTTGAATACTTCTTATTTTTGGACCGCCATACTGTTTAAAATAGTACGGTTCTGTTTGCAGAAATATAAACCTCATTTTCAAATACTCCATATATTACAACATGCACCGGTTTAGTTGTAGCTTTAGCAAACTTTCCATTTTGAGGTAATTGACTCTGATTTAAATCAAAATCAGGTGTCAAAACAAATACAAATAATGGATATTTGCTTTTAAAGTCATCAAGAGTTATACCACAATTACGGTTTTTATCCAAATAACCAATATTTCTCACTATACTCTGCATATATGTAGCATAATAATTATCATTATCGAAATCCTGAGTATTTATTTCTCTATAATCGCTATTTTTCGATAAAGTTAAAGATGTTACACCAAGGTTTTTGAAAATTGATCTCGATGCAGTGTATGATCCATTATATTGAGATTCACTTTAAAATCTTACCAATGATTTTCTATCTTTATCTACATTTTTGATCTGAACAGTTAACAATGTATTGTTCCAATTTAAATATTCAGTTTGGGAAACGTTAATATAAAATTCAATATCAGTTCTATTATCCATAATAGAATTCATCGGAAATACTTCTTGAAAGACCCTCATTTCAATTACTGTCTGGGTAGACGGTCTATCTAGACAAGGTCTATCAAATAAAAACAATTCAGATTTACCTCAAATCGTTTTTGAAAAATAATTCCATGTCCTTTCATTCGTTTGTTTATATGTTTGATGTTTTTTACGTTTTTGAGCTGGTTCAGGTGTCAAATGAGCTTTTGTATCTTTACTAAATTCAATAAAATTACCCCTATCATTACGAATATTTATTTCTATATTGTTTATACATGATGTTGATACCGGTAAGTACATGGGATTATCGATATTTATATTTACAACTTCATCCTGATCATGTTTATTAACCAAAAAAGATATCAATAGAGGAACCAAAGAATCGTCAACAATTATAGGATCGATGATGTTAGTATATATGAACATTTGTCTATGAAGTTCAATTATTTTTGGTCTGCGTACACTAAAAGCACTTGCCCGATATGTTTGTTCATCTAATCCCAATACACTAGATAAATTTTAATCAAATGTAACTTCACATATGTTATTATTCAGACTGAATTTGCATAATTTGTCTTTAACAATTTTAATAGTTTTAAAAATATGTAAACAATTGAATGAAATATATTTATGTAAATCTTCAAGGGTTTCAATATATAAATCATTGGTAAACGTAAAGTTATCTTCAACCTCATTAATATACGATACAGATATTTTGATTTCTTCTGTCATTATACTGTTCTTTTCAAAAGTTTTTAAACGTAATAGATATCCATTCCTAGGAACAACAATATTAAGCTTTTCACAACCCATTCGCTTGGCATCACTAACATTTTCAAATTTTATTGTAAATAGACTAAAATCACAACTAATATTCAATCGATATTAGTAAAACATGTTACAATTTTCATCTAGAATTTGATTCGGAATATGATAACGTTGAAAATTATTGATTGAGTAAATACCACTACATGTTTTGGGGGACACTCCTCTTGTAATTGATTTTACATTGACTATAAAATGGGAATGTATTGTATACAAATGTAAAGTCTTGCAAAACAACTTCCCAATTTCCATCTAAGTAAATTGGATTTTGAAGATCAAAAATGGATTTAGTTGTTTGATTTTCCGGATGTATAAGTGTTCAACTATTGCTCGGTAAAATAGTATAAAATCTTACTTGACTAGGTCTTTTGATATCCATGTCATTTGACATAGTATTGTTTATTCTTACCCACCATTTTAGTTTTCAATATTTCTGAATTCTGTACACTATAGGTTTGGAAATAAATTGATGAAAGATGAAGCAGATGTACTAATTCTAACGTGATCACCAATTTTATATTTTGGTTTTGTAATTTTTACAACTTTTTTAGAACTCACTGGTGTTTTCGAGCTGATATCCACGGGTCTCAAGCCATTCAGACCTTGATATGATGAATTATTATAACTAACAAGTATTTTCGGTAATACATTTATCCATATTTTATTACCTTGATGCACGAAATATTTCTTCAATTTTTCAAAATGAGCAGCTTTGTATTGAGAATGTAGAGTAATGATTTATTTTGAGACGATTCAGGATTTGCTTAACTTTACTAATGTAAAACTCCTTGCCTATAATAATAATAACTAAAAATCGGTTTTCAAATTGTTCGGATGCCCTTCCCTTCATTAAACATAATATTAATTGCTTTAGATATTTCCTATGCAGATTTTGTTTTGGTTGGTACTCGGCGGGCAGAACCACTGAAAACATCAATATATGTTAAAATATATTTATAACTCTTGTTAATTTTCGAATACGGTATCATCTTCATCAAATCCATTCGCCATAAATCGTTAATACCGAATGTTTTATAAGATCTTGTTGGAAATCTTTTCCGCATCAGTTTGCTTAAACTGTACGCAAGCTGATCTGAAAACCACTTTTGCGTTTCCTTTTTCGAATTTGAGACTCTTCTTTAATTTTGCCACTCCAACGAAACCGGCTTCGTCTACTGGGTTCATCCAAATCTTTCATTACAACAAGATGATTTAAATTTTAATTTAATCATTGACCCGTCGTTTATTGTAAACCACCTAATAATGATATAGTCATTTCAGTCTATTTTCTTTTTAATACTTTATCTAAGTTTCTGACATTTAAAGCCTGGATTTCATAAACATTTTTACATGCTACTGTTTTCAACTTTGTTTATAAACCATGGCACCTTCTTTGTTGAAAATGTCTGTTTTTACTCGTAAATCATCATTGCATTGTTGTGTGAAATCAAGAAATATATATCCATGTGGTGATTTTGGAACATCTTGAAATGTACTGATGAGAAAATTACGATTATTAGGGTATGCTTGTCGAGCAAGAAAATCAATAACTATTGCATCTCTAGGATTCTTGAAAATAACTAAATATTGCACATTTAAATTCCTTGTTCGATGTGCACCACCTAGATGAAATAGATTTTGAGTAATAAAGATCACAGTGTTGGGCCAGAACGTAAACGGCCTTGGAAAATGTTTAAATGGATCAGAAACACACACGCAGATACAACACGCAATTTAAAATAAACCTGAAAAACACCAAGTAAACCCGATAAAATCTGAGAAATAAAAGAATTAAATATAAAATAATAAACATAAAAATAAAAATAAAATAATAACAAAATGCACCAAGATCCGCACGATACCTACACAGATACAACAAGAAAACATGACAAATTCGACGAAAGTAGAAAAATCAATTAAAGTTCATTAAAGTGGAATGTAAATTGAAAAATTGAATTAGCAATAATTCAATAAAAATTTAAATAAAAAATTATAAAAATAAATCAAGAAATATAAAAACTAAAAAATAGAATTTGCTAGAAAAGAACAAGGTCGAATTTTGTTTTACAGCAACAATTTCACACTCACACAATGAGC